>VWYP01005940.1:152358-328049 GCA_013400435.1 Pycnonotus jocosus | reverse complement strand
AAAAAAAAAAAAAAAGAGTTGAGGGAGGAGAGGGAAGCACCTGCATCTTGTTCAGGAGAATGCCTGTGCTCCTCAAGTGACGTTTGCCAAGGAACACCATTTGTACTCCAGATCAGGGTTGGGCATGAACTAGTCAAGGAGCAGCTCCCTTTGGTCCCAATCAGGCCTCTACACAAACCCAGAATAACAACATCTCACTTACAGAGAATACAAAGAGTCAACCCTGAAATACAAACAGGATACTTCTTGTAAGAAATGGAAATCGTCACAATTGTATTTTGTGGTTCAGATAGAATACAGATGCAGAGATGGTTTTTGTGTGACTTTTACTGGAAGCTTTAAAAACATTTAATTGGGCTAGGTGTCTATCTCATGTAAATTACTCTAAAATTTATCAGATACCTATCATCATCTTTCAGCAAATAAACCAGTTATTCATTCTGTCTTTATTCATTTAAAGAGAAGAAAGAGTAAGAACATAACTGTGCATGCCTATATTACTGAAGTGATCCAAGGATAAATATATTAAAGATTTTTTAAAGCTATATAAATAATATGAATTGTAGGTGAAATTTATTTCCCTGCAGAGGATAATCACTCTATTAAGAAACAGGATTATTTAACAATAATGTTAGAAACTCAGTTTTAATTGTTAACGCTTTCAATCAATAATTGGCTAAATTAGTCAAGATTTATTAAATCTCTGATAGATGTTTTGCCACAGAAAATGCCAACTAAGATCTTATTGGAAAAACTCTCGCCAAATGTTACAAGAATTTTATACTATCAGTAATAAAATAAAACATTTAAGTCAAACCAGCAGTCAAAGAAAAAGCATGAAACAGGAAGGACTGCTATGACCACCCTTCACAAAGTGCCATTTGTACTCACTAACTTCTCCTCCTGAATTTACAAGACTTAATTATACAGGAGCACAAGCCGTTCCACTCAGGCATTTTTGCTGTCATCTGCATGTCAGTCCCTGGCTGGAAACTACCCAGACCTTGCTTTCCTACAAGCTCTCTGGGCCCAGCTGAGCTAAACCAGCTTTGATCAATCTCAGTTTAATACAGCAGAATAATAATTTAAATACTGTTGTCACTGTGGTCTGATAAGCTTGTGGAGAAAGACTGACAGTTTACAGCTCAGCTGAGTACGTGGATTTTTTTTTCTTTTGTGTGTTAAGGAGAGATCCAAAAAGTGAAGTTATTTGGAATGCCTTTGATCCATCTGAAAATAAGCCTCTGCTCTCTCTGAAAATAAATCTGCATCTTCTCAAGTACTGAACTAAAATAGCAGACAGAATGCTAAGAATTAGATAAGACAGACTAAGTGCATATACAGTGGGGAGAGTCAGATTTTAAGGGTTCTGGATGAAATGTATTTAGGTGACAACCTGTAAATACTGTGGCTATTAAGAGGTAAATTTTGTCTGATAAAAACCTTATGTGGCCCTAGGGTGTAATATAAGCTAAAATTCCCTCTCTTCCAACTCCATGCCACTGTTCATTAGAACAGTATAATTGAAAAAAACTAATTTATTAACAATTAAAATAAAATAAGCATTGTTTAGAGAACTGGAAAAATAATCTGGTACTATTCTCTTTTTATGAATAAAACCACAAATGAGAAACCCAACTATGTTGGCAATTAACATCCTTCAAGTGTAGAATCAAATGCTTATCAAGTGCTTTTCTTCTGTAAGCAACAGAAGAAAAAAGATCTTACAAACAGATGGAATAGAACTGTAAGGAATCTGACGCTACAAATAATACTAACATGATTTTAAGAATAAATTCAGCTGAAACATATCTCTTGATTGAATTGCAATAGAAGTAGAACAAAAATATATGCCTTGAAAGACAAAATTTGCTAGTAAAGTGATAAAGAAGTTCCTGTGCTGCTTGTAACACATTACTGAAAAATTAAGTCCAACAGTAATAAGTGATTTGTTACATGAACTGTAAAATCTGCAGAAGACTCACCAATGCTTCAAAGGACTGATAAATCAAACTCTGAGATGCACATGAAAAATGTATGCAAAGTGTCCTACCAGCACTTCTATACATTATGTACATAGTTATAAGAAACAACGTAGATTAACAACTCAGATTCACAGGTGGTGATCTACTTTCTGTCATGGACTAAGAAATAATGCAAAATGCCTTCAGATAGACCTATAAACAGGAAATAACATAAAAGTCAGTTTAGAAAACACCGTGTAGCTTAAACAAACTGTGTATGTGTGGATAGAAGATGTTTCTGTTTAGATAATTGTAACAGATGTAGCAGTCTACCTCATTTAGGTACTATGAAGATAATCGGTGATCTGAGCATCTCAGCATAGAGCACAGAAGATGAGAGTTGAAAGAACATAGAACTCACTGAGGACCAAGTTCTCAATCGTCTCTTCACTACAGCAAGGACAAGACAGCCACTACTGTGCTTACTTGGCGTCCACTCCAGGCCTTATACTGCAGTGTATACATAACCTTAAACTCTACAGAACACCTTAGTTTGAGGTCTGAGCTTTGCCACCTGTAACAGCTGTTATCACTGACAAAACACTCAAGCTAATAGTGCCACTGGCCAACAGAGGCTGGAGGGGCTGCCTCTGCCTCCTGCAGGGTTGGCCTGAGCCCAGCCCAGCAGGGCAGGTATCAGGTGTTTCTTCAAAGCTGAAATCAGAGCCTCATCTCCCAGACTTCAGAAAAATGTGAGTCCAGACACACGTATGTTCTCTTTCTAGCCTGTTTCTAGAAGGCATTAATCAACAGAATTCCTTCTTTTCTTCAGCTGAAGCCTACAGATTCCGAGCCACAGCATGGGCAGAGAACCAGCAGTGAGCTCCTCTCAGCTGAAAAGCAGTAAGCAACAGCTTGGGACTGCCTAAGAAATGCAGCTTCTATCTCAGCTAGGATTTCTCAGTCTCAGCTTGATTCTGTTCAATCAGGACTTTGTTGTGAATAAGGATTCATTATTAAAGTGCTCCCAAGGTTACAGACTCAACTTAGGGTTCCACAGTTCTGCATCTGGGGTTTCACTGTGAGTAAACAGTGATTTAAGATCAAATCTGAGCTCTGACATACCGCACAGTTTTCTCTCAGCTGTGAATCACGCCCAAAATCACACCCTGTAGGCACAAGTAACTGTAGTACAGTGGTACAGTTCCTTTGTGAGGGAGTGCAGGCAATGACTCCACTGGCTCTTGGAGAGGGCCACATTGGAGAGCCCACCTTAAAGAGTCCTACTGCAGAATCCAGAATTCCTTTGAGCCTAGTCCTATGGAGATGATTATGGCACAAAAATACGTGTCTTTGTACTGGAGGGAATCTGACATAAACCAATTTCAAAGGAAGGCAGGAGCTATACATTGCATTATATTCAATCCCCAACACAACAAAACACACTTTCTTTCCCATGGGTGTTGGGAAAGCAAAGAATGTGGAAGCAAAAAAAGAAGAGCAAGAATTACAAGTCACCAAGGACTATAAACAGAAAAGAATATGCCCTGGGACAAGTCCTTCCCACATGACTATTGGCATTGATTATTCTCTGCAATTCTGGGAACATCAATCTGGGAAACATGTTTTTTAACAATTCACTCCACAGAAGCCATAGTTACAAAAAGTATGTAACTTAGGTTTTACACTACACTGTGTGGCACAAATGAGAAACCACTTAATGTAATAGAAAAAATATGCCAGCTCTTACTGAAGCCTGTCATTTGGCTCCAATCAGGTTGCAGGGGAATCAGATGAAGTAAAAATAGGAGCCTGAGGATGAGAAGTTTTGTGACATCTGTGGCACCCACAACTAAGAAAATACTACATGCTCTTTGCACATCTGTAACAACCACAGTTTTTCTGTTGTCTGACTGAGGCTCAATTTCTATCATGAGTATTCAAATTAAATTATTCTTATTTCTCAAACAGTAGATGTGAATTCAGCAGGAAGGTGTGAAATGTGTATATCCTTGTTATTTCCTTCTCTGAGTGCAGTAACAAAGACCTCTGCCTCTCTTCTACTTTTATTTACTCACTTATTTCATTTATCTACTGTGTGCTTCTTTGTAAGGCGGGTTTTACATCAAGGTTCTCTTTTCCTTCTTCCTACTACTGCTTCTCACATCTCATTATCCATATATCTCCTGAGGTCAAAAAAGAAAGACAATTCCCATATTAGAAAATTCCACATGATTTCAACTTTTATTCTGTTAAATTACTACAATCTTTCCCTCTCTCCACATTTCTCAAAGTCTTGACATAGGGATCTATCATTTTGATAGCAACCTATCCATGCCTATCACATTGCATAGACCTTTTCCACTATGACTTCTCTTTTTGGGCCTTCTCATTATTAATGACTTACCTCAGGTGACCTGTGAAGGCCCTGATTCATCTTCTTATTGTTCCCTGATTATTCAGTTGCTTTCCACCCTGTAGATACCTCTTTACTGCTGATTTAAACCAAACTGTTATTGTATCTTACACACATTACTCCAGTGGTTCATATTTTATGATTTGACTCACTTTTCAAACTGTTCTGTGATGGTAATTTTCATTCTTTTGTCTTCACTCTGTGGGTGTTCCCCAGAACTCTTTTGTCACTTACCCACTTTTTGGCAACCACCATTTTTATCTCCATTCATAGTACATGTTATCATTTGTCAGATGACTAACCATTGTATTCCTCTTGTCATTTATTCTCTTTGTATATCTTTGATTTTATCTTTGGGTTTTTTCTCTTGTTTTTCCATGGATGAAAAAATGTCTACCATAATTTTATTTACCTTAAAGCATATATATTTCATCACATATTGCCATATGGCACAGAGAAACCTGACCTTCCTCTGAATATGGCAGCTCAGGGACAACAGTCGATGTGTAAATGCAAGTATTTTGTTCTTGATACCCAGCTTAGTTTATTAAAGGCAAGCTACAAGCCTACAAACTGTTGTACAACATATATATATATGTATGTATATATATGCACACATATATATGCACACACACATATATATACATATATACCTATATACACACACCTATATATATGAGATGTAAATGTAAGCTGTAGATACTTTGTTCCAGGCTTCTCACATCCCTCATCCGGTTCATGTTTCATCACTGGTGGCAACTGTAGGTACCATATCTACCCAAACTACTACTAAGGTGTTTGATATAGGGCAATGGAATAAAAACTTACACTGTTCCTGGATTAAATAATTTCCACAGGCCTCAAGCAAGTGATTTACTTGAGGGAACCTGTTGTGGTCCCTCATTTTTAGTGATGATTCACATTAGCTAGAATGTTAGGAAGTAAGGATGAGATAGTGAACAGTTGAAACACAAGACTGCTGGGAAGACCCAGGCAAGCTATTGCAGTCATTCCTAACTTGAGCTTTCTCCAACGAGAATTAATCCCTTTTCCATTTGGTAGTTAAGGGGACCACACTTTCCAGGCTGTTTTCAAGCTTTGTTACAGTAGCTTGCTGTTTGTAGAGTTTGATCTCACATCTTTAGCAATGCTGTACTAGCAACATCAGTTTCCTTTCAGCTTTGCTTTGTTCTTTTTTTAACCACTGTCCAAAACATCTGTGTAATCTTTTCAGTATAGTATTTTTGCCTTCCTGTTTACCTTTCTCACACTTATTCTCAGTGTGTTTATAATAATTCTGATGTCATTTGAAATCATTTGCCCAAGGGCAAAAACTAGCTCAGAAAAACAGCAGGAGCTTCAGCAGGAGCTTTTATTTAACAAATGCTAAAAAATTGTGCAAACTTTTTGCTGTTTATTTTTTAATAGGGTACTCATAATTCAGCTAATTCTAAAAACAAGATTAAATTGCCACAGATTATTATCCATTGTTATTTACAAGCAAAATGTCATATACAGAAATATCAATTACACTTAGAAGTAATTTAATACATTTATTGTATACATTATTCACATATATACATGTGCAATTAATAGTACACTGACAGCCAACAGAGCTAATGATGCTGAGTGTTAATTACCAGCTTTAATTGATATAGATACAATTTTCATTGGTAGAAACTCAGAATCAAAATTTAAATTTGTGTGATTGTGGAATACACAGTGCATGTTGTTTTGCTTAATGTTTTCAAGAAACAACATTTTCTGAGATTCTTCATAATCCAGCTCTTTTGTGTATAAAAATTTCATTGCCACATGGATTGAAACTGTATTTTCCTGCATTGCAAAGAGGAAAAACAAAAGTAGTGGAACAAAAGCAAAATCTACATGGATAAAAAGACAATCACAATCCTTAAATATAGTTTTAGTATAAAAGAGAGGTCTGACAAAGAAAAGTTAATTCCAAATGCACGCCCGTTTTTTCAGGATGCTGGGACTGAACTAAATACAATACAGAGTTCTAACTCTCCTGACATTAATTTTGCCTCATAGCTGGCCAGTACATCCTTACAGTCAGACAACTTTCTCCCCATTCTTCCTACACTGTTCTCTGTAAAATAGGGATAATGCAATTACTTAAATAATAGTGCTAATAGGGATGCTGATGTGAATGCTTTGTGCTGACAATATTTTGACCCAAGCACTATATTAAGTACTATAATCAATACAACTGCCAATCTCTCCACTAAGAATTTTTCTGTGCCTTTTCAGAAAGATAGCTATCTGTCAGATCATATGCACCATGCATATATCAGGTGAAAGTTGTGGCAGGCTGGGAAAGTTTCCACTGACTAGAAAAGAAAAAATATAACACACAAACCCACCCAGAGAACTATAGGCTGGTCAGTCAGTGTAAGGCAAGACCATACAGCAGATCCTCCTGGAAATTACTCTAAGGCACATGAAAAACAAGGATTGGTGACAACCAACATCCCTTCACAAAGGGCAAACCATGGCTGACAAATTTTGTGACCTTCTATGTGGGGAATATGGTATAAATTCGTGTATGAAATATTTGTTAAACCCAAACCTTGAATCTGAAACCCCGAAGCCTCGAGCAGAGGCTTTTTCTATTTTTTTCTCTTTTCCCGTAACTCGGCACTCGTTTCAGAAAATCCATTTGTAAAATAAAGGACATAGCCAGGGTGGAGACGGCCGGTGCTTGGGCCTGAATAGAGGGATGGACATTTGCAACAGAAAGAGTATCCCAGACGGAGATGGGTGCCAGCATCCATGCCAGACACCCACATTCCAGGATGATGGACTTGTGATATTGATCGACAGGATTATCTTGGTTTGATATCATCTCCTGCCTCAACGATACCCTTGCAATGGACCACTCAACCCAGCACAGGAAATCTATTCTTCTCCAAGAACCGGGCTCAGGAAGGACGATTTACCCTTTTCAGGACACTATTCACAACGCGGAAAGCTCATCAGCATCCACATTAGACTTTGGACGTGGCCCCCAGGGCACAAAAACGGCTTAAAAACCCCGGGTTTTCGAGGCTTGGGTGTGGAGGT
The DNA here is from genome assembly GCA_013400435.1 of Pycnonotus jocosus. Lineage (NCBI taxonomy): Eukaryota > Metazoa > Chordata > Aves > Passeriformes > Pycnonotidae > Pycnonotus > Pycnonotus jocosus. The sequence goes on along the minus strand of VWYP01005940.1, from coordinate 320,585 downwards.
TTGGTTGGCAGACGGACTCTCTGTCGCTCGCCACTCCACCCATAGCTAGCTGTGCTGACCCCCTTTTTCCGTGGCTTTTCCAAAATTGTGTTTTTTTAATAAATTGCCTTTTTATACTAATCTGATTCATATTCATTCATAACATTCTACAATAGGATTACAGTATTGGTGGATAAGGGGGAGTGATGGATATAATCTACCTGGACATCTGCAAAGCATTCAATACCACTGCACACAACATCCTTGGCTCTAAAACAGAGAAACAAATATCTGACAGCTAGATCACTCAGTGGATAAGGAGTTGTCTAGATCCTCACGCTCAAAGAATTCCTGTCAATGACTCAATATCTGGGAGGAAAGCAGTAATGAGTGCTGTTTGTCAGGGTCCATATTGGGACCAGTATTGTTTCACGTTTTTGTCAGGGACATGCACAGCAGGATTGAGTGTACTCTCAGCATGTTTGCTGGTGACACTAAGCTGAGTAGTCTGGTTGATACTCCAGAGCAAAGGGATACCCTCCACAAGGACCTTGAGAGGCTTGAGAGGTGTGAAACCTCACAAAGTTCAATAAGGTCAAGTGTAAGGTCCCGCAACTGTGACAGGGCAATCCCAGGCTGGTCAATGAGAGGATTAAGAGTGGCCCTGTGGAGAAGTACTTGGGGGAGCAGGTGAATGAGAAATTGAACATTAGGTAGCAATGTGCACTTACAGCTCAAAAATCCAACTGCATTCTGGGCTGCATTAAAAGCAATGTGACCAGCAAGTCGAGGGAGATGATTCTGCTTCTCTACTCTGCTTTGGTGAGACCCCACCCAGAGTGCTGCATCCAGCTCTGAGGTCCCCAGCACAGGTAAGACATGGACCTGTTTGGGGAAATCCAGAGAAAGGCTGGAGCATCTCTCCTATGAAGATAGGCTGAGGGATTTGGGCTGTTCAGCCTGGAGAAGAGATGACTCCAGGGAGACCTCATAAAACTTTTCAGTACCTAAAGGGGGCCTGCAAGAAAAATGGGAAAGGACTCTTTATCAGGAAGTGTACTGACAGGACAAGGAGTAATGGCTTTTAAGTGGGAGACTTAGACTTTAAGTGGTAGATTTAGATTAGATATTAGGAAGGAATTCTTTGCAGTGAGGGTGGTGAGGCACTGCACATTGTCCAGGGAAGCTGTGGATGTCCCATTACTTTTAGTGTTCAAGGCCAGATTGGACTGTGTGCTGAAAAACCTGGTCTAGTAAACTGTGTCTGCCAATGGCACTAGAAGTAGGTGACCACTGAAACTAGAGGGTCTTTAAGGCCCTTTTCAATGCAAACTACTTTATTTTTCTATTCTATGTTTATAATTACTCTAGAGGGGGGAAAGAGTCACTTAAATGTGCAAACAACACAGATAATATGTTTATTGACAGTTACACACTGCAGGCATGTTGTCAGCTTCTAGAGAGACATGAAAATCTTGTTTAGAAAGTTGAATAATTCAGTTTTACTCTAGACTAAAGTACATAGACCTTTTTGTTAATGTTACAAAAGCATTAGGAGAAAGTGTTTTGAATTTGTTTTCTTCTAAAGTAGTAGAAGCAAAACTCCACTGGCCTGCAGCAGTTGGTCAAACACACTTGGTCACTTTTATTAAGATCTGTAAGAGAGCTATAAAGGTGTGAAACATTAAAAAGAGTAGGATTCACTTGTTTTTTTGGAGATTGCAAATAGGAGGGCATTTTCCTATATTCAAAGAGAAAAAGGTGACCTCTTCCATGCCCCACATACCACAGGAATGTCATTTGAAACCCATCCCCCTGCTCTAGTCTTGAAGGCAGCAATTAAGGCCCTTCTTACAGCATACAAGAGGAAAAAGACAACTCCTACAAAGGCAGCAGATTCTTAATTTAAAATTCTTTTTTAGAAACTTCAATCTATGTAGAGCTAACTGATTTATTTTAAAGATTTTTTTCCTTCTTCCTCCTCAAATTCTACTTTATTACTACAATATGTTCTTTACATGCATATGGGAAAGAAGGGAGAGGGGATCAACTAAAAACTTATCTTTTTTCATGTTTGAGGTTTTAAGCAAATTTCACAAGGTAAATATACCACAAAGAATTTGCTAAGAACTAGCTAGATGGAAGCAGGCAAGTGCCAACTAGCTTTATGACATTTTCATTCTGTGGAAAAACAGTGAGGATGTGGATATTCACCATCATGGAAGGAATGAGTAGTTATTTTTACATCCAGATGTCTAGGAACAGTTAGATAGACTCTGTACTATAAAGTGGCAAAGACAGCTTCCTGATTTTCAAATCAGATTATATTCAGCACAGCAAATTCCCTTGACTTCTTCAAAAACTGTACAAAAACATTAATGAGCCAAGATATTCAAAGATCTGGTTAATTAATTTGAAAGGCCTAATTTTGGAGACTTATTATCCACAAAAGGTGATACTAAACAGATTTCATAAGTATACAGATGGATAATTGCAGGGATGATACACTACTGTTATAAAGACCTAATGTCAGAGAGATTTTTCTTCATTGCTTTACCCAATAGCTGAATCATTCTCCCCAGACTGAATATTTCTGAAAGAATATGTCAGGTGGGCAACACCAGGCCAGGTATCAGGTCTTTCAACTGTGCCGTTTGCCTCCTGATAGATGATCATCAGCAGAACAAGACAGTGAATAAATGCACATTTGCATTGTTCAGCATACTTTGTGCTGATTTAGCTGCATATTTTAACTGCAACATATAGGGCTTGGTCACTACAGAGGTTCTACTCTCACAAATATCCACAGGACTCTGAGCAAAATATAAATCAGATAAGTTACTGAAAAGAATTTTGCAGGCCATACACAAAGAGACAGCAGTAACCTGTCATTCTTTTATGTTTCCTCCCTTCTTAAACGTAAGCAATGTTTTTAATTCCAACAGACTAGTCTTTCACAATGTAAAGTGAATGGAATTCTGCTATTTTCTGGCAACCAGAAAATATAACAGAGTGTATTTTTCTCAGTCCCAGGTTAGAAAAGTTGAAATAAACAGAAGATTCACTGATACTACATTGTGATACATACCAGGTGAGTGCCACGGGTTACCTGACTGCAGTGTCACCTCTGGCAGTATGACTGCATAGCTGCTTGCTTTAGTTCACCCAATAATCACCCATCTGTGTCATGAAAGCTATTAAGAATATTTCATAGGATTATACAGAATCAAACAATTCGACTTCCACTGCTTTCATCCAGCCTAAATATTTGTGAAGGATTTCTCATGCTTACATACAGTGCTTTGAAGTATTACAGTCACGTTTGTTGCTCTTGGCACAAGCTTTGATGGGAAGGCTATTTGACCCCTGCCTTCACACTTTGCTGTGATGTTCTTCTCAAAGGAATTAACTTTATTGTCATGCTATTTTGTATGCAAATGATAACTATCCATAAAAGACAGCAATTCTACTCTCTCACCCTGAAAGAGTATTATAACTTTATTTTTTAAAAATTTATTTTGATAAAGTTTTTTAAAATTGTATAGCCAAGACCTACCCACAAATAAAGATGTCAGTGTTGTGGGATGAGAATGGTATAAATTCGTGTATAAAAATATATGTTATATATCTAATCTTGGATTTAAACCCCAAAGCCCCAGAGAGGGGTTTTTCTGTTTTTTTCTCCTTTTCCTGTAACTCGGTCCCCTTACAAAAACCCCATTTGTAAAATAAAGAATGAAGCCAGGGCGGAGACGAACGGAGCTCAGACCTGAATGGGAGAACTCTCACTTACAAGAGAAAGGATGTCCAGGGTGCAGAAGGGTGCCAGCTCCCAAGCGAAGCACCAACATTCCAGGACGATGGGGAAGTGATATCGATCTGGGAGGCAACCATGAATTGATATCATCTCCTGCTTCAACGACCCTGCCACAAAGGACTATTCATCCCCGCCCAGGAAGTCCATTCTGCTCCGAGGACCTGGCTCAGGAAACGATCTACCCTTTTCAGGACACTGTTCAATTCCAAATCACAGCGCAGAAAACTCATCTACATACGTATTGGACTCTGGACTTAGCCCTCGAGGCACAAAAACCCCTTAAAAACCCCAGGTTTTCGAGGCTGAGGTGTGGAGGATTGGTGAGAAGGCAGAGTTGCTGCCCCTCTCTCTCCCCACCCGCAGCTGGCTGTGTTATTCCTACTATTGTGGGTTTTTCCATAAATTGTTTTTTTTTTTAATAAATTTGTCCTTTTATATTAATTGGATTCTTATTCATTTATAACAGTGTTTTGCAGAAGGTCCTAAAGTGAAATGGAACAAACACTGGAAAATCTTGTTTCTTTATTCTTTGCAGCAGTTAAGCCAACCTGTGACATATCAAATTGTCATTTTTTTGTGCCAGCAGGAGGAACTAAATTCCCAAGACCATCAGTCATCTGCAGCTACTGATTTTTAGACACCTGCTGGAAGTTAAGATTTTTCCTTTTTTTTTTCCTTTCTTTCTTGGAATTTTTTCCCATTTGTTGCTAAGAGACAATAACGACTGGTACTTAAGAGAGACAAAAGATGTAGCCAAGGAGGAGGGGGGTAGCTGGCTGCACTCCTGTAGCTGATGGGCCTTCTCTTGGGAAGGGCAGAGGTACCTCGTGCAGGGGGAATGGACTCCTGAATAACAGAACCAATATGATTCCAACAGAAGCTGATTTCTTGTTTACGTTAAACTACAGTTATAGATTCTAGCATGCATACACATCTCTCGATTGGCTAAGCCATTTGTCCATCAGGCGGGCACACATCCTTCAGGGCACCTAATTGGTCAAGTGTCCATCATCAAAGTAGCGTGTCCTTCTATCGAAGTTTCCATTTTTTGTAGAAAGTTTCTCAGGTACTTGGCCCTTGTTTTTGTCCTCTTGTTGTTGCAGTGGCCTTTAAGAGTTCCTGAGAACTTTGAAAACAAGACTGCAGGTGGCTTATCATCTATAAACAGTTTGGTTGGTACACAGAATGGCCCACGTTATGCAGACACATTGCTACAACCTCGAGATTTTGGGTGGAGGCTGAGGGGCTGAGCTCAGCTCCTCAGTCTCTCTTGCTCTTGACAGCAGAGGGGAGCCAAGCTGCAGTCGCTGTGCGAAGACTTCACCCCGAGTTCCATCTCCCATTATCTTCTCCTGCCATGGGTGAAACGCTGCTCATAAGAGCAGACATTGGCACTGGGAGCTTATGAACACCCTACATTATTAGAAAAGACCACCACCATCTGTTTGGGTCCCCAGGGGAACCCCTGGACCCTGAGCCCAACCCCTGTCCGAGGGAGCCTGTCCTGGCTGTGTTTGGGAGCCCAGGGCCGCTGCCCAGCCCTGCCATTTCTCTGCCACAGCTCCAGGGTTTTTCACTACACCGTAACCCCGCTGTAACCCTCTGCCTGCTGGGACACACAGCAGCTCCTGCTACAGCTGCAGAGTTTCTGCTACATTTCCTTTGCCACTCCGGAGTCTGCTCACCTCTGCCATTCCAGCCTGCTGCTCTGAGGTTCCTGCTACAGCCCATTTTGCCATCCAGAGGGGCGCTGGGACCACCTGTGCCTGTGATTTGTAAAGCAAACTCCTTCCTATCACTTTCCCCGGTGTGCCCGCCATTACTGTGTGGACAGACAGCTGAGCTCGCGCCACAGCGCCCCCTGCAGCTCTGGGGGAATCATCGCACCTGCCCTGCCAACTGGGAGCCACCAGCGCCCCTGCCGGCTGTGACTGGAACTGCACCAAAGGGGGAAGAGCCTTCAGCTGAGAGAAGGCTGTCGCTCGCTGGTTTTGTCGTTCTGGTTCTTGTTAATGCCATTGTGGTTGTTTGTTTGTCTGCCTTATTAGATGTATATATTCTAGTAAAGAACTGATATTCCTTTTCCCATATCTTTGCCTGAAAGCCTCTTAATTTCAAAGTTATAATAATTCAGAGGGAAGGGGTCATATTTTTCATTCCAAGGGAGGTTCCCACCTTCCTTGGCAGATACTTGTCTTTCACACCAAGACAAGACCCTTTCTATACTGTGCTATGGTGTAGAAACAGGGCAGTTCATTTTCTCATGAATTTGCCACAAAGCTCACTTACAGCTTACAGGATAGCACCTTTAGGAGAAGAAATGTGTTCAACTGAACAAGAAACATATAAAATCTATCCACAACTCTTGCTTTAAAATTCAAAATATTTTTATATCTAAATGCACTGTGGCAATTGCCTTACTTGTTCAATTTGCTTTGGTGATAAATACATACCACATTTAGAAGCACATGGATGTAAAAAGTGCTGCCATCCAGAATCATCAGTTAAGAATTGGGGTTTTTTGCTTAGTAAAGACAAAAAGAAGAACAGAGCTCTAGAGTAAGTAGGAGAACATACAGATTAAGGAGTTAGAAGCAGGATTTTTCTTTTTTATTATAGTGTTTTCTATGATGGTGTATTTGCTTGCTGGGGGGTTGTCTGGGTGGATTTTTTTTATCCCTTTAAAGAAAAATGAAGGTAACAGATCTTTTGCACAATACAAGTTTTTTACAATAATTATTAATATTTGTGGAGCATATTGACAATAAGAAAATTAATTTTTATAAAAGAACAAAACAAAAATTAATTAAAGATACAAAATCCCATCAGCAACATTCACAGGATCACAGAACTAGGTTGGAAAAGACCTCTGGGATAGTTGAGTCCAACCTATGACCTAACACCACCTTGTCAACTAGAACATGGCACTAAGTGCCACATGCAGTCTCTTCTTAAGCACCTCTAGGCATGGTGACTCCCTGGGCAGCCCAATTCCAATGCCCAATCATTCTTTCTATGAAGAACTTCTTCCTAATATCCAGTCTAAACCTCCCTGGTGCAGCTCAAGACTGTGTCCTCTTGTCCTGTCACTGGTTACATGGGAGAAGAGACCCACCTGGCTACAGCCTCCTTTTAGGCAGTTGTAGAGCGGTAAGGTCTCTCACCTGAGCCTTCTTTTCTCCAGGCTAAACATTCCCAGGTCCTTCAGCCACTCCTCATAGGACTTATGCTCCAGGCTATTCACCACCCTTGCTTCCCTTCTCTGGACATGCTCCAGCATTTCAACAACCTTCCTAAACTGAGGGCCCCAGAACTGGGCACAGCACTCAAGGTGTGCCCTCACCAGTGCTGAGTACAGGGAAAGAATCACTCCCCTGGTCTTGCTGTCTACGTTATTCCCAATACAAGCCAGGATGCCATAGGCCTTTTTAGTCACCAGGGAACACTGGTGCCTCATGCTCAGGCTACTGCCAATCAGTACCCTCAGGTCCCTTTCTGCCTGGGCACTGTCCAGCCACACTGTCCCCAGCCTGTAGTGCTGCAGGGGGTTGTTGTGGCCAAAGGGCAGGACCCACCACTTGGTCTTGTTAAACCTCATATTGTTGGATTTGGCCCCTGGATCCAGCCTGTCCAGGTCCCTCCGAAGGGCATTCCTACCCTCCAGCAGATTGACATTTGCACCAAATTTGGTGCCAATCTGTAAACTTGCTAATGGTGGGTGCAACCCCCTCATTCAGATCATCAGTAAAAATATTAAACAGGACTGGGCCCAACGTAGATCCCTGGGGGACACCACTAGCCACTGGCCACCGACTGGATGCAGCAGCATTAACCACCTGGGCCTGGCCATTCAGACAGTTCTTAACCCGTGAAAGGTGCACCTGTCCAAACCATGGGCTGCCAGCTTTTCCAGGATTATTCCATGGGAAACAACACCAAAGGCTTTGCTGAAATCCAGGTGGACAACATCCACAGCCTTCCACTCATCCACCAGGTGGGTCACCTGGTCATAAAAGGAAACCAGGTTGGTCAGGAAGGACCTGCCCCTCTCGAACCCATGGCTGGGTCTGATTCCCTGGCCATCCTGTAGGTGCTGTGTGATGGTACTCAAGATGATCTGCTCCATAACCTTGCTGGGCACCGAGGTCAGACTGACAGGCCTGTAGTCTCCTGGCCCTGCTTACGGCCTTCCTTAAGAATGGGCATCACATTGGCTCAGTCATCTGGGACCTCCCTGGTTAGCTAGGACTAGAAGAAGCTTGGAGAGCTCTTCCACCTGCTCCCTCAATGCCCTAGGATGGATCCCATCTGGTCCCACAGACTTGAGAGCATCTGAGTGGCTCAGCAGGAAGGAAGCAATTGCTTCCTTCTGGTTTACAGGGGATCTATTCTGCTCCCTATTCCTGTCTTCTAGCTCAGGAGGCCAGGGGCAAGACATTTCTGACTCCTGCTGAGCTTCTCTCAGGGTTGGAAGGGTATAACTCCACCAGTGTATTTCTCTTTCACTCTCCCTAATATTCCTGAGCTTCTTCCTTAAGTTTTCCTACCAGAGTGGGTCATTCACCTGCTCACACCACACGCAGGTGTCTTTTTCACCCTCTTCCAGTACTAGAAGCAAGCTCAGACTCTCCCTGCTGCCAGTGGCCTGGACAGCTGGGTCCTTCTTGGAGCATTCTGTCTGGGTTAGAACTCTCTTGCTGGCAGTAGCAGCAGTAGCAGCAATGGCTTTTTGAACATTTGTAAACCATTGCTGGATCTAGTGAAGTTGAGGAAAAAACAGATCAAAATAGCCAAAACACCACACACACCACACAACCCACCACCAGGAGCTAATAGGGTGGCTGAGCCTTTCCTGTACCGCCATGCCACACTCCTGTGCCTCATGATCCCTGGAGCCATTTAAATCTCCTCTCAATGGCCCTGGCACTGCCCCTTGCTCGCCTGATAAGAGGTTCAAAGTGAAAAATACAAGAGTGGGCTGCAATTTCAATTCATGTGGTATTTACCATTACAAAAATATAAGAGTTTTGTATCTAAATGTATTAAAGATATACAGTTATGTAAATGCAAGTTTTGGAGTTAAAAATTGAAGAGGTGAGAACCAAATCTGAACATGATTTGAAAAACAGAACACTGTTACTTTGGTAATTCCTGGTCCCACTGTGATTAGCTGGTACTCTCTATGAATGCAAAACTTAATGCTATCAGTCAAAGCAACATTCTGGCCTCATAATTTCTTATTTTATCATGGCTCTTTATTTAATGAAGTTGCTTAAAACTCTGTTCCCTGAAGCTTAAACCAGTGTGAATGAATAGATAATCCTAAATTTTCTTTGCACATGGTTTTCTAAAAGACGATCTTAAAATAACTGAGTAGCAGTTTCAATAGATTGGGTATTATTTAAACACCTGTATTTGTTTTAACCATGTATACAGCCAAGAGGTTTCTAGAAACTGACTTGCCTAACACAGGAGAATATTCCTCTGCATATAAATACAACACAAAGCCTAAGATGCTACACCAAAAAAAAAAAAAAAAATAGTAAATGCTGAACCAAGAAATGTTTCAGCAGCTCAGTGTTTTGTTAACATCCATCTCACAAGTATCTCACTTTTCAGCACAACTTGCTATCTTCCAGGGCAAATATGCTGGCAACTTCCCATTGAAGAGGAATAAATCATTCCTCTCAATTTCATTTGCTCATTTCACTCAGTTTGCTATCAAGAAGTATGGAGTGACTTTTTGCTCTGTAACTAACAGTAGATTTCATGCGCTTTCTCTGACTTCTGCAACCTCACAGCTCTAAACACTTTCTCCCAGAAAAATCTGGGTTTCTTAGCCAGCCTTCCTCTTATCACCCTTGCTCACCACTTATACAAGTGTTTCCTTGTGGAAACTCTTTGTCAGGCCCTTCCAGGTTTCCCAGAAGGAAGATTTTTGAATCCTTAGAAGCCTCCTCTACAGCAGCCTCCCATCCCCACAGCCACTGGCCAGGGAGATGGGCCAGTCCAGGCACCCGTGAATCTGCCTCTTTCAAGGCACAAAAGCCAATGCTTTAAGCTCTGACAGCAGACTGCATTTGACCATCAACTACCATACATTGTTTCCAAAAATAAAGCAAATAAAATAAAAGATGCAGACCAGGTTCCCTCCTCTAAGCTCCTCTCATTTTAACACCAGACACTAAGTTTTCCACGACACATTTCACTGTCTCCTATAAAACCCCAGAAAAGGTATTTCCGTATTTTTCAATTATCTGTACATTGCTCTGCACTTCTCAATGTGACAGATTCACCAAGGACCTCTTCTCATCCAGGTGCCAATATCAGAGGAAGAATCTCTCCCTCCAAAAATATTGCCTGGTGCCTCCAAAGATAGATAATTAAGCAACTATCTCACTAGTACAGAGGTTATATTAAGAAATGCAAGAAAGTATTAAAAAGATCACAAACAAATTCCTAATCAACCAAATAAACCTTCAAAAAAAAAATAATAATAAAAAAAAGCCCCAAACACATGCACACCAAAAAAAACCCGAACAAACCATACCAAAAAACCGCCAACAACCAACCAGGTGCTGTCATGTGAGAGTTGTACATTTTTAATTTAAATTCAGCTCAGTACCACCACACTTTTCTGATGTTCTAGTGCCTTTCAGTGTTGAACCAAAAGGCTCAGCTGGGAATTTCCACCAGGAGAAGATGTCCTCAGCTGACAAGAAAGCAGCATCTATGACCTCAATGTATGAGGGAGCATTGCCAACTCACACACTTGAGAATTATAGGCAGCTGCTTCCACGGACTTTGTGCCTTTCTGCACTTGAACACATCCAAATTTTAAGCCTGGAATTCATGATAACCTCTCCTGGGGGTCTTGTGAGTTCTTATGCCCATAGTCAACCTGCTAACAGCAATCTAGTTTGATTGAAATTAGATAAAAGGCATGCAAATGTGCTGAACTACAAGGAATAACAGTGCTGAGGAAATATGCTTCCACTGAGGTATTATTTACTCAGATAGAATCCAGAACGTCAACTGAAACTTTTTAATTCCTACCAGACACCCCATGACTAAATCCTTAAATATTTGAATTTCAAATCTACATTTATAGTAGTTACCTGGTCTGGATCAAAATAGTGCATGAACACTTGCCATTTCATTTTTTATTGGAGGATTTTTTATTTCAAGCAAATGGTTGGCTCCTTTTCCACTGTGGAAGCTTTACACTCTTTCCACTGAAATCTCCATATAGCAGACAATTATCACTTATGGAAATAATGCAGAAACTAAAATTAGTGCCTCATTATTTGTGAAGCTTTTAATATTCTTCCCTATACTGCAGTAAATTGGGCTGTGAAATGATTGTATTTTGTGGAATATCAGAACTAATTGTTTCTTCACTGTACAAGAGGTTTTAAATTATACATGTATTTTAGCCTTTAGAAATACTTCCATTTGTGGCTTCCTCCCCACTCTACTAACTTGTGCCAAGGTATAATGCATTTAGGCATAGACTTCCTTAAAAAATGATGGTTTTTTTCAGGTACAAATATTGTAATATTGGTAAATCTATATGTTGGTTTACTTTTAGGGTTTTTTAAACACTGTAGAATTCCTTCTGAAAGCAGTGTACAAAATATGAGCCTTCTAGACTTAATGTGTCACTCCTAAAGCTCAAAACTATTGAAGTTTATTAGTACAAATAAAGCAACAGGCCAGAATTAATTTCCTGTTCATAAATGCAGAATCATAAAATGTGAGATTACAAGGAAGAAGGACCAAGTCTTTCCTTTCACCTTTCAAATTCTAAGAACCCAGTAAACAAGCCTTACTGAAGTGGCACTGTCTCATAAATCAGCCTCCTACTACAAGTTGCTGCAAGTCTGTTTGGGCTTTTTTTCCCCCATACCCAGTTATCCCAAAGCTAAAACAGTAAATAAAATCAGGCATTATAGTGTTTTAAGGAGCATATCCATTCTTGTCAGAAACTGGACTGAGAAAATTCACTAGTTTATCATAAGCTATCAGAAATTTTAAAAAAGTTAAAGGTTTAGAGATAATTAGAGATCTATATCTGATAAGTCCTAGTAACCCAAAAATGTCAGTCTAACGTAATTCTCTTGGCTGCATGAACTCCCTGCTGTTCCTAAGAAAACACATTTTTTAAATCCTCTGTTTCAGGATTGTATGTACTATACTTTTTGTGCTAGAATACATATGTTCATCCCAAAAGGCCCATTACAAACTAAATTCAATACTAAATCCAACTAAAACATTATAGCCCCATTAACCAGGATGAAATAAATTGATCTGAACACAGACAGGTCTGTCATATTGTTGACAGCTTTGTTTTACTGGTATGCAGGACATTTGAATTTCCACAATCTAGTCCAAAAGACTAAAAGTGAATTAGGATTCAATCTATTTTTGAACTATGATGGTGAAATATATGGAGGCTTCTATGGTTTTGTACTTGTAACTCTTCTAAAAAAAAAAAAAAAAAAAAAATCAGACCAACCAAAACAATAAATTTGAGATTAAGGAATACATTAAGTAAAAAAATTGTATTTCTTTTCCCTGCGTGTCCTTGCACTGAATCACAAAATACCAATTCAACTACTCACCACCACCTGAAATCAACTTTTCGTGCTGATATTGCTGAAGTAACATGAAATCTGCTTCAGCAGATTGTAACATCTGTGGTTCCTGCATGTCTGCACAACTGAAATCACAAAGTACCAGATGAGACTGAACAGCCAGAACTGACACCAGAGTGAGTAAATAAGGTACGAGAATAAAGAGCCTATTTATGCTGTTTATCCACATTTGGTGGCTTAAATATTACAGTTTTGCTGAATAAAAATAGATACACATTTTTAGCTTCAGTAAAACCAGAGGTGAAGTACAATAATACTGTTTTCAAATATTGAAAGAAACATGGTAATAAGTTATTAGTTTCTGTCTTTATGTCCAGACAGGTCTGAAAACAATAATTGAAATCACACTATCTGTTTTTCTACAATGACAAATAACAACTTGGTATTATATTGTGTGCCCTTATCAACCTATGTTTTAAAATGTCATACTACTGCAATTCACTAGCTGGCAACTGAGAAACACTTGAATTTGTTTGCAGTCATAATCTTTCAGCTCTCCTCCACGTTTTTCACTTCCCTAGACTAAACCAGCTGTACTATTTCCATCCCTTCTCATCAGTCAGGGTCTTGGTGATTATCACAGCTGCAGTTCCAGGCCTTCTAGGGTGTGGCAGATACTCAGTATTCCAGGTACAGTGCCCCAGTACTCTGTATACATACTTTTTCATGTCTCTTTTAAACCTGCATTTCTCATTCCTCAAGTGAGGAATGCCAGCAAAGGAGACAGCATACATTTTTATAACAGCCTGCTGTATCTCTCTCCAGGCAGGTGTGCAGAACGTGCCAGGAAGTAGCATGCTGCACCGAAGACTTAACAAGCTGATTGTCTCATGGGTCACCTTGTTCTCATCTACAGCCTCTACTGCAAGTATAAAGTCGTAACATTGTTTATACTCGCCTCTTTTTTTAATTCTTCTTCCTCAAGAAGAGGAGATGCTTAAGTCCCTTCATCATCTTTGTGACCCTTCATTGGACTCTCTCCAGTGTGTCCATGTCTCCCTTGTTGTGGGGAGACCAGAACTGGACACAGCCCTCTACATGTGGCCTCACCAGTGCAGAGCAGAGGAAAAGGATGACCTCCTTCGACCTGGGGGCAGCACCCATCTTAGTTCAGCCCAGGACACTCTTGGCCTCTGTTGCTGCAGGAGTGCACTTCTGCATGTTGAGCTCATTAAATTATATTTAATTATTGTAATTCTTGAATATCTTTACTCCATTGAAAAATAATGGAAAGTTGCAGACTAGTGCACTTCTGCTTATCAGCAAAAGCCCAGGCAGAGAACCTGAAGTGTCATGAGAGCTGTCTGTGAGGTGGAGCTTCTACAAAAACAACAAGGATATTCTGATGCACAATAATCTGAATGTCGCAAATACCTCAGACCTACATCCTGATTAGCAATATTTTAGCTTGGATTAAAAACATGATGAGTTGGTGCCTCATTTGTCCTTTACTTCATTTGTAAATGTTAGACTTTTAACATTTGTTAGGCTTTTTGACATTTTAGACTTGTCGACTTTTTGATGTTTTCAAATTCCACTCCAAAATAATTAGTTCTGCCAAATTTTTGTTTGCTCATTAATCTTATCTGAAAAATTTCTGCCATATAAATAACGAAAGAGGCTTATTTTTCCAAATTTCCAGTGGTATATTACGGATAACCTTTATGAAATTATTGTGGCCATTTAGGAAAACTGAGGACATTATTCATTCTGTAATACAGTTTAATAAGAAATTGCTATTTAATGGAAGCTTAAATGCTCTTTGGTAACCTGTTTTGATGACTCAAAAATAAATGACCTTTGTGAAACATCTCTAAAGTAGTGTTCCATGGTCTGTTGTTATATCTAATAGAATGTAGTTCCAAAAATTTTTAAGTTGAAAATCTCAGGCAAAATTCCTACAAAGGAAGTGATGCAGAGGTTTTAAGTGCCCAGATCTATGATCTTGTTGTGAGTGGAATATATATTTCTAGCTGGAATTTCCACTAGCGCTATTAGGGAAACACTACCAAGGTAGAATGTCACTGTTGTATAAATATTTTTAAGACATCTACACACCACAGTTTGGAATGTCTAAAAAAACAATTCCATTTTCTAAAGCAGATAAATAAAAGCAATACAAAAATCTGAGTTATTAGCTGGAAGAAATAACTTTATCATTCTATTCAGTGGTATTTCATTGATGCAGACCTTCTAGCCACCACTTTACACAGCAAACAGAAAATTTGCAATAGGAATAACCAGAGACTCAAGACCTTCTGGAGACCCTTGCACACAGGACATGCCTTTTGGTGCAATGGTGGAAGTACTTATTTAATATTTGTTTCATCTTTATTTTATGAATAGGTAAAGACATTACTGCAGCATTCTACAGCTACAGGGAAAAAAGATTAGCCATTGAATATATTGTTAGGATTGCTTTAAGTTCTGAGTGTCTGCATATTTTGCTTGACTACCAAATAAGAAGATAAATTAAATTAAATTAAATTAAGCTACTAAAGTAATTCAGAGTAGTTAAAATTACTAAGTAAGTTTGCCAATGACACTAGATTGGGAGGAGTTGTCAACTCCCTCAAGAGCTAGGAGGTCCTGCAGAGAGACCTCAACAAATTAAGGTGATGGGCAACCATAAGCTCTATGAAGATCAACAAGGGGAAGTGCTGGATTCTGCACCTGGGATGGGGCGACCCTGGATGTGTGTATGGACTGGGGAACAAGAGGTTGGAGAACAGCCCTGCAGGAAGGGACCTGGGGATCCTGGTTGACAGAAAATTGAATGTGAGTCAGCAGTGCCTGGCAGCCAGAAGAGTCAACAGTGTCCGGGGGGGCATCAGGCACAACATCACCAGCCGGGCAAGGGAGGGGATTGTCCCATACTGCTCTGCATTTGGGCTACCCTCACCTCAAGACCTGGGGGCAGTTTCAGGCACCACAATGTAAGAAAGATATGAAGCTGTTAGAGGGTGTTCAAAAGAGGGCTGTGAAGATGGCGAAGGCCTTGAGGGGAAGCCGTGTGAGGAGCAGCTGAGGTCACTTGCTCTGTTCATCCTGGAGAAGAGGAGACTTAGGGGAGACCCCATCAGAGTCTACAACTTCCTTGTGAGAGGAAGAGGAAGAGCAGGCACTGATCTCTGCTCTCTAATGACCAGTGACAGGACTCAAGGGAATGGTGTGAAGCTGTGCCAGAGGAGATTTAGGTGGGATATCAGGAGAAATTTTTCAGCCAGAGGATGGCTGGGAACTGGAACAGGCACTCCAAAGAAATAGTCACAGCACCAAGCCTGACAGAGTTCAAGAAGTGTTTGGACAACACTTTTGTAATTGATTGGATGTGATTCTTGGGGTGTCCTGTGCAGGGCCAGGAGCTTGACTCAATGATCCTCATTGGTCCCTTCCAACTCAGAATATTCTATGATTCTAAAATAATTGGATTTATCTTTGATGGATTTGAATCATGAGTCTTTATGTACTAAAGCTAAAAAAAATAGCCAAGTGTTTAGGCTGAAGATTGCTTCCAATGACAAAGTTCAATTAGTACTGCAGGCTTATTCTATGGATTTAAGCATTTTTGGTCAGATAGCAACTCTATGAACCATTTTGTGCTACATTTTGCTTTAATCAAGTGAGGAGTTTGTTACTAAGACTCTCTACTGTTTAACAAAAAGATACATGACAAGAGCTAATTTATGAAATAGTTTGATTATGTTACATTGTCTCATGATTAACATGCAGTAACACTACTAGGACAATAGAAATTTTTGGCATAAAACTTTTTTCTTGTTTAGTACCACTAGCACTCCAGGCAATAATAGTGGAGAAGAAAATATGTAGGACCTTAGTCTCTACACAAAGTCATCCTGTGTGACACAACACGGCTGTCTGTCTCAGAGCCAGCCATGCTTTGGGAGGGCAGGCCCCTTTTGCAGATGCCCTGGAGGGGAATTATCTATAATGTTATTTTTTTATTTCGCAATAAAACAGTTTACATTAGGCCTGGCAAGGCTAATTATATTTTAATGATTTGACATTTATTTACCACAACATTTTCCCTTTTATTTAGGCTAAAAATCATCTGACTCAACAGTTCTTTATAGATTAAGATCTCATTCTGGAAATGTATAGATAACTGAATAAAGCAAGCTGTGATCCTTGTTGAGAGTTTAGTTTATCCTAAGTAGCACCTGGCACATGGCTTCATCAGGTAAGAGAGATATCTATGTTTTGAAACTACCTCATCCACAAGTTAGAAAGTTACTTAACCTGCTTTCCTGCAGCTCATTGTTTGCCCAGGCAACAGGACAGCGAAGATGAATAACATTCCCTACAGGATTGCCAACATGACCAAAAAACTTTCTTCCTTTCCAGACAGAATATCTCGGACAAAGCAGAACCTCTCTGCTGCAAGAAATCCATCCTGAACAGTTGTTTACATATTTAGCTTTTAAAGTAGGGTAAGCAAAGGGGCTAAACAAAGTTTACTTTATGTAAACAAAGTTGTGACTTAAGAGCTTTATCTCCAGCAGAGGAAGACATCAGTTAAAGCAATGTTACTGTTACATGCAGCTTCAAGTTTCACTTCTGCACCAAAGGGTTAATAATAGGAATTTTTGCTATTGCTGAAACTTTGTACAATAACTCAAGAAAATAATCCATAAATAAATTGAAAAGGAATTCTTACCAGTGCATGGTTTATAGACCTTCTGTGTTTAGAATGGTTTATTTTTATGACAGTTACATCCTGCACATGACCTAGGAGGATATCTGCAGAGGTCAGTCACAGTGGATGTTAGAGATAAAAATGGATCAGCATGCACAGTTCTGACACAGGAACAAAAGCAAAAAACCTGGGAATTGAGGGAGCCTTGAAGTTCAGACTGAAGTATACTGAGAGTAGGCTTTGTTTGGGATCACTGACATAGAATATCCTCAAATTGTAACAATTTAATTTATAATGCTTTCCTCCATGTCATAGATAATGGGGATCACTAGATCCATGTGATTGCAACAATGAGATACCTGGCCTCTGTCTTATTGTTATTGACCATCTGAACAACAAAATCAGGGTGGGCATTAGACATTTTATGGCACTTCTGCTTTTATCTGGTGGAAGATGCACACAGCTCAGAACTCACAGAAGACAAGGCTGGGATATATATTAAGCACTAAACTGTTTTGGCAAAGGAAAATTGCCAGAGATGAGAGGTTTTTGCTATTGTAGGTAAAAGCCCAAGTCTATCTTGTAGCTGTGGCTGTGCATTCTCAAGCGCACAGCCTAGTGTGAGATGGGACATATAAAGTTTCATAATCTTATGGTGACTTCAGTTGCATAGCATCCTTAAGAACTATTATTTTATTTTCTTCTCCTTCAAGACAATACTATATTCCCTACACATAGACAACACAGTACTTTGGTCCAAGGTACATGTCACTTTTTCTAGGGTCTAAGTCCTGTGCTTTCTCCTGCTTTTAGTAACTACTGAAATTTATCCATCTTTGTCTGAGTTGTTGTGGACACTGAGGATGGGGAGACAAAATTGAACTTTATATGCTTTCTGTATTTAGAATGGTTTATTTCTAATGACACCTACATCCTGCATATAAGAGGATAGATTAGACATAAAAATGGATAATTATTTTCCACACAGGTACTGGAAGTTAAACTGTCTTGTTCCTACTCTTGTCATAACCTCATTTACAGCTGGAGAATATTAGATCAGTTTCTGTAGGAACACTACATGGATTCCTAGGAATCATTACCTTCCTGAATTTTATATAGAGATTAAAAGCTTGTTGACCAGCTTTCAAACAATAAACTGAAATTCATACTTTTCTTTTTACTTTCTGAAATAGCCCTCCTTTCTACTTCTTGAAATATTTCTACAAATTAGAAATGGAAAGATGTTACAAAGTGTACATTGAAATAATTAGAAATTTCAATAAATTTATCTAAGTATAATTATGGCTGGAAAATGCTGTAGTGTTTTCATATATTTTATCTTGTACTAAAACAGTGTTCTGGGGAATGTACCCATGAACATGAACATGAATGATGGTGATTTGATTAGAAAAAGTCTTCTTTTTATCACAAAATATCTAGCTTTTAACTAATGCATATGTAATTTTCCTTTTCAACTTAGAATGCTTTGAGGAAAAAACAACCAAACAACAACAAAAACCTCCACCAAACAAAAAAACCCAACCAAAATAAGGTTTATTTTCCCTTTTTATTTTGTGGACAAATAGGCACATCGTTTTTAAATCTTTACAGCTTCTATGCACTGGATGCATGTAGACATCCCTGGTCCATTTCACATGCCTTGCATAAGCAAGGCATCCAGAATCAAATCTTTGAATATAGAGATACAAGCAGCACATACATGTCTTCAAAGATTCTGCTCCTGAGTTAACCAGTGCCCAGAAGTGGCAATAGCATCATCTAAAACATCCATAGCATAAGTTATTCAGCCACTCAAAACACACAAAATTGTGCTGGCAGACAGCCCTCCTAGCACAATTACCCTTAAACACCACCTTATACTCTGCCAAGAGCAAGACTGAAGCCAAGAACAAGTGTTAAATGGCTGATTTAACTAAATTCTCCAGCTCAGAGTATTTGTGCTGAAACTACTAAATGTCTTTGATCATCTTTTCTACACCACATCAAATTTAAGAGATGTGAGAGTGTACTGCAGATTAAACACAGGGAAGGTCCCAAATCTAAGCACTTCTCCTTCTGACAAGTATTTAGACCTAATAATTCCTTACTCAGGAGTTCAGACAAATGATGAAAGTTATTTACATATTCACTCTAAATCTTATGCACTAAAAGAAAATATGATTTATTCTATTAGCTGAAGCTGCCAGAAGAGGAACATCCAGAGGAGAACAGAAACTCCTTTCATTGCCTCCATTAGCCATTTGGAAATGTCTACATGGTCAGTCTGCGACAAAAGAATTTGGAAGACCACTAGCCAGATGCTTAACAACTCCCAGGGGCTGAGGAGTGCTGCCACATCTGTTCTGCTCATCTCCTTGGAATTTTGTCTCTGTACCACTGCGGAAACAGCAGGGGGGTGTTACAGAGATCACTTGTGCCTGAGCAGAGAAAGACAAGAAATGAAAGGACTGAGGAGGGGAAGACCAGCAGGACCTGTAATGGAGGAGGACCAAGACCTCAAAGAAGTCAACATGGTTTTGTGATACTGAATTGAATCAAAAGCCTTGTGCCACCTCAGCTTTGGTTAAACCTTATGAGGCAGAAAATTAGCCCCCTGAGCAATCACAACTTGTTGCTAGTGACATTTCAGCTGCAAAAACTTTCCAGTGCTGAAGATGGGGATGAGGTTCCCTCATGCTTCATTCATGAAGCTACTTCACCTGCCATTCTTCCTTGTATAAAATTGATATCAGTAAATTAGTTTGTTCCTTTTATTTTGCTTATTATCATTTGTCTCCCTAATTAATGTTCCTGTGCTGAAATAGATGGTGGCATTCCTGAATAAATCAGCAAAAAATACCTCCCTACTTCGCAGCTTCATTTAGATCACATTTCTGAGTTTATGAGAGTGGGTGACTTGGAGAACTATAAAAAAAAGTTTAATTGTTTCCAAATTTGAAAATAATGGGAACTTGAATCATCCCTCCCTAAACTGACTTTTTGTCTCTTCTTTTTCCTAACAAATCTGCCAAGTTTTTAAATACTGTTTTTTACAGCATTGAATTTGTTACAAAACATTAAAATGGAATAAAATAACCATAAGCTTATTTAGTAAAAAAAATCTTGCTCCAGAATTAAAGCTGTGGTGTTTGATTTGATCCTTCAATACGCACTTGCACATTGTTTTGTGTACTGCCAAAACAAGCATGCATGCAGAATATCATGTGTTGCCAAGCAGAGCACATAATAATGGAAACCTACCTCCTCTATCAAGAGAATCAAAATTTCAGGTGTTTCTTCCTTAAAAATTATATGTTGCATGAGGTATTGTTCAAAAAACCATGCAATTAGCTGTGTAGTGGTGTGATTGAATAAGTGTCTCTCCAGCCCTGGTGATAAACTCAATATTTCTCTCACAAGTCATGCAGCTAGTAGGTGGGACCTGGACAGAAAGATGGACTAATTTTTATGCTTTTCTGTACCTTCAAGTTCCCTTGGGAAGCAGGAGGGTCATGCTGCATGCTTGAGACAAATAAAATAAAGAATATGCATGGCTAAAATGCTCTCAGCAGGCAGCAGCTGGGAATATAAACCACTGCTCCTACTGATCCTGTTACAGCAGGAGGATAGTACACAGGCAGGACACAAAGCCAATGCAAAGAGGAAATAATAGTATGTTTTAGTTGGCTAGAGTTTTGCTGAAGAGAGGGCTGCACTCTCATCCTCCATTTGTTCTCTCATTTCTGAGGCTGATTTAGGAAATCTGTCCTTGGGTGAAAAGGGCAACTCTCTTTGCTCTCAAAGAAACAAACACTGACCAAGCCTCTCTAAACAAGGTTTATGGAAAATACTGAAATTTGATTTAATTCCAATTGCAAACTCTGTTCATGAGGTTTTCTTCAGTTATGAACCACGTTTGAGAGATTTAAATGTTTGTCACTATCTTCCTTGCTCTTACTGTCTATATGCTACAAGAACAATACAGAGATGTTTTGATTACTATACTCTTAATTTACTTAATGCAATTACTAAATAGGTGTTTCTTAGTACTTCAGTGAGTTTTCATTTATGACTCCTGTGACAAAGTCAAGGCAAAAATAATTTTATAGAAGCAATCTGATATACTGAGATCAAGATTCACAAATGGAGAGAGAATTACTGCAGAAAGCCCTAACAACTCTGTAGCATAAGCAGGCTGTCTACTCAACAGCACCTCCTTAGAACAGATATTCCTTGTACACAATTCAGAGGGGTCAGGTTTTTCTCATTACACATTTTCAAGGACAAGGAGGGATCCTGGCTGCAGACCAAGCTGTAAGAACTCCAACTGCTTATCAACTCTGAATGTGTTTTCTTTCACGTTGCAAAACTCGTGAGCCTCCAACATACACCCAGTATTTTCATGGCTATGCCATACAACATTTCAAACACAGAAGTTGCTTATGTGGTGGGGGCACACTCTAACTACCAAATATGTGAGACCCCTCTTATGCTTCCTCCATCTCTCTTGGATATTTCCTTGTCACTTCTGAATTTCAGAGTCTTTGATTCTCTCTCAGTAGAGTCTGAGCCCCACTAAAACTGATATCCATTCTTCCTTTGGGGCTGAGCTAAGGTGCTGATTGCCATGTTCTGTGTTTTTAAATCCATAATGTGAGCAAAGGATTTCTGAGAGTTTCCTATGTATTGCTCCTTTCTCTTTTTCTCTCCCTCCTGTGCTTCACAACCCCTTCTGTTTTGCCTTTATTCTCTCCTCATTTATCTTCAGGTTCTCATCCAAACCTTCACCCTGGATCATCTGCTTTCTGGGTTACTTTGATTTTGTTTCTTTTTCAAACTTAATTGGTATTTATCCTATTCTAACACAATTCTTGATCCTGCTCCATCATGACAGGACAATAAACACCTGACAGTACACGAATGAAAGGTAAAAGATTTATCTAGACAGAAAGTCCATTTCTCTGTCCCACTTTCCCTCTCTATGACTTTTGAAAAATTTTCTCATCTTAATGGCAAGAAAAAACCTCTCTGAAAATGCTGCACTACATGTCAAGGTCAAAGTAACTGCTATCAGGAAATAGCTGTAAAATTAGCTCTTGTGTTTCCTAATACAACATCTATTAATAGACCTAATTATTTTGATATCCAAATGTGTTCATAAATCAAGCAAATGACACTTAATTAAGCACTTTTGTATAAGGAAGCTATTTACCAATCTACTTTTTCCATATCTCTGTATTTGTAAGTCCTTTTATTTAACATCTTAAATAAAAGTATTTCTAAATCTTGAAGGAATACATGATTCAAATTGATTGGCCAGACTCTGAGTGCTTGCTTCTTTCTTCACAATTCTTGACATCCCAGCTACTAAAGGTTATACTAAATACAAAATATCAGAGCACAGCCCAATAAATTGTTCTCAAAGTGTTTGCCCTCTACAGACTATCATTATTGACCCAATATAAACATACTCTGTATCTGCCTTGACAGAAACTACATTTCAAGTGTCCTGTTTATATGCTTTGATTTTGAGAACAAAAGAGTGTCCATGTAAATTCCTGTTTGTTTAACGCACTAACATGCTAAACAGCCACACCAGTATGCACAGAGCGAGGTAGAAAACAAGAAATACCTAAACAAAGCTGCTTTATTTCTGAACCTGCATGCTTTTCTCTGTGGTCACAGTCTCCAAAGAGCAAAACACGTAACCTGAGGACTTTATCCTATTGTCCAGTGTTGCACATCACAAGCTGCTTTGAGCCACAAGAAGGTAAATTCTAAAGCCCTGTCCCTCTCTTATGGAAAGAATTATGTGTGGTTCCTGTACCTCACAAAGTACATGTGATTCCAGATCAGAATAATCCCTGTAAAAAATCTATAGAAGGGAAGGAAAATACAGGAAGGGAAGTGACCTTTTACAATGAGAAACTGTGGGGAATATGGTGTATAAATTCGTGTCTGAAATATATGTTATGATCAAATCTAGGATCCAAACCCCGAAGCCCCGAGCAGGGGCTTTTTCTATTTTTTCTCTTTCCCGTAACTCGGCACTCGTTTCAGAAAACCCATTTGTAAAATAAAGGACGAAGCCAGAGTGGAGATGACCGGTGCTTGGGCCTGAATGGAGAGACTTTCATTTGCAACAGAAAGAGTATCCCGGGCGGAGATGGGTGCCAGCATCCAAACAGGATACCCACATTCCAAGATGATGGATCTGTGATATCGATCTACAGGACTATCATGGATTGATATCATCTCCTGCCTCGATGATACTGTTGCAAAGGACCATTCAACCCAGCGCAGGAAATCTATTCTACTCCGAGGACCTGGCTCAGGAAGGACGATTTACTCTTTTCAGGACACTATTCACAACGCAGAAAGCTCATCAACATACACATTAGACTCTGGACTTGGCCCTCAGGGCACAAAAACGCCTTAAAAACCCCAGGTTTTCGAGGCTTGGGTGTGGAGGTTTGGTGAGCAGACTGAATTCTTGTCGCTCGCCTCCCCACCCATAGCTAGCTGTGCTGACCCCCGTTTTTGTGGCTTTTCCAAAATTGTGTTTTTTAATAAATTGTCTTTTTATATTAATCTGGTTCTTATTCATTTATAACAGAAACCATGCATAAATGTTAATGTGGAAATCAATGCTTCCCATTCCAGTGAAAAAGCACTTGCCTGCAATGCTTGAGACTGCATAGGAGCTAAATTTTGATTCCAAATCAAAAGCTGGCATTCTCTTTTCCTATTCACTTCTCCAAGACAAGGAAAATCCCTAATGGCTACAGTTACCTTTTCTCACACCACTGAAAATTCAGATTTTCAATCATCTGGCACCTACACAATGCAGGGTGGGAGATTTTCAGGCATTTAGACACCAAGTAGTTGCCACAGTTTATGATAGCCTATTACTCAGTGAAAGAACAGTTGTTGACAGTGTCTATTGGCTAAACTCTTAATGTTCTGGATTTCTTGAGCACAGACTGACAGGTTTTAAAGATTAGTTACACCTTTGCCTTTGTGGCGGGGATTATCACCTTCCCTGACAGGTGAACTCACCCAATAAAAGCCTTCACCACTCTAGAGAAACATCAGTGGCACAGTGTTATTGTGAGGACTATGAGCAGCAAGAAATTCAGTAGATGACACATTTTCTCTCCTGCAAGATGTGTGTGGTTTAATGGGAGCAGAAAACTCTGAATGAATGTTACCAACATTATCCACAAAATGTCAAGAGGGTCTGAAAGCAGTGGAGCTAAGCCAATATAAATTCATCATCATTCTATCCAAGTTTTCTAGTATTTTCAACTAGTTGTTTGCTGTATTACTGGAGCTTTGAATAAAGAAGGCTTAGGTTAATATTTCATCCTCTAGGTCTGCGTCTCATGTGGCCTGTATAATATGCGTATACATTTATGTGTATTTTATGCATTAATGTGTATTTTAAAAGTATTTTTTGCGCAATCACAAAACAAAAATCAGTGAAAGACTTCATCCAAAGACAGTGCAAAATCAGAGTTTTGCAGTTTTTCTATCTATGTATTTCTCTTTTAGAACCTACTCATCCTAAGTGATCTTTATTTTCCCTCCAAAATTAGTAGTAACTCCCAATTAACTGTCTCCTTGCTATACACTATGAAAATTATTGTCCACTCACTTTACTGTATTTTTTTGTATTTCTCAATTTAGAAGGTGCTAAATATTATTAAGTACAGATGAAAATTTCAGGCATCACACATCTGGCCTATGTGGCATACTGAGAAGTCAGATCACTGTGGGAACTGTACCAAGACAGGCCAAAAAGCAAGTCCCTTTGACAAAGGCCATGTGCAAAGTAAATGGCTTCCCACAATCAGAGATCAAACAAAACAAAAGAGTAAGGGTTCCTGGATAGTAGCATTGTTTCTGTTGATGTCTTTGCTGTACTATTTGACCACTAGAAAGTACCATGAGATTTCCCAGAGATAGATCATGGCTTAGTGACAGATCTTGTAGTCACTCGTTATCTGGCAATGTAACCTGGAGGTGGTGGGCTGAAGAGAAGCAGACGCTGTCGCAATTTTCAGGAAGGAAAACACAAAAATTGCTTCCTTTGCAGATGAGACTTAGAGAATAAAAAGAGTTAGCAGGGAAGTTGCCACTGAACTGTTCTGCCAAGCCCTGACTGCAATCCTACTGCTGGCAACACACATCAGGAACTATTGTGTTCTGACATTCAAAACTGAGCTTAAAAGTTGGTGGCACCCAGTTTGCTCACCAGTGCTGCCAAAGAGTAATGAAAGCCTTCCCTCACAGGTGGAAAAATAGGGCTTTTTGGTTGAAAGTCCTTTTTGTCTGTGTGATGGACCTCTTCAAGGCCTCTGTCACAGCCAATGTCTCACACTTGCACACCTTCACCTATCCTACTTTGACCATGAAATGAATAATTCAGTATCCTGTAATAATTAAAGAAGCTGAGAAATCTGAGAGAAAGCCCCAGGATCTTCAAACTTACTGTAGAAAAATTCCAGACTGGATCTTTTCTTTTTAATTTAAGTACCATAAAGATATACACCACAGATGCCTCTTAAAAAGAAATATAGTTTTGCTGTAATATAACAAAAAATATTCTACATTTTTGGAAAAAAATTTAATATTTCACTGTTTTCTTCATCTAGTTATACATAAATTCATAGGATCATAGAATGGTCTGGGTTGGAGGTTCCCATTCTCCTGCCAATTGCAAGGACAATTTTCACTAAACCAAGTTGCTCAGTGCTCCATCCAGCCCAGCCTTGACCAGCAGTGGCACAGCCACAGTTTCTCTGGGCAACCTGTTCCAGTGCCTCACCACCTTCTTAGCAAAGAATTTCTGCCTAATATCTAATCTAAAACTACTCTCTGTCAGTTTAGAGCCATTCCCCCTTGTCCTGCTCTTCAAAAAAGTTCCTCTATATCTTTATGTAAGCCTGTATATCTTTATCTACATCTATATCAGGTACTGTAGAGCTGGTGTTGGGGATGCAGAGTGGGATGCAGCGCTGCAGGTGCAATCTCATCAGAGGAAAACAGGTGAATCACCTCCTTTGCCCTGCTGCCCACACTGCTTTTGATGCAGCCCAGGATGTGATTGGCTTTCTGGGCTGTGAGTGCATATTACTGGCTCGTATTCAATATTTCGTCTGCCAGCAACCCCAAATGCTTCTTGGCAGGGCTGCTCTTGCAGGTTTCTGCTCATCCCCCAGACTGTATTTATAGCAGGGGTTGCCCCAACCCACATGCAAAACCTTGCACTTGGTCTTACAAAGCCTCCTGAGATTCCCATGAGCCCACTTCTCAAACTTATCCAGGTCTCTCAGGATAGCATTGCATCCTTCATGTCTGGCAACCACACCACTCAGCTTGGTGTCATCTCCTAACTTGTTGAAAGTACACTCAGTTCCTTAGTCTATACCATTAATGAAGATATTAAATAACACTGGTCCTAATTTGGATCCCTGAGGGATGCTACTTTTCAGTGATGTCCATTGGGACTCTGAGCCACTGACCACTACCCTCTGGATGTGACCATACAACCACTTTCTTATCCATCTTTTGCTCATCAAATCGGTCTCTCTCCAATTTAGAGAGAAGGATATTGTAGAAAACAGTGTCAAAGGCTTTGCAGAAATCCAGATAAATAACATCCAGAGTCCTTCCTTAGCCTACTGATGTAGTCACTCCATCATAGAGGGCCACTAGGTTTGAGTTTCTTCTACATTAAACTATAATATTACAGTTTAATTATTATATATATTTAATTATTCTGCATAATTAAACTATAATATTACATAGGCAGTTTCAATGGAGGATCTTAGGTCAATTTAGAAATGTTAGGAGGTGATACAAGTTATGAATTTAATATCTGTAAACAGGAAATTCATAGAGATTGTACTGCTGCTTCAGGTCCCTCACCATATCTGCATCTTGCCCACATCTTTCCACTTGTCCAGCTGTTGCTATTTTCAGTTCTTATCTTCTCTGCACACCTGAAACTGTGTGGAAGATTGGTCATTACACCTTAGGTCAACTCAGCATACCATGCAAAATCCAGCCATGTTTACCTCTAGAAATGGGATTTTAATCCTGCTTCATCTTGCCTAGAGATGGGGAACAATATGCTCCCAGTCACGTTATCATCACATTTCATTAGTATCAACTGTAGAGATAAGCAGCTGTCCAGCCTTGCTAGAAACACAGGTCTGCACACATCCTGCTGCTTGAGCTTCAGGATTGCCATAGCTCAACACTAGTAACAGACATTTTTATTAAACAAAAGTCTGTCTTCTGTAGGCAAACATTTCCAGAGGAAGGGACTATTTGTCTTTGCAATTAAAATGTTAATTTCCTTTGTCCCAGGAGTAATTTCATGTTCTCTTCCTACTAGCTTTGGCTTTGTCTCCTCAAAGCATGTGTCTCCATGTTTCCTATTCCCTTAAAAATGGTTTGTCACTGAAAGTGCATATACAATAATTCCATGAAGAAAAAGTAAAATAAGGTATCTTCCTCACCAGTCACTGTTAAAATGAAAATAAGAAAAAACTCAGGTAGCATAAAAATCAAGCAATTTAGTGTTGTTCCCTTTCATTTATTAAACTCCTAATCTGTAAATAGTGGTAGAGTCAATTTGTTTTCCAAATTCATAGTGAACTGATTAGAAATTTCACAAATTACAACTTTGATCCATTATGTTGGATTTTAATTCAATATCTTACTCGAGGAAAATGTTTTTAAGTGTGACATGGAATGCCAATTCCTTTGAGCATGAAGAAATAAATATTCTAGCATCAGTCCCAAGTAAATTCTTTAGCAGGACACAGATACTATAGCCACCAGTTTTGTTCTTAATTTACAGATAAGGTAAGGTAAAGTAGAGTCTACTTTAAGCTTATCTTTAAAATTTTCTTAGCTATTTAATTGCTCTACTTAAAAAAAAATTCAAAAGTTGAGCAATCTCGTGTTTAATTGTTTTCAGCAAAATTAAAACACAACTTTCAAATCCCAAAGAAGTAAAGCTAAATTGATTATTGTACAGATTTCCTCTAGAAGCAAAGAAAACTGTATTAAATTTACATCCTTACAAATGAAATGGAAGATCAGGAAATTTTATGGGGTTTTTTATTACACAAATGTGATTAAATACTAAATGTTTGGCAAAATTTTGATTATGTGAATAAATAAGTGG
The DNA here is from genome assembly GCA_013400435.1 of Pycnonotus jocosus. NCBI lineage: Eukaryota > Metazoa > Chordata > Aves > Passeriformes > Pycnonotidae > Pycnonotus > Pycnonotus jocosus. The sequence continues at coordinate 292,272 of VWYP01005940.1, read as the reverse complement.
CCATTTTTAGTTACATACTAGAGGTTTTATTTCTGATTTAAATGTTTTTGTCATACTCTCAAAGAACAGAAACAGTGCTGTGAGTGCTGAGAAACATGGCCCATCAACATAATATGGAACAGCTGGAGTGACCCAAACATGTCTGGAAAGTGTTTGTCTTGACTACTGATCAAATATGCCAAACAAATACAACAGTTTAGAAGTAGTTAACGGGTCATTAAGCAAAATCTGTAGCTGGACATACATTCCAGGTCAAGCTGAGCTGCACAAGATAGGACTTGTTCAGAAAAAGATATTCTCCCACATCAAGCCTGTCAGGCAGTCTTGAAAGGGCTCTGACTTGCATCTCACTGGATTACTGAAGATTACAGTAGTATTTCAGCCAAGTGTTCTCCCTTGATGCTACTCAATTAAAAGAGGTTGGGAACAGGAATAGATAGATATACGTAAAGTTCAATACACTCACCACTGAGTGCTAAGCAAGTTCCTTTTATGCACAACTAGTTTGGCTTTCTGCAAACAAGTGAAACAGAGGTGTTCTGAAACCTTCAATCAGGTCTGCTTACTACATCAAAAAAATAAGCAATCTCTTATGTTCCTGATTGTGCATTCTTGCCTACAGTATATATATATATATATATATATATATGATTTTCTAATTATATATTTCTAACTTCTGTGTATTTTTCAGAAACTAGGAATCAAGTACTGTTCCCATATTTGATTTAACAGAAAACAAAATTTGTTCATCTCATAAAGCTCTGCAAAATAATCAAGAAAGCAAGTCTTTGACATTATTGTTGGATAGTTCCTCTTATAATTTCATTTCATGGCAGTCTAAAGGGTTTCAGTAAACTGGTTCAAGTTTAAAATTCGCTCAGATAATGCTCCAATGATCAAACTAATTTGCTAAAGTGCTTTTCAGTTTTAAATGCATTACTAAGTATTATGCAGAGAAAATTGCAGAATCTTGTTCATGCTCACTCATTCATCAGTAAACACTTTTCTATGACTTCCTCTTCAATGGTCTCAATGTTTCATTTTTTCTGAAGCACAGCATTTTAGAGCAAGAATTTCTTTCTTTACTATGAAAAATCCTTTATCATTACCTTCTTTTTATATAGCAGCAAAATACATATTTTGAATTTTGCAGCTCTTTTTCCCTCCAAACACTTTCCAAAGGGGAAAAAATGTGTTACTTAACAGTAGCTGAAAGGCTTATTTTTTCACTTTAGACAGCTTTTTCATCTATTTAGTCATAACACAAACCTTTTTTTTGTGCTGTAGTGTGCACTAGCTACCAGGATCCTTTCAAATCCAAGTTGGACAGGCATCATTCCTAGCTGTGACAGAATGACAACCCTTGGCCTCAGAAGGCCTGGTGGGAGCACTGATTTCTTGGGGACCACAAAATCTCATATCTGTCCTATCTCCCAGCTAGCACAGTCACAAAGAAACAAGACAGCGTGGTTTCTCAGGTCTAACCTCCTGTGTGCATATTCAAAACAGACAAAAACCCATGAAAGAAGTCAGTGTGAAAACTGTCTGCTCCTTGATTTCAGATCCCAGCCTGCTGCATTCAGTGAAGTGTACATCAGGGAGACTTTGGCTTCTCCCTAGGTATCTCTGTAAACCAGCTTGCCCGTAGGAAAGGTCCCCATCAAACAAATTGAGAATCAGAATAGGTAGGTAATTTTCTATGCTTACTATTCTTCAACTACTCCTCCTCATAAAAAAATCAGATGCCTTCTTCTTGCACTTATTTCTCTTCAGAAATATTTACAGGCTTCTCAGAAGCAGAAATCTGCCTCTTTACCTCTGGCATTAAGCATTTGGAATATCTTTTCCAAAATCTGTCTCAGTTGTGCAAATATTAATTTTTCTGGTTTAGTCAAACAGCAAGCCACATTTTTTTATCCCTCTTCCCCTCCAAGGAGTAAACAACACAAAGAAAGAAAATAAGTTCACTCAGAGGTGTTTTTTTCATTATGTTACTTTCTTGCTAACAGAGATTGTCTGAAGTGTCATTTCAGAGGTGCTTTAGAGACACAACAAATACCAAATAAAGAATAAAGCTTGTGAAACAAACCAAAAAAAGGAAGTTTTATATTACCTCGTCTTCACTGGTGTTACTAGTCATTATCACATATTATGAGAACATACTGGAAAAACAATGTTTTACTGTACTGTTCCTTGCCCATTGCCCTCTATTGTCACTATGCTTTACTGTATAAAATAAATACTGAAGCCTATCAATACCTGAGCTGCCCATTCATTGATTTGTTGGAAGTGATGAACTGGTTTTTGACCTCCATCTATTTAACTTTTCAGAGTAAGGTGGGGACTTCACTGATGTTACTATAACAGAAAGAATAAGCATATCTGACAAGAGAAATTGCTGTTGCAGAGTTGAGCCTCTTGAGCCAGTGTAGGCTGGTGCTTAGGAATTCATTCCCAAGAACAGACATGTCAACAAAACCTAAGCACTTGAATAAACAGAAGATGTCAAAATTATACAAATGAGGAATGTAAGTTCATTTAAACAAAGGAGTAAATATTGCTAGAGTATTTTTCCAACTGTTGCCTCTAGTTAATTCTCATCAGAGTTAACACATGAAGGAGCAAAGTGATGAGAATAAATTATCAGTTGAACTCTGAACTGAGAAGTCTTTAGTGCTTGTCTGCATTTCAGAGCAAGCTCATTGCACATATTTGGCATATCTGTTAGAAAAACTATCACATTTCTTGGACTTCCAAAAAGGTTACAAAAATCAACCTGAAATAATAATTGGAAAAAACACACTCTTCACAGAAATGTCAAAGCAGCAACAATTACAAAGGCTATGATTTTTCACAATGAGAAAATCAGCCATTGGAGTAACCTCCACCGGAAGTGGTGGATTCTTCAACACTGTTATCTTTTAAGATTAAGCTGGACAAAGTATTCCATCTTATCTAGACCATGTTTTTACAAGTAAAATTGGACCAGACAATCCTTGAAATTTCCTTCCAACCTGATATTCTGTGACTCTATGAAACAGGGTATACGTACGAGCTAGAAAACATAAGCCAAAGAGTAGTTAAATAGCCGGTTTTGTATGTGGCATTACATTTCAATGTGTTATTCTTGGCGTCAATCTGATTTTAACATTTTGGGACAGATCACATAATAATTATTAAACAAACTGAAACCCAGCATGCAATCCTAGTCCTTTTTAAAGCCTTGTTTAATACTACACAGACCATAGAGTTAGTAAAATGATTTTTTTTTTCTTTTTTTTTTTTCCTATTTCCACTGCTAAGTACTAGTATGGTCAGGGAAATTGTCAGGGAAATTGAACCCTATTTGCAGGAGGACAATGTGACAGAATTTACTGTCAAGTTTTCATATTCAGCTGACAGAAGCGAATTCAGAAAAGACAGTAATCACTTCTCCTAAAAATGAGAGCTAATTTTTTAGTCCTTCTGTCTAAGTCAATCTCTCCTGGTGTCTCTCTTCATGGATGTATTGAAGTGTATCCCCCAGTAACTCCTTTGAAATGTCACTGTTCAGTTGCTGCCCATTAAACTGCTCTGAAACTTGTGTGAGCAAGTTTCTTGTCTGCAGCAGGGGTCATCTGGAGTGCTTCTTAATCACAGTGATCTCAAACTTTATTAACTTCACCCTTTAATGTTTTTTCCTTTAAGCCATTCCATAGGAAAAACTTTTGCTCAATGCTCCTCACTCCAGCTCCTTCGCCCTGCAGCAGACCTGTAGAGAAATAATTTTTTTTCAGCCTGATGTCATACCACAGCAAGACAAGTCTGTGCTTTCTGCTTGCAGGCTTATAAATGTCTCTGTAAGTGTCAAAGGATGCATGCCTCTGATATACCTATCTCAGCAATTAAGGAGAAATATCTTTTCCCCAGCCAATTATTTTATTATTTCTACATATACACTATAATTAACAGCATGTGTTTAGTCACAAATCTAAAATCAGAACAGCCTAATTTCCCCACAGAGCTCCAATATTGCAGTTGTCAAGTAGAGCTATCATGCTCCCTTCAATTTATCCATTGTTCCTAATACAGGCCAGATGCATTGAGGGTTCATGTGGTTTCCAAAAAGATCAGTGTTCCTTGATCTCAGCCTTCAAATCAAGGCTTCACAGGGTGTTTTAGCAGAGAAAGGCCTCAGGACATACTGCAAACATCAACATCTGTATTTCCCCTCTTGCTCACCTGGTTGGTGATCCAAAGGGTACCTCCACTGCACAATGATCACAAGGGGAATTCCACTTGCTGCCTCTGCCTTTCCTGACACTCATATGTTCTTTAGCTCTTCCTACATCATGCTTTCCCGTGTTCCCCAATCACTTCATAATTCAAACAATTTAAAAGTTTGCATTCTTTCAGCCTTTTAGCAGCTTGTGCTGGAAGAGTAATATTTGCAATATTTTATGGAGCTCTTATATTTTTTACATTTCCTAATACTGTAATAGTCTGCACTCTTAACTCTCAGATGTTTAAGAATGTTAATTCACAAGGGAAACCAAAACAAAAGGACATAACAAATAGAGCTTCTTCTGGCACCACACCTGGTTAAGATATTTGCACTGGATTTATAAATCCAAATTTCAAAAACATCAAGACAACTGGCAATGCTTTCCAGAAAGGAGTACCAAATTAATATTACAAGGTGCAGTTAATGCTCTTCAACCTCTTTATTTACCCAGGTATTCTAAATGATCATTCTTACTTACATTCAACCCCTTCAGGCAGTGAGAAGCAGTGTCCTTTTGGAGGGTGTTTTCAGTTAAATGAGAAACGTGTTAACTGTCTTCATTTCAACTCCTGCTCAACATTGACTCAAACAAACATAGGTAATATTTGGCAAGTATTTCTCAGGACATGCAGGGTCACATTGGAAAAAGCCCTTCCTCGTTACCATGCACAACTCTGCTTTCCCTGGCATTTGTGGATTACACCAATGTCATTTCTTCCATATATGTTGAAAAAGGAGGGCTTAAGAAGTCCCAGCCACAAGGAAAAAGGTGTCATTTATACTATCCTACACATTGCTCCTGAATTCTACTTGAAAAATAAAACATAAATTACTGCATATTTAAAAGCATTTAGCCAAGGGTGAAGCAACTGCAGGTCAGCCAAAGGCTTTCTTTTCAGGTACTTGCCTCTTCTCATAATGAAACGCACCAAGAAGTCGTAGGGAATTCCAGTTTCTCTGAGTAGAAATATCAATGTGAGAACCTTTCAAAAGAGAAGGTACTCTGACCTTTTGGGCAAAGCACAGTAAAATATAATGTTATGGATCAATACCACCCTTGCTTGTCATGGTCCAGGGGTCCCCCTCTTTCTTCAGTGATTCCTACTGATTCAGGCACACAGAAGCCACAGCAAGGCTAACAAAGGGCCTTTCTTTTACACTGCTCTGCTACATCCTACAACAAAGCATACTGCAACATACCCTCCACTACACTGAGAGCAAAGCATTTACAGAGAGGAGGCAGTAGTTGCAGTCACTCATCAGGTTGAGGAAATGATTTTATTTTGTGAGAGAGGACTGTTTCAAATGTTTTGCAGTAAATGTAATTTGATGTCAAGTCAATACTGTCATTCACTTGGTGGTGATGTGTCTCTCTATGACAGACAGCAGGTTATTCTTTGGGCAAATGGATGTGCAATAAGAATTCCCGAGTGCTCCTGAGAACTCCCGAGTCAAATAAATTATTTCAAGATGTCCTTTCTGCCAAAACATATTGCTCTAAGAAACATCTCAGATTACTAATCAGAGTTCTGTTTACAAAATCATCTTGCTTAAGTATAGTTTTGTCTTGTTCTTGCCCATCCAACCATTAAGCATTCTTCAAAGCAGTTCTGGAGGTTCAAGTGTTGAGAACTGTGAGGAAGTATGAGTTTGTCTGTGTGCTTTTAAGGTCACTGAAAGAAGACAGCAAAAGAGTAAAAGCTGTGAGACAGCTAAGTTGCTTTCATCTGTCAATGCTTGCCAGAGAGATTTAAAAAATACATCCTAAAGTCTTGGGCTCTTATTCCTGGCAGTACAAGTGTACACTTCACTCTCTAGAATTAAAGGTTTGGAGATTGGTGAGAAGAAACAGCTTTAAAGAAATCCATTACTAGTAACATTTCTAGTGTAATTTTCATGTATTCTGCCACTGACATTATTTGGTAGGCTAGTCATGAGAATAAAAATTGATCCTCATGAGAAAAAAAAAACAACCAAACAAACAAACAAACAAAAACTTCCAGCATAAATCTATAGAAGAAAAGGGAAATATATTTAAACCTGACCATAATTCATAGCCATCCAAAACCAGCCATAAAAATAATGTTGTCTTTTCATTGATTGAAAGACTCAGTGAGGACAGTAAGCTATTAAAGAAGTCTAGAGGCGTTTTGTTATGTGACAAATGTTAATTCTGTTGAACTGAAAGAATAAACTTCCAAAAGAAGCAGAACTTGCTTCTAGGACTATGTTTTCAGAGTAAATTCCCAACCACTGTCTTCATGATACACCACCTTTTGTAGATAGGATGAACTAGATTCCATTCTGATTTAGTGCTTACTTCATGAAATGTGGTTCTCCTTTCTACATCTTTGTTTTTAAAATTTACTCTATCTCCTCTTTCAATTAATTCATGTAGGCCTATTTTTTTCTGCATTGATATTCTTTTATTTTGCATTCTTTTGTGGACATAAATCAGCATAGTCAAGAGAGTTAAGCCAGCATTATGAGTCAGTTTAAATGCATTCAGCCTGCCAGCAGTCTGATAAGATTTGTATTTGGTACCCAGTTTTGTCTTTCTGCTCAGGAAGATCATCCAGAGCCTTAGGAGAATGATAAAACTGTTTATTCATTTTACAGTATATCCCAGGTCAGCATCTGTTTCTGATACATGTACCAGTTTTATTGTTTAGTACAGCTATCCAAACACTGGTTTTTACGTTGTAAAAATGTAGTTAGAATTTATAGTTAAAATGTGCCATGGCAAGAACACTGATTTTTTTCTGTTTCTGAGGGAGTATTACACAAATAGTCTTAAATCAGTAAAGTTCACTCAAAAGTAACTCAAAACAACACGGGCATTAAATCCAATGACACACTTGTAATTTCACCTTCATTCCTCTTGTCACTTGGTCTGACCTAGAGGCAACCTAGTGTTCTTAGACACAAGACTGTTCTGAATTTAGCCTTTCTGGGGCAAATCTCTTTTATCATTATGCAATCACTGCATGTGTTTGAAACAGTATGCACATATTTTATAAATGTGTATTTGAATGATGTATGCAATTTGCATTTTCCTCAACAAAGCAGGCAGCTGCTCCATTTGATAACTGTTGGCATAACAAGGGCATGAATTTGTCTCAGCAACTTCTCCCTGCAGTGTGAAAGCCAACACTCAGCAGCAGCAGCCCAACAAATGGGTCTGCTCTGGAGCTGTGATCTTGATCCATGGGTATTAATCCATTGTCTTTTTGGTAATCCCATTCCAAATGCAAGGAGTCAGTGTGTAAAAGGACCAAGTAACCAACATATCTGTCATGATCTTTCTGACACATAATAAAGGGCAGAGGAAGTAAGTGTCTGTTACAGCTTTCAAAGTCCCAGTTAAGGATTCTGGCCTTCAAACCTTAGATTGGGATTCAAAACCTTCGGCAAGAAAGAAAAGTCCTTCCCAAAGGAAAAGGGGGAAAAACATGTAATACATACTTGTCACCCTAAGGAAATAAACCATCCTTACAAAATGTATAACAGATGTTGTCATCTTTAGAAAGGAAACAGAGCATAAAGAGATAGTTCTTCTGAAGATGAGAGCTTATGAAAGCTCTGAAACTGAAATCTCATTTGATAGTCAATAGTGTCTCTACTAATAGTGTCCCACTTTCAAAGATCAGCACCCTCTAACTCTGATCTGAATAGTGGCAGATCCACACCTGCCTCCAGGAACTATTACTTTAAGAGGTAGCAGTTTTAATAATTAGGTGGAAGTAAAGGAAAAAAAGAGAGAAAGCAAGGAGAGGTAGATATGTACATCCTTACAAGGTAACAACACACATATACTTACCAAAGACAATTATTTTTTGGTGATTTTTGAAATATCTACAATCTGTTGTATTCTTTCTAAACACAGAGTAACCTCAATTTGCTTCACAGCTTTCCATGCTACTATCCCACATCCCATTCAGTTACTGTAAATGTTTTTAAACCTTTTATTTTCAAAATGAAAAATATAATAAATCTGTTCACTTCTAGCACCTCCTAAGGGCCATGACATCAGTCTATTGTCAGTTTACTTTGGTTGGTCTCCAATGTGCAGGACACAGAAAATCTTACTTCAGACTAAAAGGTTTTTTTGAACAGCTAAAAGTCCAGGTTGTCCTACAATGGATTTTAAATAAAGGAATGGAAATATATTTCATCAAAATATCCATGAATGTATTTGTATTTGTTACAGTGATGGGAAAAATGAACAAAAATCTAGCCTATGACTTAACTGGTTACTAATCAAATTTTTGTTGGTTTAGTGACATCATTATTTCAAAAAATCAAGTACAATTTCATAAAAGTATCTTCAGTGCTAAATACAAATGCATAATTCCTTTCCTAATTAAGCTATTTTTAAAAGAATAGATTGACCAGTGAATAGATTGCTACCCACTTAGGAGCTTAGTAGACAGAGTAAGATTTGGTATATCTCAAACCACTACTAGATAATTTATATTCCTCAATGAGCTCAAGAAATGTTAACAGTATTCAAATAAATTTTTCAAAACAAATGTTTGTATGATATAATTTATTTAACAATCAGGAATTTCCATATCTTGTCAAAGGATGATGACCTAATAATGATCAGACACTTGTAGATTAATTTTCCCATCCTTCAGGCAGCTTCTTCTCTGACCAAAATCATGTAAATTTTTAAGGGCTTCCAGATTAGAGGACTACCAGCACATACAAATACTCATTATTAAATTTCTCAACTGTCTTTGAGATAAACAAAATAAATATATAAGTGAAATGACATCTTCAAACTTTTGTTTGTGGTATTACATATCCAAGAAGAAGCTGCTATACTTCAAACAGAGTCTCACACAGGAGATTTTGCAAATTGAGATTGGGAATCTATAAATATCTACATTTGCATATGTGTGTTTGTATGTTTATAAAATAGCTATAGTACTGACATAGCACATTTTTTGTTCCAAACAAACACTGCCATGAAAGTAACTCTTACCTATGAGGGGAAGTTATTTCTGTTCCTCAAAAGCATTTTACTCTACATCATGTCATCCATGTGTAATGAATAGCAGTTAGTTAGCACACAGCAGAATATATTGTCTCTGGAACAGTTCCATGCTTGTAAAACATCTATTTTCCTCTCAAACACCATTCATTCTAGAAATATAAAAGCCTAGTTACACATACATCCTCCTATTTCACTTCAATGACCCACAAAAGAAGCAATAATGCTGAATGCTAGAAGCTATGAACAAAATTTCTTAGATGGAAATTTAGTATCCAGCCTCTAAAATGGCAAGGAGGATATGATACAGACACCTGTAAAAGAGTCAGACTTCATTCATACTGCTGTGTGTAAATACACAAAAACATCTTACTGCAATTAGATAAATATTTAGTATTATATTCAATGACAATTGATTTACAAGATATTGTAAATTCAACGAAAAGCTGCCATATTTAGAGTTTCCTATAGGACAGACTGTTTCTTGCCCTGAGACAATATCTGAGACTCTCTATAGAGTGAACAGACCTGTTTCTGCTGACTGGTGATGTGTTTGATATGTAGGACTTCTAAAACCAGGGAGATGGGTGATAAGAGTCAGAATAGTCTCATTTTAAAAGCAGTTCAGAAATATTGTCCACACTTTCCAGCAAGTACTAAGCTAGCCACTTTCACAATGCCCTTCCAAGCTGGATCACTGGGTGATAACTCTTTATCCTTTAGATTCCCTATTTGTCATGTCTGGTCTTCTGGAGCTCTGAGCTCTCATACCTGATAGTTCTGTAAAAGCTCTCCTCTAAACATATGAGTACTGTGAGGCATTTTGAGTGGTCTTACCTATCTTAAAATTTCAGCTTACTCTCCGCAATCTATGTGTAAAGGGGGGTGAATGACCCATGTGTTGGACAAAGCATTTAATTTGCTGTGAGATTTCACAGCAAAAACAGCAAAGAAATTATTAGGACATGCAGTTCTTGGCCTCATTTCCATGTACTAACACTGTGATGACTCCAAAAATCTCCACCCTCTCTCAGATCATTCTATCTTTTCTTCTAATCACTCCTTACTTTCCAGTTAGAGTCTGTGTCTTGCTCTTACCACCAGAGGCCCCTGCCTTGTCTTGTGACCTTATTAGCTTCTCTATCCTCAACACTTTCATCTCTGTTATTCCTCTTCTGTGTTCTTTTTTTTTTCTCCAATATTTAGCACTCCCATGTCCTCCTGAGATCCTCTAACCTCCTCTCGTCATCCTTGTCTCTGTTCATGAGCAACCGTGACAGCATGGAGAAGCAGTTCCACCACGTCAGGAGCTACCCAACAAGTGGGAAAAGGATTCACAAGGAAAGTACTACCCAGGCCCCAAAGCCCAGGCCAGCTTCAGATTAAGTTGTTGTATTGAAGAGAAGATATGCTCTGTGATTGTTGCAGAAGCACCAGGGGAGGATGGAACACTTGCACTGCACCCAGGCATAACACTGCACTTATATTTCAGATTTTTAACAACTACACCAGAATGATAAGAGTTTTTTGCCTAATTCCAAGTTCCTACTCCTACTCTACTGCACTTAGGCAATAGAAATTCTCAGAATTATTATCCCTTTCCACATGGCAAAAAAAGGATTTCTTTAGTCCAATCTCAGTTTAAGAAACTATTGAGCTAAATTCTTCTTGTCTCATTGTCAGAAGGAGGTAATTTGAGGCAGAGATCTGCCGTGGAAGATTTCAGCTGAAAAACATGCAGCACACACACAGTGAAAAGACTCACTTCTCGATGAAACACACTTATAACCTGAAATGTCTGTCAGTGCACAGCCAAATATGCCATGAACTCTGGGTCTGGAGCCAGGGCGGGTCTGAGTTGGGACAGCGTGAACACGAATGTACGGCCACAGGGCCACTCTCAGGTTGGGTGCTGGTACAAATGTTTCATGTGCAGCAGAGCCTAAGCTGAGCAGCCACAGGCTGATGGGTCTGGCACTTTGGATGAGGAGCATGGGACTGCATGCCTTTGAGGAGTGCAGAGGAAAGAGATGCTTTTCATCCCCCTGCCCCACACCAGCATCAGCTCTTCACAGAGTAAGTCTGAATCTAGTATTTTGAAACACACCAGCTGCTGGTTTTATGTAAGCACAGCCACCCAGAATATCTGCACTATGCTCTGCTCTCTGTGAGAGTTTGTTAGCTGAAATCTGGTGCTTCAGTCACCATTGTGCTAGTAGGACCAGTGTGCCAGAAAGCACAGTCACTGAACAGGTTCTCTGGGTGCAACTCTTGGCAGCTGCACCTCAGCTAAATCCTGCTGGATCTGTATTAAATCCCTTCAGTGCCTGCAAGTACCTCTGCTTCATAGTGGGAGTATCATCACCCTCTCCTGTCTTTTTGGCAGTGCCAAAGTTACCCAAATTTTTCACTGTCCAGAAATACCTGATTTTTTCCCAACCTTTATATCCCAGTGCTGAATTATCCAGCTTAGATTCTAAATCAGTGCAACTAATTAAAATTTAATGCGATACCATCTGAGAAATCCACTTTACCTTTAAGAGAATGTTCTGATCATACAGTCATTGAGGCTTTTTTCCCCACTAACAGTACCACTTTTCTTTCAGTTCTTCCATGAAGTAAAATGATAGTTATATTTTACGTCATCCATTTCCCCTACTAAGTGGATCCTGAAAATACTCAGAGTTCATCCTAACATATTACATCATTCCTCATACTACAAACATCAGGGCACAATTTCTTCATTCAGCAAAGTTAATTTCTTCACGATATAAGCAAATGCAATTCCCTGCAGATTTAGTGAGACTGTGAAATCCATTAGTGCCAAGTATGGATAAATTCAGCTTTGGATAAAGAAGATAAATGAAGACTGCAAAAAGAAAACCATGGGGGGCATATTGCATGCAAAGATACTAACAATTAATAAGCAATGTGGACTGTCATGAATAGAGTGATTTTATATTCGGTTCAATCATCTTATCATCTGTGATAAACAGTCCAACTCTAGAATAAGTAGATCAGTTCAACTTTTAAATGGAGTGTAGTGGCAAAGACAGAATTCAGTAGAATTCAAGAGACTTGAAATGATTGACAGCCAAAGCTTCCACTGAGAATTAAGAGAAGATTAAATTTTCCTTGAAGAAAATTAACTAAACATTCCCTAAAGTACATGTAGCTCCAAATTATAGAAAGGTTTTGTTCTGTTTTTCACATCTTTCTGTTACAAACCTTGAGAACAGAAAATTTGACACCTGGAAGGAGGAGAAAATGAAGCCTGTTTGAGAACTAGTGGAAAACGTTTGTATGCTTGGTGAAAGAAATAGATATAAATAAAGCTACTGGGGAAATGGACAGAAATCAGGAAGCATAAGCTTAAATGTTTTGGTTGCAGTAGGTGGAAATAATGGAAATTACTTCAGTAAGATACTGAGAAAAAGCCACAAGTTACTGTAGACTGGGGATTTAAAGAAGGAAAAATTAAGATAGCATAGAGTAGTAATGGTCAGCTTTTCCTCAAAGAATGCTTCCAGGAATTCAGCTATAAATTAATGTATTAATATTACTTCTTTCTCTTTTGACAAGAGATGAGGACATGGAAGACAAGGAACTGAGAGTGGCAACAGCTGATAATTGCTTTGTGCACTAAGTTGGGAGAGCTTCTGAACTTAGGGAAATGGTAAATGATGGAAAGAAAATAAGATGTAGGATTAGCATCCAGTCTTATAATCCTCAAGGCCAAACATCCTGACATTTTAGCAAGCCCTGATATCACTGGGATAACATACCATGTTTCTTGAGTAACTCAGGAAAGCAAAGGATTCTGAAACCAAGGGGGTTTTTGTCTCATTGAGTTATGACTCTGGACAAATCTTCAAAGTCAAATTGCACACTGCTCAGTCTACTTATCGTCTTTGAAAGAATTCTTGGTCCTTCTTTTCCTTTCCAGTATATAAATTGGCTGGGCTTAATTAACAAATAAAAATAATTTGTATTAAGCTTGTATTTGCAATATCCCCACCTCTTGGACTCCTGAACTCTAAAAGCAAGTAGGTAGGTCATTATCCTTCCAGTTCTTCACATATAGGCCTACATGCAGAGATCCAGATGTCTTGTATACAGCACCAGCAACAGAAAAACAGGAAAACTGGTACCAAACCTCTCTTTTTAACTCCACAGATATTCCAGAACAATACCTGGGGTTTGAATCTATATCAGTCAGGAGATTGATGGTCAATGAATAAAAAGTCAGAACAAAATCAGCCTAGAAAGCCAAAGGGGTTTGGGTTGTTTGGTTTGGTTTTTTGGTTTGGTTTTTTGTTTTTTGTTTTTGTGTTTTGGTTTTTTTTTTTTGCTTTGCAAAGAAAACTTTTAAAATAATGAATTTCATGTGATTTTTAGCTGAGTATACTCAAGTTAATTTAAAACATTTGTGAACCCTAACAACCCTTCTAACAAACATAGTTAAGTTTGTTAAGAAACCTAAAAGAGGCAAGTTTCACATGATTTTTAGCAGAAGTTTGGCTGAATCTCAAACACAACATCACCATGCACATAGCAACAGTGACAAAGGCATAAAACATCAGGGTTTCAAAATAGATTTGTGGCTCTCCTCTACTGCTCAGAGTTTTCCCATTTTTACTGAATCAATTGCAAACTTTAAGTTCTGATCTTTCCTTGGTCTCCAATCTCATTTTCCTTTTATCATCTCAGTTTCATCACAATGCAAAGCATTTATTCCTGAAAGTCTCACAAGTCTTATATTTTTGAATTTCTAGACCAGACAAAAAATTTCAACATTTTAGATCACTTAGAGAAGCGCCTTTATTGAAACTGAATAGACAGCTGGCAGTTCATGCAAATTAGTCTTCATTAATTTGTTTTCTTGTATTTCTTCTTGCTGTTGAATCTGGGAATAATTCCTAGTCACATTTTAGGTACTATTCCAAGCTAGAGGCTTAAAAGTTACCACTGAATCCAATTGTTCAAAATACACATATGTATCTATTTTGCTACAAAAAAATTCCATTTGCATTTTCAAGATGTACATAAGTAGGTCATTCATATAGAAATACTGGCAAGACTAATTTTAGAAGTTAATTTCTTACCATGATTTCTGTACCAGACCTCAACAGTTTCTCATTATCTATATGATAAAAAACTAAGTATAAGATATAACTTTGGGCATAAGAAAGACAGATGTTCGTTTTGAAAAGACAGACTCTCTATCAATATTAGTTTTATTCCTTAGAGTTAATTGTGAGGATTTGTTCACTTCTGCTGTTGAACATAGTGAGGTTTCTGATTTCTGAGTGAATGCTTTTTAATTTAAAAACTTAATGCCTTTTGAGTGTTCAAATGGTTCTTTCAAGAAACACCTCAATTCTATTTGAAGGATTGCTATTCTCCAGTGATTCAATGTTGCATTTATGTCTCTGTAAGCTGTAAAAAAATTATTACAGTACAATAAATACTGGGCTGCTTTATGTCTGAAGTGCATAAATGTTTTTATTATCCCAGTATAATAATAAATTGTTTTCAAGTCTTTTGACTAATCATCAGCCTCACTGAAAACATCTGAAACTCTATGCCATTTTCAGACAATTCGACACACAGATAGTGGGTCTAAGAGTAAACTTCATGATGAGCTTCATGAAGCTGGATGATGGTCAAAGACACAAAGTAGACGCTGAAGGATGACATCAAAGTGCCTATTTCCTCTGACCAGGCAAGAAGCATGTTGACACTGTTCCATTAGTATTTACATTACATAGGGAATAGTATATAGGATAAAGGATAAAGTTGGAAATTAAGGTACTGTGAGATGAGGGAGAAACATTTCTCCCCTAAAATATAAATATACATATATTTCTGTCCCTTAGACATTGTTTGTTTTTTCAGTCACTCAGCACTGCTCCTTCAGTTAGGGGTGATTGCAGACAGGGAGAGTGCCCAGACAGATGGTATTAAGAGGACAAGGAATATGCATTTTTACAGAAAACGAGGGACAAGAGAAAACAGGTAATTGCTTAGGTTATACTAAACATTAATGTATATGAGCTCAAATTTCCAAGATAATCATGTTAGGAATTAGTGTTTATATAATAATTTCAAACTGAAACTTTCCCATTCTTTATCTTTTACATGTATTTGCATCTGAACTCATGATACATCTGAGATCTTAAAACCACTCAGAATCTTCAGCACCACCACAATGGCAGAGTAGCTTATACCACACACTGAGAACTTCGGCAAACTGAAGCCAAGTCATTTCCTTGTGATTTTTGCACAAAGTCTTGCACCCCAAGTCCCAAAGTAAGCATTTAAATCAGGAAATAATCAGCACTTCATTAAGTTGTTCCATTTAAGTCCCTGGAGTTAAGTGGAATAATTCTGAGCCACTGTGAAAATGCCTCATTTTAGCACACATTTAAAGTACTAGAGCATGTTAAAAAGAGAACAGCCAATCCCATGTTCATCCCATTTGTGGTAGCTAGACGGTACCTTTGGTTAGCATTCCTCCATGTTCCCTGATCATTGAGTCTTACTGCAGAGCCTATTGCACTGTATGTACCAAGTGAGATTCTGGAGAGAGCACTGGAGGGTTTTCTTGCTGTCCTAGTGAATGAGAAGGTCAGAACTTTGAATATTTCCCATTAGATGTCACATTTTGACCAGAGTTTGTTTGAGTTTAATTATCATAACACATTAGCACACGTTTACATTCCTAAAAATTGGAAAAATTTCAGGTAAAAACAGAAAACGTCCTGAAAAGGTGCAATTAATACTTTATAGGCATTTAAACTGAAGAAATGTTAACAAGCCACTGCCAAAAAAATACACAAACATGGGGATTGCACTTGAACTCCAGTCTCTTACACTTATAACAGTAGAAACAAGGGAGGGCCTCATGGAAAACTGCTGTGGGCTAATAGTATATCTAGGTTTTGCAGAGGTCAGAGAGTTAAAACAGTGCCCTTGGAACAATTACATACGGTAAAGAAGTATTTGCTGTGTTTCCCTACTTCTCCTGTATTTCTTTTCTTCTTGGTCACAATCTCTTTGCAGTGCAGCATCATCTCTTTCCCAGTTTGTCTAACATCTGTCAGAAAGTCACTTCAAATCAGTCATTGTTTAAAAGTATTTTCTACCTCCCTTTCTGCATCTCCCTTCCCCTATCTCTATAATTCTTCAAATGTTTCTTCAGTTGATTCTTCAGATAGTTTTTTAAATTCAAGAAAGTGCCATGGGAGACTCTCATCCCTTGAGAAAAGAAGTGATGCCCTGAAGTATTTTCTGCAAGATGAAAAGGAAAAATCTATTAGCCTAGCAAAATCCTGCAGTCACATAGGCAGGGAATGGGCAGTGTCTGAATATGGCTTCCTCTTGATCATCAAAACACAGATTTATTGTTTCACTTACCAATTTTAGGGAGTAGATTTTTTGAGAAAATGTACAATCTTGTTACCTAGATTTGTTGATATTACTTTTTGATTCACAAAACTCTCACTGTCTTTGCCTTATAAAAGCAATCTGTGTACTTCCTATGAAATGAATGTCTCAATAGGTGTAATGTTCTGCAGATTTGCAATCTGAATGTTCTCCCTAAATGAATATGTGTACATATTTTTGATTTTTAAAAAATCTAAATATGCAGATTTTCTCTGGTTTTATCATAATAGATTCTTGTAAACCTTTGTACTAAGTGTTTGAGCCATCAGCACTCAGCTCACAATTTGTCTGGTCATCATTCATGCACAAAGCCACCAGAAAAGTCAAAACAAAGCATTATTTTAAACCTTAGCTGTTGATAAACAAATGTAAGGACAGAGTATATTACACAGCTGCAACTGCAGGTTCAAACGGAAAATAAAATATCTTTCTTTTTGTTGTTGCTGTTTTTGGTGGGGTTTTTGGTTGGTTGGTTGGTTTTTGCTAGGTTTTGGGGGGGGGTTGTTTTGTTTTGTTGGTTTTTTGGGGGGGAGTTTTGTTTGGGTTTGGTTTGAGGGTTTTTTTGTTAAACAGTTATTATTGTTAAGATAATACTGACTGTTGTGTTAACAGGAATGAGTGACACAATGACATAGTCCAGTCCAGCAAAGCCAGAATCTGGGTGGTAATCACAGTTCACAAAGCACTCTTGTAACTCAAACTCTTCTCATCAGATCTTCATGAAAACCTGCATGCTTGTTCACTGTAATTCTGAACCTATTATAGTTTCTTGCACATGCCAGATGTGTTAAGTGAAGGAAGGGGTGGGGCATGTAAGACAGGTGATCATTTCTTTCACAGAAGTTCCTGGATAGGTTACACCTTCCCTGTCAGAGTCTGCTCTTCCCTTGCCCTTCCCTGTTATCATTGGCTGGTCAACAGCACAGGCTGCTGATCTAATAGAAAAATAAAATTACTTTTTTTTTAGTTTTTTCATGCTCCATTTTGCTTATATTTCCTCTATGTCTGTACAAGTATTTGTCCAGCTTACTAAAGAAGACAGGTGAAATGTAAACAGAGAAGCCAGAAGGGGATAGCAGTGATCAAATGTCTAATCATGGTTCAATTACATAACTTAGCTGAATACTTCTTTTCAAGGAGTAATAGTTGTGAGAAGTGTGTCAAATATGGCAGACTCAAAAATACAGTAGAATACAGCTTGCATTGTCTACTATGTACAACTCCTGATATTTCCCAAAGACAAATTCGAACCCAAATGGGAAATTTACCTCTTGGAAAATGCTGTTGTCACTTCCTGAAAAACTGCTTCTTATAAACTCAGTTCTCAAAAGAAAAGGAGAAAAATTTCTTGTGGGTTGTGTTTATTGATGCCAGATGAGTACCAATGCACTGGAGTAACATTTGATGTGTCCAGATATAGCTGTTGGGATTAAGCAGTCCTGTTATTACAGCTTGTAAGAAGCCATCAGACCTCACCTGATCTGAAGACTTATTAAACAAAACAGTGGTGGTGGAAAAGGTCTGCAAATGGAGACTTGCAGACCATGCACATAACTTACACTGCTTATCAATAGTAATGACTCCATGATTTAGGCTATATACAAATATTTAAATATATCCAGCCTGTGGGATAAATTGTAGATCTTTTAGATCTATTGCAAAATGAGGATTCAGTTTTGCGAGGACGTCCATACCTGCAGAAAGGTAAAAGGGGAGTGGACAGTAGCACACAGTGAATGAAGAAAAGATGCTATTTATAGCCATACACTGTTTGTGTGAATTCTGTGCCCAGGAATGCCTGGACTTGGTGGACAGGAAAGCAGACTGAGGGAGAAGAGGGGCCACTTGGAAGCAGTTTAAGTCAGTACCTAAAAAAGCAATGTCAGCAGCTATTTTTCTCACTAACCTCACATAAATTAAGAATGACTAAGAGACTTTCATGCTTAATGTGCAAGTCCTGGCTCCTCTCTGTACCCTTAAACACTATTTTTGAATGGTTTTGAACAAGCCCTGAAGGCCATAATTCACACAAATACTGAAGATTTCAGGGACAATTACACACGACCAATGACTGTAAATTGCTTTAAATCCTATATTTAGTGTTGTGCATCAGCCTGTGCCATCATGAAAGCACAGAGCTCCTTCACAACATAGAGATACTATCAAAGAAATGGCCAAAGAAATGTGGAGACTTCACCAGATCCTGACAAAAGTAGTATGCTGCAATTTGAGATGCTCCCACATAGTCCACATTTAGTTGTTTATGTAACAGAATGGTGTGGGAACAACAATTATGTGCTAGGAGAAAATTGCTTATGATTAGCCTCAAGAAAAGTATTTCATCTTCATGTTCAGTATGGCATTGCTTAACTGGAGAATAATATCAGAAGGGAATATATTTGCCAACATTTCTGAGAAATCAAAAATTCAGTGTTTGCTGGCACTGGTTAGATGTAAGGCACACAAAATTTTCTTCTTCCACATATGCAACCATGTGTATTCAATATTTTCAAAAAAATACCAAAACAAAGACATACCTCTACATTATCAACAATACTTAAAATTGTACATCAATCAAAATTAATCAGATCTTAGGTTAAATCTCATAATAATAATAATGCTGTTTAGAAGAATTAACATTTAGTCTTCTTTCAAGCTTTTTTCAACTGAGATGCCTTAGAAACTTAATCCTGAATTTATACCCTAATTTTCTGTAGAATTTATAATGCGAGTCTCTTACTTTGCTTCCTAAATACAGATTTTCATCAAAAAACTTTTAAATTTCCTTCATAAGTTACTAAACTAATGACAAAGACAAATACACAGAACTCTGACTAGAAGTTGACCATCATTTTACAGATCTCTCAATCTCATTTTTACTTTGGCCAGAATTAAAATGGAAACATTCAGAGGAAAATTTTATGGGACTTCTTTATATCATAAAATCATAAAATGGTGCTCAAGCCTTTTGATCAACTTAGTGGCTCTCTTCTGGACTCATTCCAACAGGTCAATATCTTTCTTGTGCTGGGGACCCCAGAGCAGGCTGCAGCACTGTGGATGGGCTCTCTCCAGAGCACAGTACAGGGAGAATCCCCTCCCTCATCATGCTAGCCAAGCTGATTTGGATGCAGCCCAAAATGCGAAAAATTTTGGTTGCCTTTCTGGGCTGTGAAATTGCCAGGTCATATTTGATTTTGAATTTTGAACTTTTCACCCACAAACTCTCCCAAGTCTTTCTCCTCAGGACAGCTCTCAATCCATTATCCACCCAGCTTGTATTTGTGCTTAGGATTGCCCCAACCCAGGTGCAGGACCTTGCATTTGGTTTTGTTGAACTTCATGAGGTTTCACATGCCCACCTCTCAAGCCTGCCAAGGTCCCTCTGGATGCCACCCCTTCCCTTCAGTGTGTCAACGGCACCAGGTGCCTGATTAGGTGCCTGTTGATCTGGTCAAAGCCTCTTCCACAGATGTTAATTACTTCAGGTTTTTTCAGCTTGATCAACCTTTTATTATTTGCTTGTCCACAATCCAATTGCGTGCCTCAACAGAGCCAACGTGCAAATTCAAATGCTCAAATTATCAAACCCATCTAAATCACTTTGTAGCTTCAGCAACTTCAAAGCTATAGATTTTGATCCTTAAACAAGAGAAATGCTCATCCTAGTCACTGCGAAGAAGAAAATTAGCTACCCCAGACCAAACTGGCACACTGGAAAAGCTGCTGGCTGCCTACTGAAGGATGAGGAATGTTCCCAGGCTGCCATGTTGCATGGCAGAAACCAGCTCAGTGCATCTCGGCTGGCAGACTGGAAGGAGGGCAGCACCCTTAGCTGCCAGCAGTGCCACTAAAGGCTAACAAAGCCAGGCAGATCTCAGCAAACTGCGCAGGAAATTTCCTCCTTGCACAGGCCTGGGTGCAGAGGGTGTGGTATGTAGGAGGGATGGGCTCTGATCCCATGGCAGTTTGTTGTTGGAGGTAGGGGAGAAAAAAGAGTTTATCCCCCATCAGTTACTTCCTTGAGCACCTACATTCCAGCATCAAAAGGATGCTAGAGCCCTTCTCTGTCACCTGCCCCATGGTGTACATCTCCAGCCTGAACATATGGCTGTGGGGTCCCCGCAGGAGCAGGAGCAGCTAGTAGAAGATTCAGTTCTCACGGACACTCCAGGATTCACAGGTGCCATCCCTCCCAGTGGCTGGGTGCATTTCTGGCATGATGATGCAAATTACTTTTGCAAAGCACTCAGAAGACATCAAGAAGGTCACACACCAGGTTCCTCATATCCTTACAGTGACAGGTAGTGCCTGTATTTGAGATAGGATGGGTATAACCAAGGACCTGACACAACTTCTGTGCTCCATTGAAGTTTTCCTCCTCATTGTTGTTCTCCTTCTTCCTGCTGCTGGAGCTGTCCTAATCCCGGCAGCTGTTAGAGGCAAGTTTCATTTTCCAGCTCCAAAATGACCACTGCTGCCACACAGACAGTTTAGCTTCTTCCACAGACTGGCCTGGGAAACATCCTGCTCGGTATCCTGCAGCAGCCACCTTGTCCTGATGCAGTGACTCCTCTGTCTGCTACATTTGCTGGGCCATGGCCACACGGATCAGGTGATGGTGCTTCAGCCTGAGGATGGCCAGCACAGCCAGGAAGAGTGCAAGAGACACAGCCATAGCCTGGGACAGGTTGGAGAAATATTTGCTCAGCAGGGCTGGGTGGGAGGTAACACAGAGCAGAAGCTGACAGGAACTATGGACCAGCAGGTGAGGAGGTGAGGGCGGGGCGAGGGAGCAAGGGCAGTGTTTGTGAATACTGCAGGGATGGAAGCTAGGGGCCATTTCACAGAAGCCTTTGGGCACTGGGGTCTGCGGGCTTGAAAGGGGCACGATCCTTGACTGGGGAAAACACACAGCCTGTCCTACCCAAACCACCCTCACCCAAACCACCCTCATCGCTGGCTGACGCCCAAGCAGAGTCTCCCAAGGCCCCGTCCCTGCCAGGCTACAGTGTCTCATGGAGCTTTATCTTAAACAAAGTTTTAAAACTTATTAAAATGGTTTTAAAACAAAGTTATAACTTCCTTTTCAAATTATCAAAGTTATGGAGAATAACAGATTGTTATGTGTTCACTACCAGATGTAGATAATGGCTTTCTCAAGTTGGAAGATACTTTTCTCACTTACAAATAGAAATTTCAGCATTTGAGACAATGTTAGAGTAAAAAAGTAGGCTAAACAGAAATACTCAGTAAAGCGTAATGCATTTGTTTGTGACTTTGTTAACTCAGTAGAAGTTATATGAGGAATAAACTAGAGAACTCCCCTCCCGCAGATGAGAAATCAAACAATTTATCACAAAAAATCTCTGTTCCTAAACATCTGAAAGATATCATCAGTATCAGCCACTGAAAAAATTTGGTACATTTTTTAAATTGCTGAAGAAATACTGTATCACCCTCAAGTGGGTTCTTTTGCCTACTTCAGGGGCCATTGCTAACAGCTCTTACACAAGGTCTTATCTGTTCTTCATGTTCAGTGTTCCTTTTCTTTAACAGTAGTAATGTATCATGAAGAAATAATATGAATGGCAGATGCCAAGACCACTGAAAATGGTCTGAAAATATTGGTATGGTAACATTCCTGAGACAGAGAAGCAAAATAGCTGGAGAGTTTAAAGTACAGCTATTTTTAGCCTAGACCTTCAAATTGGCATTGATATTTAAAGCCAATGCAATTTGAGTAAAGGACAGATTTATTTTTTTTTTACAATTACTCAAAATAAAGTGGTACTTTACACCATCACTAAATCTCACTGATTATGTGAATAAGCATTAGTAGGAAAGAGTGAGAGATCCAACCCTGGTCCTTGAACAAGCAGCTTCCCACAAAATTTTTCTGACAGGTTTACTTATCCAGACACACAAATAACCCAAAGCTAAGCCTAATATTAGATGCTTTTTCAGAGCAATATCCAGTGTCATAGTTTTAATGTAAATAAATTAATACAAACGGTGATATTTAAAATATATAGCACTTTTTTTTCTTTTTCTAATGTTTCAAAACCAAATTAAACAAGTATCTGCTTTTTCACATTCCCAGACTTTGTGCTTTCAGAGATAAAGTATTGTACAAAGCCTTATCCTTTTGCCAAACAGTACAATGCTGGGATAACAACAAAGCTGGGAACTAATCCAGGCTTTCTGAGTCAGAGATATTGCTACTCATTATTGGGATGGTGCTGCCCCATGGCCCTGAGAGAATATTGCTTAATGATATTTTTTCCATAAGGACAGACAAAATTAGCAATTAACCCAGGCTCTGAATTTTATTGGTGGCATTAAGAGGGCACTTTTACTATATACATTTAGGAACAGAAAAGCTCCAAGAAAAATTGACAATGAAGCACCCATCTCTGAAATATGAATATGAAGTGTTTCGCGATGTCTACCTGTTCCATTTAGTGTCTCCGTGAACCACTTTGCTTCCCATCTCACTACTCATCACTCATTTCTTCATCTGACCTCTTACCATCTCCATTTACTTTCTTCTTGACCATGTCTCTTGACCTATCCTTCTTCATTTTTTCTTCATTCCCCAATACTACCACTCCCTTTCAACACCCCAGTATTTATTCTTTCATTTCTCCTTTCTGAAGTTGCCATAATTCCTAAATTTATATAATTTTAACATCTCTTTTTCCAACACTAATTACAGGAGTCCACTTTCCAAAACAAAACTACAATAGGCACTCATATGATCACAGGGAATTCCAGGCTGGAAAGGTCTCATGTCCATCCTTTTACTCACAGCAGTCTCACATCTGAGATCAAATTGGCTTGCTCCAGGCTCTGTCCACTTCCCTTTGGAAACCTCCAAGAGCAAAGATTATGAAGCATCTCTGAGCAACCTGTTCCACTGCCTGTCTCTCCTTGTGGGAAAAATAATTTCCTTATATCCACTGTGAAGCTCTCTTCTTTCAACTTATGCCTGTTATTTCACGTTCTCCTGCCCTGCAGCACTGTGATCAGCCTGGCAGTATCTACTCCCTGACATGTCCACAGCCTCGGGCGGCTGCTATCATATTCCATGATGGTATGCCTTCTGCAGGCTTTACAAGCCCGGGTCCCCCCAGCCACACCTGACAGGAAAATTCCTCTGTTCCTTCCAACCTGGAGACCAGGATCTTTTCCACAGAGTTGCTCCCTAAACAGGCAGTCTTCAGCCTGTGAGACTGAAAGGCATTCATGCATACCATCTGTCACTGCTGACTTTCAAAATGTTCTTGTCAATCCACCCTCTGGCCTGTCCACATGCTGAGGTGGAAGACACTGATAACAGAAGAAGCAAGAGAAGTGATGGAGAGCAGCCTGCCCAGGGCTGAGCTCCATAATCCAGCCCAGTGTTTGAGAAACAGAAAGGTACAGTATGCCAAAGCTTTTCTTGTACACCTCTAACAATCAAGGACTGAAACTCAAGAAACAAAGACAAAATACCACTGCTCAGAGTGATGAGATGGCAGCAGGGCAGCAGCATGCCCTGTGGGATTTGTCAGGTCCAGGTTCAAACACATCCAGACTGCCAAGGAACAGGGGAGTCAATAAGTGTCACTCTGCAGAAACTCTGGACATTCCCTAGGAATATAAAGACATGCAATGAGTTCAGATTTAGGGCCCAATGTATGGCAGAGAAAAAAGGGAAGCTGGAAACATTCAAAGTTTCATGCAAATATCCAAATCCTTATCTAATTTGACACATCAATATGGAGAAAACTGGAACACTTGAACTTCTGGTAACTGACATCAGTGTCCTGTTACAACTAAATTATTAGCTATGTGGGGGGGAAAAGGGCTATTTTTTAATGTGTGCAGTAAAAACCCCACTGGCAGGTTCTAGGGAGATATCTTGGAAGAAAGGGAGGATTCATTAGGCATTTAGAGCCAGAACTTGCGTTAGCACAGCTGTCCTGACTGTGCTTTTCCTACGTATGCAATCTCATCCTTTTCCAGATACAATAATGTCTTGTTTGTACTTTATTATTTTGTAATCACAGATTTCAAAATACCATATAAGATGACCCAGTCATGTAAACATCCTGGAAGACTCAAAACTGAAAACACAAAAATCGAACAGAGACAAGATATAATCCTCCATGCCTTCAATAACAATTCCAAGCATAATGGCATCTGTTCATGCCAATACAAGGTTAATTTGATCTTGTGACCAATTTGATCAAAGTTTCGTGTGCCAAAATTTTTGTCTGCATATTTTTATTTGCATTTATCCAATTTCTGTGCTTTGTTCATGGAATTGCATCTATCTTTATTCAGTGATTAATTCACTAGTTACTATTATTAGTCTATCAGCCATTTAGTGAAAGAAATATTCTCAAAGAGAAAGTTGCTGTAAAGCTTCTCAAGTATTTCTGTAATTTAACAACCTAGATCTACATTTTCAGAGCCTACTCAGGTATACATGTGCCTTTGAAAATACTGATAATCACCTAAATTCCACAACATATTTGAACTACTGCATTACTTCTGTTCTCAAAGCTCCTAGAATTTTCTATACTGTGCATGGTCAGGTTTTCAAAAGCCTTTTAAATTATATGGGATGCCCATAAAGCACCCAATGAGACTGAGACACATTTAAAGGGAACATGCACCCAACAATGCTTTCAAAACTCAACTCTCAAGGTTATATATTTTTAAAAGATACCAAGACAGTTCTGTCTGCAAGTTAGCAGAAACTCACCTCTGAGCAAGGCAGGGTATTTCTGCCAACTGCCCAAGCACTGTGGCTGTCAGCACTGTTGGATGGGAGGCACTATGCAAAACAATTACTAGTTTTATTCAGTAGGTCCAAGGGCTGTATTTATATGCAGCAGGCAGAAGAGAGAGTCTGCAGAAGCTCTGCAGGAAACTTTTTAAATGGACCAAGAAAAATCTATGAAGTGCTTTATCAAGGGAAATAGCCATGATGAACATTTTACTGAGGCTATATCCTCATGAGTTTTACTATTGTTGTTGTCATTATTTCACTGTACCGGCCAGAAATAAGGAATTAAGAGACTAAAAAAGAAAAGGGGACAGGAGGGAACCCTGCTTCTGTCTCCCCTAAAGAAAGGAAAGCACAGCAAGGACAGATTACATTAAATTAACTGCATTAGGAAGGTCAGAGATGGGGAGAGTGCCCCTTCCCCCGTGGGACTCAGATCCTAAGCAGCACTACTCAGCAAGCCATTAACAGCTGCTGGCACTACTGTCCTCAGCTGCACTCTGAAGGCAATAGTCCCTCAGACTGATGGGAAGCTCCCAATGCAATCTCTTGCCATCGACGGGGTGTGAAATTATTTGGGAGCCTCTTCATCTGTTTTCCATTGTTTTCTGTTAATGTGACAGCTAACGAGCGTGCAGCTTGCAAAGGCACTAATGAGACTCAAAGATCTTCTGGGAAGGCAGAAGTTTCTCCTAAGGAAAGACCATGTTACTGTTCTATAAGTTATTTTGCAGTGGTGATAATAGCTCTCTGAAGACTGAGCTGTGTAGGACCAACAGCAGAAGAATTGGGGTTTCCTAAATTATTTCCTAGAGAAGTTTCTAGTCTCCCCATCTATCACATAACATTCATATTGTTTATAGTCAGAGCTGATTACATGCCTTGCAATCCAAGTCTTTGGGTTTCCCTATCAGCTGGAGATAGGAAGAACAGAAATTTACCTGTTGGCCGCTTAGCCCACTTGCGAAAATTAAAGCAGGCCAACTGAAGGAAAATAAGGAAGTACTTCTTTGTCTTATTTCCTAGTCACATGGGAAGTCAAGGAAGACCTTAGGAAATTGCATAACATTTTTATATAACATTCTATAACACATTTTCCTTGATGCTACATAGATCCTTATCTTACTGTTAGGTCTACTGGATACTCAAGCCTGAAAATAGACAAATGCTGGAGATCCTGCTGGAATTGTTGAACAGACCTCCGTTTATGACACAATACAGTCCAAAGTGTCTGCTGCCCCACATTGTAATTGTCCAAGATATTCTTTCCAGAAAAGGGACTACTCTCTTTGGGGGTAGGTTGCAACAGATTACACAAATCATTAATTAAAAGAGAAAGTACTTTCATTTTTTCACAACATCCAAGGGTGAGGCCCCTGGGAAGAGGGTGTGAGTGGGGATCACAGCAAAGGCTGGTCAGGGCCTTAGGACATGTCAGAGTCCTGAGTTTTCTCACAACTTATGGTATTTTGATTTCAAGTTAAAAGCAATGTTTCTTTCCACTTTAAATATATATGGTTATTATTATTTACTGCTATAATCAAGACACAATGTAGACTTTCACAACTAGAAAAAGATCATTAATTCACAGTTTAGGAAAAGAATAAAATTGTCCTTTATTTCCTTTGGGATGAGAAAAGGGGGAAAAAATTACACTCCTTTGAGTGAGGGGTTAGAACACACACCCTAGAGAGTGCGCCAGATAAGTCATTAAAGTCTGGTAAGTAAATATTCCTTGTCCTGATAAAAAGTAAAATAAAATAAACTTTGTGTTAATTTCATCCTTATCCACTTTAAATTTCCAATTTCTGTGTATTTTTTAAAGTAGAAAATAGGAACAAATTACCATTTTTTGGTGATTTATCTGATAACAATAACCATAGCAAGGCTGCTCTGATCTCTGCAAAACCCTTCTGAAACTGATTCTTCATCTCTTCTCAGAAACAGTAATGCAGGTTAGGATGAAAGTCTGTGACCTTTCAGTAAGGCAAAAAAAATCAAAAAAAAAACAGTCTGGGAATGGACAGGATAGCATTTAGTATATGGATGTTCTGAAGCTTATGTAAATTCTTAAATAAGAAACTATAACTCCAACACTAAGTATTAGAAGACAATCTTGGAAATACAATTTTTGGAAATGGCTGCTTGCATAATTTCTCTTAGGGATCAGAGAGAAGCTTCAGATAAAACATCACCGCTCCTGAGAACAAACTGCAAGAAAAATTTTTCTTCCAGTACTTCAACTGAGTCATGAAGTGAAATTGTTTTCATCACTTGCCACTGCATTTTTCCTCATAAGATGGTCAAGATTATCAGCAGTTCCATGTGAACAACATTTATTGTTGTCTTTTTCAGAAGGATTTTCAGAAGGGTGGAGGTGTGTGGAGTGATGTGTTATGATTTGGGGACAGCTCCAAGTTAATCCCCAGCATGAGTACTGACAGGACTTTGTGTTCTTCCAGTTCAGATTTCGTCTAAGAATCCAAAATCTACCATTTATTATATATTTTCCCTTTAAAACAGATTCCTGGACAATGACAGAAGAGCTTCTGTTCTTTTCATGTCATGACATTGTTCTACATTTTTCTCCTTTACCTGGACTTCCTAAAGAAGCTTGAAAGGAGCAGTTATTAAAGGCACATACCATGAAGTTACTGTAAATCAGATTCTGCTCTTGATACTTTTCTATCTGAATCCTAACAATCTAAGAAATGAAACTGCTACATAAAATCTTGCACTTTCTTTCTGCTTAACTCTGTATGAGCAGATGCCTAATCCAAAACTCAGATGAGTTCAAAGTCAGTCATCTGAGTTGGGGAACAGACAAAAAAGCTTCCCTTAAGATACCAAACTAAGATAAGAAGTTTTATGTCATAAAGACTCAATAAGACTAATAATTTCAATTGTTCCTCTCAGGGATCCCTGGTTTTATTGCTTTTGATCTTCTTGGTCACTTTTGCAGGTTCCTCTGTTAGAATAAAGAGATCTTTTCCCTCAGAGGTCAGCTTATTTTGCATACCCATTTTCACTTTTCTGTGCTGCATTTGCCAGAACATCTGATGCCTTGGTACTGTCAGGCAGCACCTGCTAGAAGCGATGGCTTCAGCTGACACTGCACAAAGATCTGAGCTCTGACTTCCATTATTTGCTTGAGAAAAGAGAAATACAGTGATCCATATTTTTAAATATGTTTTAAATAAATATGTATGTATGTTTATTTGTAGATCCCATCTTTTTCAGAAACATGAAATAAATAAGCACCATTCAGGAGGACAGAGATTCCCTGGAACTGTAAAAAACCTTCATGTCACTCTCCCTCTACCCAATTCAGAGAGTGAAGGACTTCGTTTTCCACATCCTCACTTAGCAATTTTGACTCCTCAGACTTAGCTGGAGAGGTCTTCAAGTGAACTAGTCTGCACAATTCTGCTAAAAAGTTCAGGCAAATTAAGGGAGTTTTCCAAAAGAAAGCACTTTCAGCTGAACATGCCAACTATCTATTATCTCTGCTCATTTAACTTCTAGAATTTCTTAACTGTTCAACAGATACAACAGAATCAGCAACTTGTAAAGTCTCTGGAAAGACTTTCCAAGTATATTGGGCTTCAGCAGTGTCAGCAAGGCAATGTGCAATACACCAATACATCAGTATGAAATTAAACATTAAATTTGAAAAAATGTCATAACAGCGATGAAAGAGCAGTTGCATGACAACGGTGCCGTGAAAGATGAAAGCAGCTGAACAAGATTTAGGAAAATGCAGTCAAAAGATTCAAAAAGGTGAAGATTCTATTCTCTTTGACTTTTTACTGTCTCTGACAGGGAAGATATTTCATGTGAAACTATTAAAAAAATTAGTAGTAAGTTACTATATCTCACCAAGAAACATGGTGATGATCAAGCTGGTTTTAATTTCCTGATGTCATCCCATTCTTATTAACAAGTTCTCCAACTCCCCTCAGTCATTTATTTGTGGTTTTATCCTTCTTACAAATAGTTTTTATACCTCTACTTAATCATTAATTAGTCAACAACATAAATTCATTCCTTTTAATATGCTTCATAAAATAATTGCTCCAACTTTCAGTGATTGTAGAAGACTGGAAGAGGGAGAGAAAAACTACTTTTCTGCCCCACAGAAATGTGAAAATATTCTAGCCCTAATTTAGAAAGCGAATCCAAAATCTCAGCAGAAATACTAATAGTGAAATAGCTCTTAAGTGTTTTGCTGTGTTTCTATTTTACAAACATAAACAATTAAACTAAGCCTGGCTGTTTAAACTAAAACGTCAGATAAAACTTATCTGCATGGTCTTTTCCTGTATTTGAACAGCAAACAAACAGTTGTTGAAACTAGCCTTTTCCTACAGGAAATTGACTTCAGCAGCTCAGCAGTTTCATATGAAAAAAAAGCTTTGTCTAAGCCTGTCTTGGGTCAGTCAACATTTGCACTGTAACTGAAACCTCCTTTCTTGGAGGCATGCTGCTGTAGAGACATGAGCATGAAATGGTATCAAGAGCTCTTTCAGTGGATCTCAATAGTGTAGAGCAGACTTTGAGGTCTGAGCAGATGATTTCGGCAGATAAGCAAAATGCATTCAGAAATAATTGAAATACAAATGATCACAATATAAACAATGGAAATTTCCTCAAAGACTTCCAGCACAACTTCTAGCTAAACAGCTAACAAAAATAAACCCCCAAAATCTCTGTTACTCTGAATACAAAAACTGCAGAGAGTAATCATAGGAGTCAAATCAAGGTGCTGAAATATATATAAAGGTCAGGAGAAAACTAGCTGTGCTTCCTGTGTCCTAGAAATGCAACAAGGAGTTTTGCTAACCAAGACAGAGTATAAATTTATTTTCTCTCTTCACTTTCCTGTAGAATGGTACCTTATGGTGAAAGATATTAAAAACAAAATTCTTCATGTCACCTCATGGTGCTGATAGACCATCACACACCATCTTCATCAGTAAAGCTCTGTATGTTATAATAAATTTGCTTCTGTGGTCATCCCTTTATTTAGTGTGCAAGAGTAACTTTTATTACTCCTCCTAGACACAACATATTCTCATCTTCTCTGTTTTTTTCCTTCATTGTTGGCAAGCTGTGTTTCAGTGATGTTCAGGAATCACGCTTCCTTGCATTCCACTGCACAGCTGGTGTAAGCCCTTGTTCAGTGAAATGTTTAAAGTACATTTTTAAATGTCAGTTGTGCAATGAACTTCAGTTGTTTGAAATTTTAAAGCTGTGTCAGTACCCAGCTGTGTTCATGCTTAAGTGATTCATGGAGGAGGTTCAGGGAGCTAGTTGGTGGCTAGCTTTACTTTGAAACAGCATCCAACCGATGGGATTAACTAATCTGACATACTGGTTTAATCTGGTTCCACAAATCAGACATTCTCATATTTTAACAACTTCCTCTGATTTATTGTTGCAAAGAGAATAAAGTCCAAAGAGGTATATGTAAAGTCTCTGTGCGAAATGTATTTAAGCATATTTCAGGCTTTTAAAGGGCTAGTCTCAGACAGCAGGAAAAAACTGGGAGAATCAGCAGAGAGACTTCAAATATTAAAATGGAAATAATCATAGAGATCTATTTTAAATAATTTCTCTAACTACACAAATATCCTGCAAATGAAAAATAGACCATGCCACTTGAGAATCTTGGTTTTGTCTGAGCCTATCAAGAAAAATTGAGGAGCTCTCGGTGCATTACTAGATGGAAGTGTCAGAATTGCGAATTACATTAAACAAAGTGTGGAGGTGTACATGAAATGAGCATTCTGTGATCCAGTCATAGCATATAATGTCACTTATATTCCAACAGTTCCAAATTTTACATGATTACTTTAAGGAGGTCTTCTTCAGTTAAAACAAGTCCAACCAAGTACCTTTCATCTAAGAGCTTGAAAATGCTGACATATTCTCTGAATTACTGTGGTTGATTCTCAGGATTTGGTCAACAGAGGAGCTCAAGAGGCCTGGCAGGAAATAATATGCTGATATTTCAAGGAAGTAAAAACCTAGAAAAGCAGATCTAGTTACTTGAGTAAGTGATGTGACCTGGTGAATTTTGTGTTGCGAGTATTGACCCTCTGCATTTTAACATTACAATTCATAACTGAGAAGAATATAGAAAATCATTACATAACTAATGATATACAGGTTGTATGAGACAAAAACTGAAGAAGACTGATTGCACACATGATGGGATCAGATGAGACAATTGTACAGCCAGAGGACTCTGGCCAATTGGGAAACTGAATGTAGTCAAGAAGAGATTTCTTTTTCTGAAAAGGATATGTGAAATTTTATGCATGTAAAGGAAGAATAAAGGAAAATTTTAGTTAAAAGGAAGTCTCTATGTTAGCAGCAATGAATATAAAAGATATCTTGAGTAATGTTTATTGATTATCTAAATACAAATTGTCAGTATGATATTGTTGCTAAGAAAGAAAAAAGTGATATTTGATAAACTCGGGGAAAATAATGAGTAGAGACAGAGGACTTCTGATCCCTTTATTACCTCTAAACAATAATTAGTACTGCAAAATCGTTTTTGAAACTGAAAATATCTCCAAGGAAGGAGAAGAATGTTTATAGGTTAAGGAAACCTGCCTCAT
Organism: Pycnonotus jocosus; assembly: GCA_013400435.1. NCBI lineage: Eukaryota > Metazoa > Chordata > Aves > Passeriformes > Pycnonotidae > Pycnonotus > Pycnonotus jocosus. The sequence continues at coordinate 260,152 of VWYP01005940.1, read as the reverse complement.
AGAAAAAGACACAGAAACACACTAGATGAAGAAAAAAATAATATGGAAGCCTAAATCCCAACAAATGAAACACAGATTTGACAATGTGACACTGCAGCCCAGCACTGATAAAAGCTATGTGGATGAATGCTTGACAGGTTCAGGATTTTCATTTCATTTTTTTTCCAGAAATCTAATGACCAAGAAGAGCAACCTACTGTTGTCTGTTCTGTGTCGTCCATCACTCAACATTTTAAAATAAATGTTAGGCTTTTCTTCTAAAATATATGCCATGGCCAAAGAAGGAATTAATGCTGTAATGATGCAATCACTTGCATCAAGCCACCTAATCCAAAGTATCCTGTTCTTATGCAATGAGAATGAGTTTCTGGGCTAAGTGCAACCTTTTTATCATTGTCTCCTGAATATATCTACAGAAAATACACCCACTGCAGCCAGAGAGACTTACACAAGGATCTTGTTCTCCTTCACACGACATATTTCTGCACCTTAACTGGGCTTTGTTCCAAATGACCCCAAGTGCTCAGAGCAAAACTAAGGTTTATGCTAATGAGGAGAAACTGGTCCTGTGTCAGGAAGGGCCTGCACTGCCACCCACTTTACTGAGCACAAACTACCATACAAGATCCTAAATCTCCACCTTGGTGAATCTGAAGGTAGATTTCTAAACCTATATGATTAATACCTGTCATTTCCATTACTGACATCGAAGTACTTGTTGATGAAACATTTTCCTACTAGATTATAGGATGACTCAACAAATGTAGATAGATTACGGCAAACCATGGACAGCATATCTCAAGAGTTTAGTGAAGAAGGAAACATGAAGATTTTGGCTCTCGTGTGTCTTGCTGTCTTAATTTTAAAACTTTTGTGCCATTTTCTCAGCTTTATTGAAAACTGAATGGTTTCTACAGCATGACCCTTTTTGATTAATCACTCAATCTCATTTTCCTCTTCTGAATTACAATAGCTCATCAGAGATTGATTTTAGCTTCATTCGCATCTTGAAGAGTAGCTGTAATTACTTTTGCGGGTTTTGTGCCTTTTTTTCTGAGGTTGCTCAGCTTTCTCATTTTCTTTTTCTTTTTCTTTTTTATCAACTCATTGACCTCAAAAGCGATAAAATGAACACCCAATATTAATTGGACTATAGAGGCATTAAGGTACTTTATTCCTGGTAGTAATATTTTCCCATTTTATTTTACCCATTTAAACAACAGTGGCAGCCCTGCAGTACAATTACTGAGAGCTAGAATTCTACAGAAGCACCATTTTGCGGCGGTGCGCTCTTCCAGCAGTCCCGACTAGCTTCGGGCACACCGGCCACAGTCAGGGGTACGGCTCGGTCAGGTGCACCGGCGGTGCACGACCTCACTTTCCCTTGTGGGGTCTTCTCCCCCCCGAGGACGTCAACGGGGGACCGTGGCGAGGGCAAGAAGAGACGGGAGACTCTTTGGGGGGGCAAACGCAGGTTTATTTGGGGAGAGCCCCAGCGCGGGTTTCCCACCTCTCAGGAGCCTGCCCCAAAGAGCCCGCCAAAACCCAATTGTATCAGCCTTTTATACGGGGGTGGTACACCGGGCAGGACCTGGCTTCCACCCAATGGCTCTGGACAGAGGTGTGGGATACAAAATGACCATCAAGGACACAACCAATAGGGGGGGGGGTAGGGGGAAGGATCGGGGGTCCTGTCGAATCACTCTTCGAGCTCAGGAGAACCTTCTGGAAAGGAAGGCTGGGTCCGGGGTGACAGACAGGAGGGGAGGAGGGGGAGAGTTCACATAACCGGTTGATTGACAAAAAACAGTAGATAGGGATGGTGGGGGTACATAGAACAAACCATTTACATTAAACAATTATAGCTTTGACAGCGACCCACCGCCACACCATTTCATGCTTTTTTTGTTTGCATACTGGAGAACACTGCCTTTGATCATGTTGAAGAATCACAGAATGACTGAGATTGGAAGGGACCTCAGAGGTCACCAATACCCAGTCCCAATACCCCTGATCAACCAGGGTCACCAAGACCCAATGGCATAGGACCATGACCAGATGGCTTTTTAATATCTCCAGGGAGGGACACACTAACACCTCCCTCAGCAACCTGTGACAGTTTTTGCTTACCCTCAGAGCAAAAAAGTGTTTTTTGATGTTCAGATGGAACCTCTCATGTTTCAGTCTACTGCCTCTGGTTCTGTCTCTGGGCACCCGTGGAAAGAGCCTGGCTCTCTCTTCTTTGCGCCCTCCATTCACGTATCTACATTCATTGATGACATCCCTCAGAACCTTCTCTTCTCCAGGTTGAATAGTCCCAGCTCTCTCAGCCTTTCCTCATCCAAGAGATGCTCCTGTCCCTTTATCATCTTCATGGTCTTTCACTAGACTCTCCAGCACATCCACACCTCTCTTGTACTTGAGACCTCAGAACTCCTCATAGCACTTCAGGTGTGACCTCAGCTAAGTAGAGGTGAAGGATCACTTCCCTAAACCTGCTGGAAATACTTTGTTTAAGGCATCCCAGGATACCAGCAGTCTTCACTGTGGCAAAGGCACATTTCTTGCACGTGGTCAGCTTGGTCTCTGTGAGGCCCCCTGGGCCCTCTTCTGCCACACTCCTTTCAAGATGGATGGGCCCTAGTACTTGGGGTTGTTGCTTTCATAGAGCAGGACTTTGCATTTCTCCTTTTTGAACTTCATGAAGTTCTTGTCAGCCCTTTTCTGTAGCACATTGAGGTCACTCCAGATGACCACTCCAGCATGACCCTCTGGTGTATCAGCCACCCCTCCCAGTCTTCTCTCAGCAGCAAGCTCCCTGGCTTGCTTTTGTCACCTATGTACTTAGAGAAGCCCTTTTTGTTGTCTTTGACATATCTCATTAAATCTCAGATTCAGTCCAGTAGGGATTTACCTTTCCTAATCATATCTCTGCATGCTTGTATAATGTCTCTGTATTCCTTCCAGGCTACCTCTCCCAATTTTATCCCTTGTATGCTTCTACTTTTGTGTTTAAGTTTGGCCAGGATCTTCTTGTTCATCCATATAGGCTTCCCAGCATTTGTACCTGACCTTCTACTCACTGGGATGGACTTCTCTTTGAGTTTGGAGAAGGTGGTCCCTGAATATTAACCAACTATCTTGGGCCACTTTTCTCTCTAGAGCATCATCTCATGAGATTCTTCCAAGCAGACATTTGAAGAGGTCAAAATCTGCTCTCCTGAAGTCTAGCATTGTGACTTTGCTTTCTGCCCTATTCCCTGCCTACGGGATCCTGAACTTCACCATTTCATAGTGACTTATTATCCCCACCAAAACCCTCCTTGTTATTGAGTATAAGGTCCAGCAACACCCTCTCCTCATTGGCTCCTCTCTCACATGAGTCACCTGTCACCAGTCCTTTCCAAGACCGATCACTTATGGCCTTCTATATTGTCCCCTCAAGAGATATTGGGGTGTTTGAAACACCCTGTAAGCAGAGAATGGGAAGGTGCATCTGGTTCTCTGCTGGAGACTTCATCCACTCATTCTTCCTGGTTGGGCATCACATAGCAGACATCTACTACATCACCCCCACTGGCCTGCCCTTTCTCCCTTACTCATATGCTCTCAGGTGGGTCATCATCCACTGCCAGGCAGAGCTCCATGTGCTCCAGTTCCTCTTTCACATGAAGGCCAATTCACCTCCCTCTCTTTCACAGGCTGTCTTTCTAAATATTCTGTATTGCCCCCATGCAGGCATGGGAGTCTCTGGACAGCAGGAAGGAAGAGCTGAGCTGTTCTCTGCTCCCCAAGAGAGTTGTATGCTGGGTATCTCAAAGGTAATGACACCTCTTGGCAAGATTGGGGAAAGCTGCAGAGCAGATGCTGGCTCTCAGGTATCTATATCAAATCCCTTTTCTCTGAGGCTGAATGATTGATTTCAGTAACCAGAGCTACCCAGGGACAGCAATCTCTGAAAAAGTAATGTTTTCATTCACTGCAAAACCTAATTTTGCTTCTTCAGTAACTTAGGCCATCCTGGCCTTCATGGTGACAACACAGCTTTGCCATCTGAAGCTTTACCAGTCAGAACCTTGAATCAAATCTGTAACTGATTGAGACCTCATGTCTCTGACAACATTATTCACTGTGTCATTTGTGTTCTTTTGTTCTCCTAATCCACTGATTGAAAAAAAGTTCTGAACCAGCTGTAAAAAAGCTATTGAAGGTGTCCTTATGCCTGATACCATAACTGCCATCAGAGGAGGCTGGAAGCTATCTCCTAAAGCAAGTCACAAAGAAAACCAAGGCAAATCAATCAAAGAAAGCCAGCACAGTGCAGCAGGAATTCAGTAGAGAAAAAAGAAAAGGCTCACACAGAAGTGGCAGGACAGGAGATGTAAAGTGTGCCATTTTTTTCACTGTCACTGTAGAGAAATCACTTTTATTTGGTAAGAGTTGAATAATATCTACCAGTAATACAGTGAAAAAAAGTCTGCAATTCTACATAAAAATATTAATTAGCAATATCACAGTTTTGCTAAATAATTTTGCGTCTTTCCTCTGTTTTCACATTACCTCAGAAAAAAACTTTAGAAAAGCTCCATATTTAGTTATGAGTAAAACCAGCAACTGTAAGACATAAATTGCAGTTGTATGTATTGTAAGATCTTCCAGATGCTCTGCTTCCATTTGGAAATGAAACTTTCCAAGAACAATGGAGAGATGTGGACTATTGGATGTGATTGGACATACTCAAGTGGGCAGCAAAATTAAGATTTGCTTAGTTTAATTAGAGTTAATTAGAAGGAACCACTGATGTGTATGTTGGCCTGCTCTTCCAGAACAGAAGGGGTGTAAGAAACGTCTATCAACATTATATTGCTGCTGTCACCAGAGTTCCAAATGTCTCCATCGAGACAATAGTTTTGTAAGGTATTGAATACACAATCACAACTGAGTAACTGAAGTCTGAAAGACTAGTTTCAAATTGTCCAGGTATCTGTGGTGCAGCAGACATGTTTCTACCAATCTGGGTTACTGTTACAAGTACTGAAGGGTTCCTTCTTTTCTGTAATTGCATATTCCATTATTGCTTCTCAGTTCAGTTCTTCAGTCACCAACCTTTTGTTTTGATACAAGCTCAGAGGAAATGTGCATGACAGAATAGTTCTGGGCCCTTCTGAGTGATGGAGATGGCATCCAAATACACCTAATAATAGCTAAGATGCTTATTTTTGCTTACAATAAAAAAGACCAGTTGCTCAATCAAAAGAGGAACAGAAAACAACAGTAGTCATACTCCAGAGGCATTATAAGCAGATGTAAATTTTTCCACTCTCATCCCCTCCACAAATTTTTTTTAGGAATTGTCTAGAAAGGAAACAGCTCTCAGATAAATTTCTTCTCCAACATATTTTCATACAATTGCATAAATATATACAATACAAACAAGCTTATCATCTGCTCTTTTTTCATTATAACTTTAGGCAAAATTTGTCACATGAACGCAGAATTTAAAGATCCTATCTAGAACTTCAAGTGCTTTTTCCTTATGCTCTCTCTCTGACTTACATTTTTCTGCTTTATGACTGCTCTGTCCATGCTGTACTCTCCTGATGAAAACTGATCCACCCTCAAGCCTGTAGTGTTTGTGAAATTATTAGGCACTATGCAGAGTATACTTTTTGGACATGTAGCAGGTCTGATTACATGCTCACTGGTCTGCAGTGGAACTAACATATAGATGATTCATATTGTCTCATTTCTAACCCACCTAATAAGTCAGCCTTTGTGGATACATATGCAAACAGTAAGAAAATACACCACACCCTTTTAAAAGATCTCTTTTGGGAAACAAATATTTTCTCTGTTCAACCCTTTTAATATGACTAGGTTCACACAATCCTAATGGAAGTGTGTAACTAAGAAAACAGACCAGTCAGTTAAGGAAATGTTATCACACTGAAACCAGCAGAGTTCACCCTGCCTTTGGTCTTTCCTTATTTTGATTTAAAGAAGGGAGCCACAAGTGCAGTGCTTTAATTCCCAGAAGTTTCTAGGGAGCCAGGCAAATGAAAAGGGAAGTGCACAATAGAGCTTTTTGTTTGCTGTTTAACTTTTGCTTTGTTGGACACGTCCCAAGAAGAAATGACAACAACAACAACAAAAATATTTCCAGTTCACTTTGTTTTGCCTATTGTTTTCTTTTTTGTTGTTGTTTTGTTTTGTTCATGTATACATGAATAACAGTCTTTATACAGGATTAATAACATTTTTTGATCTACATTCTAACCATTAAAAAGTTAATGCTGTTCTGCTGAATTACCCACAGAAGCAGTTGTCAGTGTCTCTTTTTCTGCTATATCATGCACTTATCTTGTGAGTGTTAAACACCTCCCCAAGGTGCCTGGCATCAGTCAAAATACCTTTTACATCAAATACCTTTTACAGTACCTTTCAGCTATTGGACAGCATGCTGGGCCATCTTGTCTAGACCACGCTTCTGTCAAGAAAGACTGGACCAGATGATCCTTGAGGTTCTCTTCCCATCTGGTATTCCATGAAATATTCTACAAACATTAGTTACCAGTCGCATGATCTTTGCAGTTACAAACATCATCCAATATTTAAATCCTCCAGAGTGTGATACAGAGTCACTTCCTCCCAAAGCCTGTGACTGTTATTAATGGCTCATCCTTACTTCTTCAGGAAAGAAATAAAATTTTAGTTGTCAATGGCATGTAACAGAGGGAATTTATGCTCTTCTTTACAAAGTAAATTGGTAGTGTCAGCTGGATGTCTTCACACAGTCAGTGGTATCTTGCCACCTTCTGATCACCCAACTGATAACCACGTTGGGACTTTGTCTTGCCCATTGGTAACATGTCTTTCTAAACAGCATACATCTATGTGTGTGTCTGTGTGTGTGTGTGTGTAAAGAGTATCAGGTTCCATGCATGGAAATGTGTTCAGGAAAAATGGTGATGGACATATTTCTGGAACATAGAAGAAAGTGGGGAAGGTCATTGCTTCATACACAGAAGGCTAGAAGGGAGGTACCAAGGAAGTCTGTCAACTGGAGACAAAAGGAAGAATTACCTGAGGAACTGTGGGAAGAGCACAAAGCGAAGAACTGTAATTTAAGAAGGGACGTAGAGAAAGTGATCTGACAGCTTGGGAAAGAAGAAAAGCAAAAACCCAATAGCAATGTTCCTGCTCTCCGTCCTACCTTGTCTTTCCAAACCACAGAGTTTTGCATAGCATAAGCTTTCTTGTTCCCTCCCTTTTATCCACTCCTCGCAGTTTTACCCCCAGTGCTTCCCACATATCTTTTCATTCTAGCCCTCTTTTCCATTGCTTACCTGCTTCACTCCTTTTCATTTGCTTCCCACAAACATTCATCCTTTCAGATTTCCCAGTGACTCTGCAGAGCTGCATGACTGTGAAATGACCTGGATTTGGGTGGTCTCACATCCTCTGGAGCAGACTGTCTGCAAGCAAGAGTAACCTTCCAGGAGTCTGTACTTGTTTTGGTTGATGTAAAGTTAATTTTGTTCTTAGTAGCTGCTACAGGGCTGTGTTTTGAATTCAGCATGAGACTGATGTTGATAACACACCCATGGCTCAGCCATTGCTCAGCAGTGCTCACCCTGAGCCAGGAGCTTTTCAGGTTCCCGTGCTCTGCCAGTGGGGAGCTGCACAAGGACCTGGGAGGGAGCATGGCCAGGACAGCTGACCCGAACTGGCCAGAGGGATACTCCAGATCATAGAACATAATATACAGTATTTAAACTGAGGACATTTGGCTGGGTAGGGCTGATTGCTACTGAGGGACAAGCTGAATATTGGTCAGTGGGTGGTGATCAGCCTGATCAGGCACCACTTATTTCTCTAGGGTTTTATTTCTCCTTCTCTCTCCTTTTCATTATTATTGTTATTACCATTAGTATTGCTAGTGGTATTATTATGTTTTATTTTGTTTCAATTATTGAATTGTTCTTATCTCAATCCATGAGGTATAGCCTTTTTCCCTTCAGTTTTCCTCCCTGCCAGGGTGGGGGAGTGAGCATGCTTCTGCATGGTACTTAATTGTCAGCTGGAGAAAAAAAAAGACTGTGCCCTATGCAGTGAGCCATCTGCTTTTCTGCCCCGGCTTTCCCAAGTCATTCCGACAGGTTCACTTATGAACATTTCTTAACTTATGCTTTTTGTTTCCCCCGTTCCTTTTTTCCTCCTTTCAGAGAATTTTTTTGTTAAATTTACACCAAAAATACCTTAAGACCTTTAACTAACTCCTGCATGTATTTGCACTGCCAGTGTTTCCTTATTGGACTTGCAGCTGAAAAGCAGGACTTATTCTGGTTAGGTCTTATTACATGTAAACTTCAGTGAGGCTGGTCCCACCATAGTGACCCACAGGGAGCTTTCTGTCACCTCCATAAAACATGCACATTGCATTCAAAGTCTGGCTGCCTGATAGTTTATCCACTACAATACAAGGTACCCTCCCCTTTCTAAATTAAAAGGCTTTCCTTTTAAAGCATCTCACCTAAAGGGATTTCACCAGCTTTAAAAGAGCCTTTTTTAAAAGAGTTTTTTGTGTCACAACAGCTGATACTGTGCCTTATGAAAGCTTTTGCGGTGTTGCAGACCTCAGGTTTTAAACTGCCACATGCAAAACCTTAGAAGATACTATTTAAAAATAGAGTTTGTCATTCTGTAGTCTCTTTCTCATTTGCCTGAATCTGTGCTCATAGGCTAGTGTAACACCAGAGAAGCTTTTCCTGTGGAATAGCAGCAACAGGTAGAAACTGTTAGTTTTTTTAATTTCTCCAGACTATTAGGTTCTCCTACGTTCATATAAGATCAGTAGATCTTTAATTTAGATGTATTAAAAATAACAAAAACTGGGAATTCTATTCTTGCTGGGCATGTTTTTCCTCTCTCCTCCTTTATGTGAGGAATTCAATAAACCAAGAGGTGACTTCCATCACACTAGAGAAGACATTGTCTTAGGTATTTTTAATCAGCTTGAATGCACAAGGAATCCCCTCCCACATTAAAGACCACTTTGCTTTTCCCTCTAGTTCTCATCAAAGCAACCCCAGAACCTTCTTAAAATTTGTTTGTTTTCAAGCTGATTCTCAATACCTTTCTACTCCTTTCTACTCCTTGCTCCTTTCTACTCCTTTCTCCTTTCTACTCCTGTCTGCCCTGCACTTCACAAGGAAGACCAGAACTTCTTGTTTTCAGCCAACTCTTTCTACAGTTGTTTAAAAATAGCACCTCAAATGTGCTAATATGAACTTTTAGAAAATATAAATCCTGAAATAATACTATAATCCTGAAAGCCCTTAACTATGGGGTACTATTTTGAAATTCTTGTATGACACAACAATTGGTTAGATCATCACTCATATGAGTTAATTTCAAACAAAAACTTCTGCTTAGGAATTCATTTTCATTCTGGAGCAAGAAAATATGTCAAGAAAAGTTTCCAGAAAAAAAAAATCTTCATATGGCTAGAAATACTTGACTCATCCTTTTCTCATTTTTCCTTATTTTACATGATGTTGTAATCTGTAACAAAAGTGTGAAAGTCATTTCAGTGCAAAAAGAAAAAAAATTCTTTTGATATAGCTGAAAGGTGGGGTTTTTCCCCTAAACATAATGTTGTCATGTTGATGTGGAAAACTTATTTTGGAGGAACAGTGGAATAATTTGGAGAAAAAGTGTCTGTGAGAAATATTCTGACTGCTGCAGAGCTCCACCAAGTGCACCCCTTGCCAGAGTCTCTGGGAATGGTGAGTTAGGTACCGTATTGTCTGGCTCTTTTGGAACACAGGATGGAACCACCCATATTTTAACAATTAAGAACTGGTAATAAGCAGAAAAGCACTACATTTCTCCTTAGAGAAACTGCACAGACCTGAGGTAATTTCTCAAATTAAAAAAAGCAGGAAGCAAATAATTGAATGCAATAAAAGTGCCCAGAACACAGCAGTATGTCAAGGATGGAAGCCTATAGGAAAGAAATTACTCAGAGAAAGAACAAATGTGCAAATACTTGTTATTTACAAAACCATGTCCACCTGGACTACAGAAGTTCATAGTGAATTACACCCCTGATCTTTCAGGTAAGTGTGTTCCTAATTTTACATGGAAATGCAGATTTTCAAGGATATAATTCAAATTTATTTAACCACTTATTTAATTTCTTAGAGGACTACAGTCTGAGTTTGGGATTTTTTGAGAACTCATGGAATTTTTTGGCTCAAATCCTATTTATGATTGTTATCTTTTAAAAAGCTCATCCTAAATATATACTTCAATTATAACTCAAGTTCTTTCTGAACCTCAGTTCTAACTAGGAAGTGTGAGCGGCTGAGGGGTTCCCATAATTTGTTGAAACCTCAAGATCAGACAGCTAACCTCTGTCTCCAGAAATGGCATAGTAATAATGGAAAAATCAGTCTTCCCATGAGAATTTTTCATTTGGGAATGAAACCAGGAAATGCAAAAGAAGTAGAGATTTGGAACAACTCAGAAGTGATGCCTGATTTGATCCCATACTCTCTCCTAAAGCATCAAATATTTTGTTGTTTCATCTATGTTTGTCATCTTCCATCTCATCTAAATGCACCTCATCCATATGCAGGACAGTATTCCCTCTATGTAGATATCCATGGCATTTAAAACATTTTCTTGATCCAATCAATTACAAAAATCAGAGGACTTGCTGATTTGATTCTACAGTTTGCCAAATATCTACTCAGCTGCCTAGTGTGGCTTTTCTCTAAAATTTTACAAAACCAAACCAAAGAAACCACAACTAAAACCAAAAAACCTCCACCAGAAACAAGAAGAAACCCCACATACAGAAACAACCCCTAGTAACTTTCCTGACTCCAGTCTCTGATCTCTCCTGCAATGGGTTTTTTGCCATAGTTCCAGAGAGCATAGTAGGTCTCTGCTGAAATCTTGAACAAGCTCCTCTATGTCCAGCTACCTACAACAGCCTATATCTATTTGAATCAATATTTAGATCTGCCAGAAAAACATTTTCATTAATAAGCCTCCACTGGATTTTTCCCTCTATCACTTGCACTGTTATGATAAAACAAAATTTATTTTACAAACCATCCCATCTGGCAACCACACCATTTAAAATGATTTTATTACTATAACATTGAAGTCTTGAATACCTTCAAATTTTGCTTGTGAAAAATTTAATAGAGCGCACAGCATCTGGAAGAGAAACAGGGAGGCTACCAGGAGGTAGCAACTCCTTTGTGCCGACAGCCAGGTCTGCCAAGGGTATCCAGCCAGCACTTCAGGACACTAAGACAACACCTGTGCTATTATCTGGAGGTAGGTGGAAAAAAGGTGTTTGATTAGGCAAGCTTTTAGCTACACATACCAGAGCTGAGGTGTGATAGAGGAATATTTCTTTAATTTATTTCTGTCCTAGGCTGACGCTAGTCTTAAAGAACTGCTTAGGTAAATGACACTTTAATTGCATCTGCCCGGTTCTAACTGGTAAGAATCCAGAAGAAGCTAGAAAACTGAAGCAATACATGAACTTTTCAAACCCAGCTACAGCTATAAGGCAATTTCCTGATGCATTTGAAGTGGGAGAACAGAACATGATAGAAATCTCAAGTGACATTTCTGATTTGCCTTGTATATGGGGAAAATCAAAGAAATTGCCCTGGAACTGTGTGGTTAGGGGAGCAATTTGCAGCTTGTGTCAACAGTACAGTATAGAAAGTAGTAAACAGTGAGGACAGAAAACCCATGGGGAGGGGTGGGAAGAGGAGAAACACACATGCATAGGTACCTGACATCATTGGGAAGGCTGAGTCCAAAGTGGAATTTCTACAGGGGCCAACCTGCCAGCCAGAACTTTGCCACATCAAGTGGTTTTACTAAGCCTTCTGTCTGCCAGGGTCAAAACTGCTAGGGTGAACTGCATTACATGAGTAAGGGCTTGATTTCTGCAACTTAGTGAGAGTATTGTACAACAGAAATCATTATCACACTTCAAAGAAACTTTCAACTTTATCTTTCTCAGTGTTAGTTCTGTTCTTCTGTCTACTCCACTTAAATTCCCTTTATTAACTTCTTCAAAGAGGAAAGCATCATTTTTTTCCAGACTATGAGAAATAACAGGCTTAATGTTCAAATCAGAAGGGACAACATCCTTTGACAAAGTAAACCCTTTAATCTATAACATGCTTGTAAGGTCAAGCAGCTACTAATATTCTTGATAGAGCTATCTAGAAAATGTCTTTTTGCTGGATAGACTTCAATACATACTTCCATCTATTTTTGCTTTTCTTCCAAAATACTTCTAAAATAGGCTGGGATGGAGAGTTAAGCAATTAATTTTCCATTCAGATACACTCATTTTTCTATCTTTTTAGAGTAAAAAAGGTCAGACAGTTCTCTCATCTGTCCCACTAGATAGTGCTGCTCAGGCATTGCTACCAAAGTGTGATGGTGCACGCACCTCATCTGGGAGGTCATGGCCCAAGATGACTCAGATATGCCAGGCCTTTGTTGTTCCCATTCAAACTGCATCATTACTGAGGCTCTGCAGCTTATTGAAAAAATCTGCCCTACTATTAGGCAGGGAACCAAGTTTCCCAGGGAACTCAGGAACCTTAAATCCATTTATAACAGCCTTACACCAGTTTGGATCTCTTTTTTCAGGTCCATATGTCCAAGTGTTTTATTTTACATAGTTCAGTTGGGTTTGTCACACACACACATACACACTCCCCTCCCCCTCAAAAAAGCAAAAAACTATTGGAGGAAAAAGAGGCTTTGTTTCCTTAATTTCATGGGAAATCCCACAGCTTCCAGTTCCCAAAACACAGTGAAGTCACAACATTGCCTTTGTTGTGTGTTAGTATTCTTACTGGAGTGTAAATCCCAAGGGAATGTATTTCCCAGTGCAATGGAACCTGGAAGAGCAGCAGAAACTTCAGCTTTTTTCTCACTTCTTTCACAAGTCTGCCCATACTTAGGTGTTGTAGTAAAAATGGTGAAGGCTCCTCTGTGAGTGTTAACTTCTCTGCGTTATGATGGGAGGATGATAAGACACCATCCTTTACAACCTCAAAAGGTAAATCAGTGTTCTCAAAGCTGTAGCTTTGTCTTCTTATCCCTGTATCCACAGAAACAAAACAAGTAGCTCATGGGACTGGCTTCAAAGTAACAAATATTGCAGAGGATTTGTTTCCCATTGTGACTGGTCCATACATGATGGTAACATTCAGCTTGAGTTGTCAAATCCAAGGGGAGGCTTTCTTAGTTCAAGGACTGGTTTTTCTGTTTGTAGTCTTTGCCATAACTTTTGTTGATGACTCAGATGATGTCTATTTTTGGTGAAACCTGCATGCAATTTTAAGAGATACATGTAGGGATCACTTGGCTGTGATTAGCTCACTTGCATATAAAGAAGTTTGTAAGGGACTTGGCTTTAATTTTCGGTGAGACTGAATTTCAAGAAAGCAGAGTTTCAGATTATTATTCAGAGTTTTTAGATTATTAAGAATCTAAAAAGGTCATAATACCGAATCTGTAGAAAGAGCAGTCAAATAATATAATTAACTGGCAATATTAATTAACCACTTAATTTCAATTAAGTTCTCTTCCCCAAATTCTACAACACTTTAAAAGACAAAAAAAAATCTCATTCTTAAGGCTCATTATAAATGTTTGTCTTTCAGCTAATTAAACTAATCATTAATTGGTTTAGAAAATTATTTTTCAGCCTCGGAATGATGATTTTCTAAACCAGACTAACGTGATTAGCCAGACATCTTCTGTGTAAAAACACAGCAAGTTGACTCTTCCCAATAAGCACATACACTGAGATTATATTTATATGTTTTGAAACAGCTCTATTCAAACCAGCAGAGTGGTAGCAACATAAAACTAATGCAATTCAAAGTACTCAGACCTTAGTTGTGTTATGAAAACTGACATGGATTTCTCCCTATCCTCACCCTGCTCCTGCAACTTTTTCTTTGGATAGGTACAGTGTTGGTCACAGGTGAGGTTACTGAGATCCTCAATCCCTGAGTGACTGACTGGCACCATCTCAATGGTAACTTTAGTTACACTTCCTAGTGCTGGGCCATATGTCTGTAGAGAATGCTTTAACACATCTAGCCAAACTCTTTGTCTTCTTAAGTTAAAAAAAAAAATTGATTTGCACCACTCATCTTCTATATCTTTTTAATAAAAACCTGTTTGGAACATTCCATTACATCATTTGGAAACCACAAATGATTTACTTGTCTTTAATTTCTGGGTAGTTATGTGCAGATCCTGAGATAAAATTAATTCTAGTTCTCTGAAAATTCCCCAACATGTCAAGTCTTCCGTGGAAAAGATACAATTTAGGTCCTTCATGAGGAACTTCTCTGATATTCAGATTTGTCCATATGCTTCCTGCACTCAGGGCATCAGTCAAAGAGGTATAGGAATCACATACAATTTACTCACTTAGAGCAGCGAGATGCTTCTCTCCCCAAAAAGGCTCTCCTCAGAGACCTACACTTTATGTGGATCTTCTGCTCAGATGTAAACGTCCAGCTACACCAGTAAGGATGAAATGTGATTTTCCTGACACTACTTTGAAATTCTCTCTCTCAGAGGGAGTGTCACATAACTGCTTCCTTCTACCTGTAAAAGGGACCATTATTGACTGCAGTGCAATAGCCTAGGTAACTCCTAACTGTCGGCTTCAGAAAAAGAGGTGGTATCTGGCTAGAACAGCTTTGCAACTATACTCATCTATTTTATACTAGAAAGAGGAAAGTCAGATATGTATAAGAAAAATTATTAGAGGGCTAGAATGATGTCATATGAGGAGAGACTAAAGGCTCTAACAGAGACTACAGTTTTAGGATGAGATAAATAAGAACAGACAGAGTGGATACAATAGCTGTTATTGGAATTGTAAAGAATTCACTGAGAACCACTCCTTCTCATGCAGTTCAGAGCCAAGACACATACAGTAGAGGTCAACATGTACGGAGAAGGTACTGCACTCTACCTCTTAATTATGTGAAATTTATTGCCTCAAGATATCACATCTACATATTGGGAAAGCTTATAAAAAGAGATGAACATTCAGTTAGGACTTATTTAGGTAAGTTATGTCAGCATTTGTATTTAGATTTATTAAAAAGACAATAAACCTCTATTTCTAGAGTCATAAATTAAGCTAACTTCTTCTGTGTTGGTTATTCCCTAACATTTCCATCCAGCTAACAGGATGTGTTAACATAATTTACTTCTGATCTCTATACACAGGAAAGCACTGCCACGTCCCTGGAATTCAAACCGGTCAAACTATCTTTAAAAAAATATTTATTTGAAGATGTATTCAGCTCTTGTCTCAATCCATTTTCAAGTAAAATTCTGTAATTGACTGTACAATCACAAACCTTAGTAACATTTAGGAAGTCTTGTTTTACAGCCCAGTTTCATATGGTTTTCTGTGGTTATTCAGAGAGCTATGCTAAGTTCTAACTAAATGGAATTGTTGATACCCGAAACTTACCCAGCATCCAATTTAGATTTGTTTCCTAGTTCTAAGTGTCTGCCTCTACTCAGTCATGAAGAGAATCCTAGGTTTTTTCCAGCTGTCTTGTGTATAAGTAATTTCAAACAGATGAAAACAAATTTCTGCCTGGTTTTAGCACAGCTTGTTCAAAACTTCCCAAAGCAATTAATTACTAGTCTTTGATATTTAAAATGTTCCTCAAACAGGATGTGTCATACCTTGCATCCATAATGTGCTTTCATCCAGGAGATGTAATGGATTTTACAATATCTGAATCTTCATGCCAGAAGATGATCATTATTTTTAGACTCCTTTTCCTCATATTTCATCTAACATTTTACTAGACCAACATTTCACTAGAAAAGCAAAAGGAAATTTGGCAGACATTTTTCTTTCTATCGATCTGAGACATATAAATGGAATACATAAAAAGAATATAGATGCAAAGGAATAAAGGTATTGTAGGCAGCAAATTATACAATTAGTAGCGTCACTTAGGCAACTTCTGAAGCTGGGATTTCCAAGTGCAAGTTTATTTTAATTTGCCTGGCACTGAGCCACAGAAGATGAAATATTTTTGAAAGTTCTTACACAGGATCCACCAAAAACATGCAATACTGATACTACCTACTTTTGAAAATTCCAGGTGTTAATTGCTGCAGTTTTGATGTGGTGATTTGAGTTTGTTCCAATGCCCACTTTGAATATGTTTTTCTCCATGATGACTATTTTTGAATGCCACATGCTTATTTGTTGGGGGATGGAGGAGAATTTTCAACATTGCTGCTTCAAATCCATGCAAGGTCTGTGGATGGAACACAAAGATTATTACAAACTGTGGTTATCATTAACTTATTTTCAGTTGAGGAATATAAGCTGAAAGTTCAGAAATGAATAACCAGTATTTGTCATCTGAGAGCAAGCAATTCAGTAAACCAAGTATTAGATATCCAAAGCAGAGTAAACACCATGATTAATGAATGCACCTGATGAAGCTATGTTTAAAGTTTCCCATATGCCACAAATTGGGACTGTTACACTAAGACAACATTGGTTCCATATTGAACTGCTGATACTTCTGCTGTAATCCTCTATGAGTCTAAAAGACATGCAGAAGAAAAACGTGGAGGAAAATGAGTGGCATCTATAATGTTCTTGCTGAAATTCATATGAGGGGCTACACAGGATCCACTGGTGTAGGTAGGTAGGGTGAGGGTCCCCAGGCAGGTTCAAAGGAGAGCAGCTTTATTGCAAAAACCAGGCCTTTTTAAGCAGTTAGGCCTTTATCAGTTGCACAGTTTAAACCATAACAAAAATAATTCAACCAACTACCATACACCGCAATGTGAACAAGCAATGGTTATATAACTTGTGTTTCTGCCCCAAATTCAGCTGAGTCACTTTCCTATAGTCTTTTCTACTTAGCTGAAGTAGAAGCCTGAGCCATGATTTTACAAGGCCTTCCTGCTATAAAGTTTTACCTATATGCAACAGTAAACAGTGAACTATACCATCATAAATAGCAGATTTTTTTATAAAGAAGTAGTGGAGCAGAATAACTGATATAAAATTGCTCAGTTGTAGGAAAAAAATTTCATTATCTCTTGGCACTGATATTCTTTCACACAAGAAAGCACATGCAAACTCTTTTGTAATCATGTATGCCACCACTCACGTATGTGGCATAGCTATAATTTTCCAGGATTTATAATGTCTTAATTTAGTCATTAACCCTGTAATAATTTTACTGTTACAACTTAACAAAGAAAAAAGTAGTAATCAGATTTTTATACTACTGAATTTAAAAACAAGCTAACTCCACACTGAACTTACACTGGCAAATAACAACCATGGTAATAAGCAAGACTGAATTGCAGAAATCTTTACCTATTCATATTAAAAATGAAATATAAATTAAATACAAATTCAAGTGTATTAATAACTTGTCCATGCCAAATGTCAATTCTCCCCATTCACTAAAAAAGTACCACAAGTATTAGAAAAGCTACATGCCTGAAGGTTATAAAGAGTCAAAGAAGCAGAAGAATTGTACCAAATATTGAAGTTCCAAAACACAGATTGTCCAGACCAGTGTATCATCAATAAATGGTTGTGCATGTAAATAGATGAGAAAATAATAATGGTAACAAAGAAAGGGTACAAGGTACATATACTATTCTTGCCAATTGCTGTACAGGCTTAATGAAAATGAAATTAAAAAGAAATGCTCAAAGGGGTAGAAGATTATGCTTCAAGAAAATTGTTACAAAACTGCAACAGCCACAACCTATTTTTTTTGTTTACAGGAGTTTTGGCACATTTTAAAGGACCACCTATATGAGTGTCACATGAAAGAAATTTCAAAAACATGGAGCAAAGCACATTCTTCCACAGACAAGATGCCATATAGACTGTGTCCTAGAAAAGTCTGAAGCCCATATAGAAAAGCCATAGAATCACAGAATGGTTTGGGTTGGAAGAATCCTTAAAGATCATCTCGTTCCAACCTCCCTGCCAAGGGCAGGGACACCGTGCACTAGACAAGGTCGCTCAGAGTCCCATCCAGCCTGGCCTTGAACACTTCCAGGGATGGGTCACCTACAACTTCTCTGGGCAACCTGTGCCTCACTATCCTCCCAATTAAAATGTTTTCCTAATATCTAATCTAAATCTATTCTCTTTCAGCTTCAAGCCATACCTTCTTGCTCTGTCACTACATATTCTTGTAGTCTTTCTCCATCTTTCTTATTGGCTCCCTTTGGGCACTGGAAGCCCACAGATTGTTTATCACTTCTGTCATTCTTCACTTCTTCTAAAAGAAAGGACAGATTGTTTATCACTTCTGTTCTTTCTTTTCTAAAAAGTACAAAATGTCAGAGGTGACCTAGTAACTCAGTGAATCTGAGAGCAGCACAGAGTACAAACTGTTCTGTAGAATTACATAAAGTGCTGCAAAGGATATATTTGGTCTCCATATATTCACTTCAGTAATTAAAATATTACCTACTGCAGACTGGAAGAAAAAACATGATAAATTATAACTCCTGGTTAAGGGATGTACTGATGAATTTCGCATAGGCAATGAAGAGTCACATGGAAACACACTAGCTAAGTAACCAGCTGTGGAACTTGTTCCTTTCTGTAAGCCTCTAACAACTTGATTTTACCAGCTATGGAAAGTCTCAAAAGCTTGCAAGTCTGGATCACGGGATCTAGTTTTGCAAATTCTGTTCAGTGGAAAAGGGACACAAAGAGAGATAATTTCCCTTTTTTGCTATTTCAAAGTCAATTTACTATAGGCATAACTTTGAGTCAATATGATGTAAACACAGCCACCTGAACAAAGAGAATCCTTCATATCCCAAGCAGGCAACAAAATGGAAAGAGATGAAACAGGAAAGGTATAACATCAGAATGGTCCAAGACACTTGAGACTCACCAACACCCTCAATCCCTAATCATTAGCAAATTACTCCTCATGAGCATTGCTTCCTTACATCGCTGAGAAGAAAGAAACCTTCCTGAGGCTACATTACCAGGAAAAAAGAAAAGCTCTCATATATGCAATCAACACACAGCACAAAAAGACCAGGTTATTGATTTGTTAATCAGTTCAGCACTGGTACTGTAATGTGGGGCTATTTCATTAGTGTATTTTTTTATATATCCATTATTCACTTTATAAGTATATAAGGTCTCATGTTAAACTGCTATTCTTTTCATAATGAGAATAACAAACATTGAAAACCTTTTTGAAAAGGATGTCTGACATTGCTGAAGGAAAGTCTTACTTCTTAACTAATGCATATATAATGTTTCCTCCTCAGTGTGCTCTAAAACAAATCTGAAAGAGACATCTCTATAAAGTGCAGTGGATATGAGGTAAAAGATTGTGCTTTGCTTTGGGATTTGCTAGGCTTCCTATCTTTGAGCTTTCATTTTTATTATTGTCCATAAATCGCTTGAAAGGAAGCACGGATTGCAAATGTTTCAAATTACATAAAATCAAACATGTAAATACACAATTCCAGTATAACCTGAAGATTACAAAGATGTTCTCCAGTTTGGTCTCTCTTGTAAAGATTGCAATCTCTTATACATCTAATTGACAAAAATTTAATAAGAATATTTTTTAGTTCTTCATCTATCAAGATAAAAAAACTAAGGATTTTAGTGCTAGATGAAAAAGCCACTAAAGACACTGTAGACAGCTCAGCACATTCAGACAAAGTGCTAGCCAAAACAAGAGATGTTCTAAACTGAGCATAACAATTTGGGACAGATCATCAGCTGTGGCATACAGGTAGAGATACTATAAAAGAAAGGCCTTATAAAATCAGGCCTTGATCTGCTGCATTACCAGCTGGCCTGTAAGTTCCCATAAGGAAGAATTAGAGAAATGAGAAACAGTTAGCATAACAAACTATTCTAGTAGAGAAAAATAAGTTGCACCTATAAAAACAAAAGATCTGTCCCATGAAGATCCACAAAGAAATAAGTAAACTCTTGAGTAAAAGAGAGAGTCTTAGCACATAAACACAAAAACACCTTTTAACCAATGAACTAAGTGGCAAGAAGACTACTAGCCAATTGGAGTTGAACACAAGGTCTGTGAAAACTGTGTAAAAATGGGTTATGTGAATAAAGAAAGGGATTTTCCTGCATGAAGAAACTGAGTCCTAGCTGCTTTATTACTACAATCAGCAGCTGTAAATCCTTAGAAACAATTTGCATCAGCTAACATTGGAAATATTGTTCAGTTCGTGTTCAAAACTTTTCCCTCTGTCTTTGGATTATGAAGCAAAGCATAAACTNACTTGGTCCAATCTCCACAAGCCACATTATGCTAACGTCACATCAGAAAATGGAGGTGAAGAAGAAGAAGAAAAAACCTAGGGAACCGCCCCAAAATCTCCATCTTGGCTCCATCTACTTCTATTATAGAAAACCTAAAACTACATATTTCTCACTCAGTGATAAGCTAAACTACTGTGTTCCACACTCTTGAGATTTGTAATTCATCCCTGCTTTGTGTCATGGTCTGTGACCCCCATGGACAGGGGTAAAAACCCCCCTGTCACCCCCCTGGACAGGGTTGTAAACACCCTGTACTGGGGTAAATCCTTCTTGTTCAGTTCCCAGATTGTCTGGTCAAGGTCTCCTAAGCTTCCAGGGCAGAAAAGAGATGCCCTGGGTTCCGACAAACTCTAAGCAGCAAAGCAAGATTATGATCAGCAAAGAACCTGTTCTTCACATTATCAGCTTCTGATATCAATGGCTTCCATTGGTTTCCATCCAGAAATAAAGCTCAGAATGTGTTCATGTAAAACATAGCCTCTCATTTGTCAGTCACAATTCCAATGCTCAGGACTACTAGGAATGAAAGATATCCAGTCAGTGGGCAGAAAGCTGAGAATTTCCAAACGAGATGCATTTTGAAAGTTTCATTTGGGCATAGTTGCAGACTTAGAAATAAATCACACTTTCTGAAAAAAAGATCCTCTTCATCTTAAGTTGCTCTATGTTTGTAGAGCAATTTGAGGTGAGAAGACGGCAATACTTTGCAAAAAAAAAAAAAAAAAAGCTATTTCTATCTTCATCATTACTATGAATTTTCTTTTACTTTCCTTCCGTGGTTCTTTGTGTCCTTTAATTGTCTTTGTCTCTCACAGTTTTTGCCTACTTAAGATTGTAAAATCTTCAAACAGAAACCAGTACTTAACACTCTGCAGCTTCATTGCTTAACACTCTGTGGTCCTAACAGCTACCTAGAATCTCAAAAGTTACAAATATTCTATAAAGTCAAGACTAATTCTCCAAGCAGGTTCTGTTTAAAATAGATGCAAGGACTATTTTTCAACTAACGTAAAATACTTACTGGTCTCTATCACAGATACAGAAACAAAATATTTTTCATTAATCTGTAATTGTAAAGCTGAAATTTTATCTGATGAATATAACTTGCATTTGTATTGGGGTTCATATTCAGGTAAATTGCTCTTAAGTATAGTGAGAGAGACAAGTACCTTCTATACATGGTGGGAAAGACCACAGCATGGCTCTCCTGCTCGTTTTGCCATTTACAAAACTCAAAAAGAATGTGCACATTTAAGAGAGCAGGTACTTTGGATTTTAGCACTTGCTACTCCAAGAGCAGTGGTTACTTCTCCACACCAGTTATTTCTCCCCATAGTAGTAAGAATACTGCATTCAGCTCTTCAGGACATTTGGACAGGTTTCCATTTCAGCTCTAGCCGTTCCCTTACCTGTAACAAGGGCAATCATGCCCCAGTATCACAGTAGTCCAACAGTCTTCACTCTGAAATATTTGCCTTTGCTAGCACTGCAAAAGTGCCTTTCGACTCCTTAGTTTATTTCCACAATTGCTGACATATCTCAACACCCATAAGTGCAATGACTTATGCTGGCACATGTCTGCAGGGATGGTCAGGTGCCTTTGAAATAGGTTTCCCCATCCTTGAGGACTTTTTGTCCATGAGTCAACATGATTTTATGAGGACTCTAACTGTGAATATCTCCTGAAAGCATTAAAATTGAAATAATGTTTCCCTTTCATGTTTTGAAGTTTCAGCTTTTGGCAGTTTAAGTATTTGAACCAAGCCAGATGTTAAATATTCTCAAAGGGCAATAACCACATTACCTTTGGATCTGGATTTTCTGAGAGAAAACATTTTACTGGACCAAGACCATAAAGAGGGAGTTAAAGCTGAAATTCAAATATGAAATATGCAGTACAGACGCAAATGGTGTTCTAATTCTCAGACAGACTTTGTAATTATGTTAATGATTTGACTGCATTGTTCTAACAAGACCGATTCTGGGTTTGTGTGCAATTGCAGGGCATATTTCACTCAAATCTAACACTTCCTAGATAGTAGAAAATTATAGAAATTCTGACCTTTATTAAATTGTGCCTTGAATAACATACATAGATGTGACTTTCTTAATAACCCTCCCTTCCTACATTGTTGATGATTTCTCTTTTTTATAGCTCCATAAACAAAGCCTGAAAAAAGGTGAATAAAATTGACCAATTAATGTCATTCCAGATTTTTCCTAAAAAAGTCTAATTAGGGAGTAGCTATACCATTTACATATATCTGAATTTAAGTGAAAGCTTACAGTTGAAATGAGGACTAGAATCAAATAATTAGTGCATCACCATGGTTGGAAAGTACCTCTGGATACTCTCTGGTCCAAACTTCTACTTCAAAACTTGATCACCAGGTTACTGAGGTGATATCAGTAATAATAAGATTGTTTGATAACTTAACCGTTTAGTTGTAGTTACTTGAATGTCTTGGTTAACAACAGACCAGAATTTACAGCTAAAAAGCTGAGCCTTTCTAAAAAGTAAAATCCTGTAATTAAAACATGGATAGTGAAAATAAGAAATTTTTTTACTTTTAATAGTTACCACAGTTCTTAAACGAAATACATGAATGTTCAAGTACTAACTGGAAAGCACTAAGTAAATAGTCAAAATGCCTTGCATTTTAAAATTGGGTTTCCATATTAAAATCAGCTTTTAATGTGGCCATGATTTTGTTTTATCAAACACATGAGGCAAGCTTCAAGCTGCAAACAGGACAGAATTTGTATTTATTTTCATAGCCAGATTATTATACTCACACCCATATATTTGCTGACAATCAAAGTAACAGGTAACTCTCTCCACAAAATCCATAGGCTAAATCAATCTATCAACCCATAAGATATTGCTCTTCTTTAATTGGATCACATTCATACATATTTTCCATGTCAAAAATGGAAACCGTATTTTGTAGCATGTACACCCAGGCTATGGCAATAGCAGGAGTCTGTACTTGTGCACAGAGCTGCCTATAAGCACTCTCCATGCACTACTGAAAGAGCAAGCCTTACTTACAGCAGCTGTTCAACACAACCATGGAGGAGCAGGAAGACTGTTTCTAATTTTAAAGACCGGAAATTTGGAGCTATAAACAATAAATGCAACAAATCTGGCCAACTCCTTGATTAGGAGAGGCTATGTAATTCAGACAGAACATACACTTGGATCAGTTGCTACTCAGGAAAAGAAAACTCATTCTATTCCAATTTAATTTCTGTACCAATTTTGAGTAGTAACAGCCATCTAAGATGAGGATATATAAACAATCTTCCATTCTCTTCAGTGAACAATATACATAGATTCTAAATAATAAGGCCTCAAAACAGCCTTATTTTGAATGTGTTATAGGTTTTGATATAGGGAGCTGGCTTCATATACTTCTAAAAGAAGGCTAATCTGCTTTCCACCATGGCACAAAAGCTATATATGGTTGGAGTCACTACAGACTCTAATGATCTCCTGGAACATCCATATTTACTGTAAAATATGTTTTCACCTACAGCAGAATAATTTCATGGTGTCACAGTTTTCCCAGAAAAAGGGAAAAAAATAAAAAAGATGCAAGTGTAGCCATATGAAATCATGCTACTTAGGAAGAAACAGGATGGAAACCTCTAGAGATGTAGCTGGAAGTGTAGGGATTTGTACTGCAAGAAAGTGAATTGAATCTTCTTATACAGCCTGCTCTTCACCTAACTCGGAACAAGTCAGCTTGTTCTCAGGGTCTGGGCCAAATTATCAAAATGCAATTTGGTCTTTTGCATACTCTTCTTTGCTGATCACCTCCTATAAATAAACTCAGTAAAAAGGAAACACCCTCTTGCTTACAATTAGTATATTTTTTTCACTAGTTCTCCCATTCACATTTCACCCCCTGTTTCGCAAGGAGATTCATTGTGTATTTAAAGAAAAAGAGAGACACAGAATACATTTGTGTCTGGCATTGCTTTGCTTCCAGCAGTAAAAACAATAATTCTCTGTTACAAATTACAACAAGAGTATAGTCATTACATAATTTCATTATTCCAAATCTAGTGATGTCTGATAAAGAATGATTTTAACCAGCCTATGATTCAAACATCGATTTAGTTCAGAAGAATTTGTTCTTGTTTGCATGTTTGTTTAAACAGAAAAACAGCATGGCAATTGCTTATCTTTGCAACATTTGTTCAGGAGAACAATGGTGAACAATGGTCCTGGAGGTAATTCACTATCTATCTAACTTGGTTATACTGCAGGGAGCACTAAAAGAGAAAGTAGTTGTTTGAGTCTGATGAAGGAGATAATATATTGACATAATGGTTCTTTTGTTTCCTTACTTCCCTGCCATTTCAATTAGAATGTAAACCTCCCCTAGTAGTAAACAGCATAGGCTCCAGTGCCAACAGCAAGTCTGGCTTTTTTGAAGACACCATGTCATCAGACAGACAGAAGAACTGTGTATTTCAAACAGGGATTCAATCAAATGGGATGTTGCTATCCTTATCTGTAGAACTAAAGATACTCAAATGATTCCATTTTGCTGAAGGTTTAATCCCTTCAGAATTAGTTTTCATACTGAGATAGGGACTTTATTTCTCTTCTAATTTAATGCTAAAAGCAAACATCTAAGTTTGTTACTCGCCTAAGAAATATTGATTTTATTCTCTTTCTGACAAGTTTCGTTACAACCACAAAGTTGTCCTTTCCATTTAAATAAAACCCATTGGAAATGCTATTGTGGCAATGCTGTTGTACCACTACATATAAGAATTATCCTGTGCTATTTTTCTATACATCTGGGATTAACAGGTCAGTTAAAAACATTGGTTTTTCAACCCCCAGAGTCCTTAAAGTGGCTAAATAACTATGGGATACTGTCTGTTCGTGTGCTGGAGTTAAGTGTATTCATAAAGTCTGGAAGGTTGACAATGGATGAGCATGTCTCTTTTTGGGAACAAAACTAAACAACTCAAGTAGACTCAAGTTCAGAGGGATCAGAGATCACCACTTTGTATCTACATAACCAGAACAACATCTTTATCATGCAGTAAACATAAAGTATTTTCACAGAATCAAGTTCTTCAATTATTTAAAAACACTTTTGTCCCTCAGATAAGGGAAATCTAAAGCAGAAACCATCCTATTCAGGATCATTAATTCATCATGACACTTTTGTATAATCTTCCTGCAACCTACTGAGCCAATTCTAATTTCATTGATGTTGTAAGATTCTATAAATTGCAATACTTCCCTTTTCTTCTTTACTATATTTTTCCACTGCTTTTATATTGTTGCCATATGGTCTTATATGCCATAATGTGGTGGCATGTACTGTGTTCTTTATTACCTCCATAATCCAAGGGGTTTGATTTTGATTTCTGTAGCTATTTTTAACTTGGGCTGTTTCCACTGCTCTTCTAATATGGCAGTATTCTTTGTATGTGTATTAACTATGATAATGTCATTACTTACACCTACAAATTTGCAATGCAACCTAACATTCCCCATTCCTTATGTGTTTATTCTAAGCAGAGAGACAGGAATTTGTGATAAGGGTACATATGTCTGTGGCCTCTTCATCTGTTCTGACTTAATATCTACCCCTCAGGGAACCACAGAGGTAATCAGTTATGAAGACTGGCCTGCCTAAAGATCAGATAGTAGTAATGGTCTAGTCATACAATGAGAAAGCAAAAAGACATTATTCCAGAACACCTAAGTATCACTCAACCCAAAAAACTCAATGATTTTTATTGACTGATACAGTCAGATATATTTTAATCCTGCAATTGCTTGAAGTTATCAATGCTTTACATCTTTTTCCCAACTTTACTCAGTAAAATGCTGTGCTTTAGTAGATGCCAGGTTTATGCCAGAATGTTTTACAAAGTCAGGTGAAATTGAGATAACTCATTAGTTCATAGAACTGATCTTTAAGACAGACCTTATCCTAAACTTATGATTCCTGCATTCAGCCATTGACTGTGAATTTTTTTTAAAAAAATGAAATATTTTCCTGTTTCTGGAAAACCAGGATGTGATTCATAAACAAAAGTTCAACATTTCCACTTCCCATGTGATAGCTAAGAAGTATACTTGGGCTCTTCAGTTTCCCATAAAATGAACAGAACTCAAAGCCAAACATCGTGCTTGGATCCATATACTCAGCAAGCCACTTAAAATCTTTCCAGAATATAATGTTATTCCTTGCAGACTCTATGACAAAATTAAAGTTGATCTATACAGCAGTTTTGTTATCACCATGCAGCAGTCTAAGTACAGGATATAAACCTTATTTTACAGCTACTTCTGCCCAACTATGAACTGAAAAAATAAAACAGCTGTTCTGTAGCATTTTCTAAAAGAGAATGGGTTCCAAAGCAAAAACACAGTAAACACCTTGAGAACAGTGAAATATAGTCAAATTACATTTAGATGCAGCTTTTCCATTATAAATGCCATAGGAAATTATAGTTTGCAGATGGAAACTAAATGTCTCAATGAAATGTGATCTAAGTGGTCCAGAGAGGAGTTTTTATGAAAAGAGTAAGTAAAAAAAATAACAAAGATATTACTGATTTTCTCTTCATTCCTGTTTCTCTCTCACATTCATTCAAAGTCTTACTTCAATTCATAAAGCAACCATTACTTTACAGGAATGTTTTAATTATTATTTTACAAAAGAACTGCAATATTTTTTTATTAACATGACATCCTTAGGACATAACAAATAATATATTTCATTTAATGAACCAAAACCCAGACATGGAATGAATCTTTCTAAAAGGTTGCTCTACTGCTGTCTTTATAGATTCAGAGAAATCATCTTTTGTTGTTGAAGAAGTCATTGTGCACACCCAGTCATAGTAGTCAGCCAAGTCATGTGCTAGAATCCCAATCAAGTTTTCAAGCACTTGCAACAAAAATATGTCGGGATTATTGTAAATAGAAGACCTCAGATCCCTGCAAAGATCTGCCTTATTCAAAGTCCTTTAAATGCTTTTGCTCGGGAATACCCAAACATACTTCATTTTGGTACCACCAATGGTAAGAGTGGCAACAACACCTTCAGTTTCCCTCACTATTCTCTTCAACATTTTAATTTCTCAAACCATAAGCTCATCTTCAAAAGCAATTGTTGTATTATATTTCCAAAGTTTCCAAACAAGGACTCTTCTCTGCTGGAATAACATTTCAACAAATGTAAATATTGCTGCATTGTCTTTGTCCATCACTTAGTTTCTCTTGATTATTGCAGCAATTTCTTGCAGACTAACTACTGGTTTATTTGCTTTATGGGGCATAGAGCAAGTGCATGTTTTTCCATGCAATTATTCACAGTTATAATTCAAGCACCATCCTAGGTATGTAACAAAGATAGATTAATGAACTTTCCAAGGGAAAAAAAATAGATCAGGCAGATACAGACAAAGAACTCACCTCAGAAACTGTTAGACCCGATGCATCCTTATCACAGAAAGCCACTTGCCTTGCTTTGATGCAAGAGGACATGAGTACATGGAGGACTGTAACATGGGGTAACCCATCGGTACACAGCATACACCATCCTCAGTCCCCTACCCAGGGTTTATCTGATGCAAGAAAAAGTCACAGCTTGCATCAAGCCAGATAGAATTTTCAAAAGTCCAAATAAATTTTGGATTATATGTCCTTCATGATGTAGAAGCTGATAACGCCTGTGTCATTGTCGGGAAAAGGCCTGCAACCCGAAACTCTGCCTCCCAGGGAAGACAAAATTCAGTACTGCCACAGATTGCAAACTGTGAGTATCGGGATTCTGCACCACACACAAATATAAAATGCCAAAGGATGGATTTCTCAACAGGTAACTAAAATGGTGTAAAGAACTGGAACATGAACAAACCTATAAAAATCTTCAGCATGCCACAGAAGAGGACATATTGTAGCCTAAAGATGAATACAAAACCAGGATGTATGTCCTGTAAGACTTATATTTTTAATTTTTGATGCAAGACACGAATGTTTTTTCCTGTACAGTTTGCAACATAAATGTGGATGTTAGCAGTTCTGTGTATAGCAATGGAAAATATCTATTGAATTGTCCATCAAAGTAATTATAGCTGTTGTTATCTGTACACAACATTTATCATTAATTGTCTGGCACTATTAGCTTGAGTTGTCATACCTTTACTGATTTCCAGAAGATTACATGGGTGAAGTAAGACATATCACAGTGTTCTTTCTCATAAATAGCTATGGCAAAGAAGAGAATATTAAATTAAAACCATGCAAACATTACTCTTTTTCTTTTAATAATGTAGCACTGTTTGTTAACAGTCCAAGGGAATTTTCAAGTTCCTTACATAACTGAATCCATACAGCCAACTAGGAAAATACAGCTGTCCTCATTTGGGGAACCACCTCAGTAGACAGGCCTACAAAATTACAGTGTGCCCTTTGGGTAAGCAAAGCAGAAGCCAAATGAGTGTTTCCATTGTTAGAAACATAAAGTCAGCAAGAGTCAATTGTCTTAAGTTTATTTGCAAAATAAAATTAGTTTTCCAATTGAAAACTAATTCACAAGAGGAAGCTGAATTAGAATGTAAAGGACATGTCTGTATCCAAGAGGGAATGAAAGCACTGGAAGCAGTACAACAGGGTAAAAATTTGCAGAGTTAAAAAATTCATTGGAATACACAATGAACACCCAAGAGAAGATTGTCTTGGGGACAGGGCACTAGAGCAAAGTTCAGAGGGCTTCATTCTACCATTAGCCTTAAAGGACCCCAGTTTTAGGAATTACTGAGTGTCCAGACTCTGAGAAGTCGGCCAATTTAAGGTAATAGGAAATCACAGACCACATTAGTTGATTCTGGAAGTTCTCTCTTTCCTTATGGGAACAAAGTATACCCAAGATACACTTCTGAATTTATTAGAGTATAATCCCTTCCTGAGCTCTGCTCCACATACCTCTTTCCCAAAAGATATAATAATTTATTTCCAAAGGGATCATGAGAGAGGCAAGAATGTCAACAGCAGTATTGCAAAGCAAATAATTCACTGAACTATCCAATCCAACCCTCTACACTCTAATATTTTTCTTTTAACTGCTGCCAGATTTGCCTCTTTTCCATTAATGGAAAGCATGATTCCCCACATAACTACTCTGTAAGGAGCAAACTTTATTTACTATATAACTTTTATATTCATAAAATAAAATAAAATAAAATAAAATATTTGTTTAAAACCACCATCATTCATCACCACTTACCTTTATTTCAGAGTCCCTGAGTCCAATCAGTGGATTTACTGCAGAATAAAATTGACATATTGTGATGATGAATCAAACTCTTAGTCTCTGATAATTTCAGGTTGTTTGTGGCCAGTGAAATGGCAACTGCTTACAAAATCACTGTAGCAATTAATTTTTGACTTTGGTTTCCCTACAATGTGCAGCATGATTTAGAATAAAAATCACAAGAAAATTCAGACAGGTATTAATCTAATGGGAAATGAGATCATGTAGATTAGGTTATGTGAGCAAGCTTGTGACCAGGCAACAAAGAAACAATCCTCACAATTCATGACCAAAAAACCCAATCAGTTGCTTTACTGAGAAGTTTTGAAAATGGTGAATAAAAAGCTTAAAAGGAAAGTCAATACTCGATCCACAGTCATATAGGGCTTTCATTCTTCTAAAATCATGAATATGTTACTTTTGTAAAGATTGTTTCATATAACAGTATCAGCATATATATCCTGGGGAATTTGGGAGTCTGTTTGAACCAAGGCAGCCCAGGAACATAAATACGAAATCATCAAACCACTTAATTCACACACACACAAAAAAAGGGGAATTAATTGAGAAAAAAAAAAAAAAAAAGCCAGAAGAGACATAGAAACATGGAATCACAGGATGGTTTGGGTTGGAAGGGACCATCAAAGATCATCTATTCCCATTCCCCTGTCAGGTGAAGGGGTATCATACTAGATCCAGTTGTTCAAAGCCTCATCCAACTAGATGTTGAAAACTTACAATGATGGGGCATGCACAATCTCTCCGGGCAACCTGTTCCCACCCTCCCCACAAAAATTCTCTTCCTTATATCCAATCTAAACCCACTTGCCTTATATATAATTTCAAGTCTTCTCAAAGAGCAAAACACCTTTTGTTTGCAGAAAACAAAGCATATTGGTTAATGCAGAAAGTACTTCAGATTTACAGATCTAAGTGAGCAATAGCTACTGGTCACCAGAGCCATTCCATCTCCATTTTACGGATACTTCACATACACTGCAAACATGTAAAAATTTTCTTGAAATTAGCTCACTTGTAACCTTCTTGTTCTGTATGATTAAGCATTAAATGTCAGGAAAAGCAGACTTACACTAAAATACCTCAGCCAGACTTCACAGCCACGCCATGCTTCTGGATGTGTCTAAATTTTTTTTTTTTTTTTAATGGTCAGTAGCTTTTCTTTTGGAAAAGCAGGGGAATGCTTGAGGATGTATTTGTTCAGAACTCTTTTCCCTTTCTCTAATCCTTCCATTCACCCCCACAGAAATCTGCTATGGCCAATAAGCTAAAAGAGCTCCTTTAGGGAAAATTTCACTTCAGTTTCAGATACAATTTTCTCTAGACTAAATGACAGTTTACTATTTCCTTCTCCAAAGTCATACTCAGGAAAGCTAGTACCTCTCCTTCTAAAATGCCTTAATCTCCAGCAGTCAATATATTTATTTGACTAGGTAAAAGACCTAAAAATATTGTGTATTAAAGAGACCAAATGAAAGTTGAAAGTTATACATGAATTACAAGAAGCCTTCACAAAATTATTTGCTTTGACTTCAAAGCCACTCTCTACATTATACATTTTCTTTTAGATTTTGAGGCAGAAACCTACATTGACTCCAAAATTACTAATGACTCCTGTATGCTTTGGTAACACTAATATTCTTGATTTCCATACAGTCAGTTTAGGGTTTGCTGCTGCTATCTATCTCAAAAAATTCCTGGGCCAATAAGTTCCACAGTTTAACCGTATTTTGTGTGAAGAAGCTCACTAGATTGGAATTTTGTACCTAGTAGAATTTTGTACTTAATATTTCCAGAGCCATGCTACACACTGGGGAAATTGTGGTTAACAGAAAAAAAAAATCAGAAAACCAAAGACTCTTCACAGCATCTAATGCATTTCATATAAAATCTGTGTATTCTTTGGCACCCCTCTGTCATCAGTGGTTTAAAAAACCTTGGGCAGAAACATGGATGGAGATTTTTTTCTACCAATAACATTAATATACTTCCTTCTAACTGAAAATAACTTCATTTTGAACAAAGTCAAGCCGATTACGACTAATTACCACCAAATCTTCTGTGTGCTTTTGTTTCCATTCAGCTAAGCTTACTGATCTGTGGCATCCTAATAATTCATAAAGACTGATTCCCAAAGACTACGACTTTGTAGTTCTCATCTTTTGTTCACCAATAAACATTCCCAGAAAACCAAAAACTTTTTTTCAGTGTCAGTGTACTGTGCCACATTGGTACTATTGCTTATGTATTTGGTAAGTGGCAAATTACTTACTTCTGCAGACTTTTATTTTAAAATAATTATCATAGGCACACAAATAATTACTTTATTATTTTAGGGATTTTTGGTGCAAATTTCCATCCCCTTAGAGCTGTGTTTCATTAATGGATTATCTTGGTTCATCTCAAAATTCTCTGATATTCATAACTGTGATTTTCTCACATACACACACATACATACACATATAGCACGCCACTCTACCAAACTTTTTGACCATGGTTTTCAGCTAAATAATAGTAGTTCATGCTTTGCAGTAGCCATACCACTTTACATGCACGATGTCAAACAGGCAAGCATGATCAATGTTCCTCTTCTTTTTCTTTCCCTTATGTAGGAAATAATTTTGGAAGAGTATACAACCAGGGATATAATCAGTTATCTTCACAGAGCATCCAAGAGATTTTGTGTGGTTTTAATAACATATGTACAGATGCAGGACTCCCACTCTCCAGAACTATAAAGCCAATAGAAAGTGGTAGGCTCCTCTATGGTATTTATTTGCTGTGGGTTTATAACCTGGGTTCCACCCTTAATGTCCTTGATACTGACTGTATTGGCAAAAATCCAAAACATGGTAACTTATTGAGAAAGGATCAAATCATTCCCCTGAGCTCAACAGTTATATTACACAACTTAAAGCAAAGTCATTTTCAGGCACCACAGTGAATAAAAGGTCAAACATATGTCCAGTATTCCATCCCAGTCCACATAGACAAACTGGTACATGCCATACCTGGAGAGGGCCTGGTTTGCACTCAAACATCAGTGCAAAGAATCCATACCAAGGAAGGGCATTCACATAAAGTATTAGCAGAGTCTCTTATGTGTGATATGGTCAGAGTGAACTTCGCCTGGGATTCTTCTTCTTTGGAACCTCCCCCAAAATACAAGCCAATTAAAATAAAAATGACCTAACTTTCTTCTGAATTACAATTATAAGCCAGCTGCAGTAAAAGTGACCCCATGCCCTCACGTAGGTTTCTTGTAAACTGCATTGTCCTTGTCAAATGCTTGAGTTCTCCTCAATCTGCCCCAGTCTCAGAGGGGGGCTATAAATAGAGAGCGGTTCCTGCACACTTTGGATCCACTGCAGCAGCCAGGAACCCTGCAGTTTCTTAAGAGAGAAACACATAACACAGGCACTTTTTCCTCAGGCACTTTTTTCACCCTAGAGAGTGGAAATAAAACTGAGGAAGGTGATCATATGACCCTAGGAGAACTGAAATTATTGCTCTGATATGAACAGTCTTTGGTGGGATCCTAAGGAACAGTATGCATTGATGACATCAGCTGCAGTCATTATCTTTTTGTCTTGATCATCAGTCCCAGGAAATATGTGGCTTCCAGCATGCCTCATATTTACTGCTGCTGGTCTAACAAACAATTTACCACTACAAGCCATCTTCCATTTTGGAAGGCCTGTGGCTGTCTCAGATACATCATGCTTAGTGGGAGAATTCAACAGGAACTTGTACTCATTTTTCAAAAAAAAGGAGAAATATTTGACATAGGTTTCTGTGATTTCAGGTGTATTTTCTGTTACTATGTGTAAAGCTGTAAGACAAGATATTGTCAGGGACAATATAGTTGCAGCTAATTTTTTCAGCCCTTTTTTTCCATGATTTTAAATCTCATGTATTTTTTTCCTTCAAAACCAAAACTTTTTAATAAGCTAGTGTCTACATAACGACTACCAGCACACAGACTAATAATTTCCACAGTGACTGATGACTAATCCAAGAAGAAGGTATCTGGTTGAAAGTTCTTCTGCAGCTGCAAATATTCCCTTGTCTTTTAATTCCCTTCAGACACTAAATAGGGCAACATTTCCTCACAATATTTGGGGCTGAATTTGTGATGGCACTCAAAAGACCCAGTTTGGGCTACTAATGTTGAATCAAAAATTCAACATCAGTCAAAATCAAACCTTATTTTGGAATGGCTCTTTCTCTTCCATCAGTTTCAGAGCTGGATCCAAATTTTGCTCTATACATGTCATAGTTCTGGCATGATCCAGCCAAAGACAGGTCAGCAGATCAACTCAATTGACTTTACTGGTGCACAAGTAGACTCTGAAGTCACTTAAGAACAAGTCAGGAAAGAACCATGGAAATGTACAAGCTTACAAGTAACTGAATCCATCACAGATGCTAAAAGTTTGAGCAAAAATAAACAACTTCCCAGGTCAGGGATTATGTGCCACCCTAGAGTACTGACTGATGGATTGCATTGCAATAGATTGCACTTTAATGCAAGTTCACTTTCTGGCTTCTATTCAATTAAAACACTCCCAGGTTAACCAGGCAATTTAGCTCTACTGCTCTTATTACCATTACCTTATAAACATTAAGTGACACTTGCCCTGGAGACTGCTCTTATGTTACATACTGCTAATGCATTCTTTCACTCAGATTTGTGGGGGTCAATATCATGGGATGGAATGGGACAGAGGCGTCTCACTGCTGTAATCGCAGCCTTGTGAGAAGGCCATCATGTCCTTTTGAGGCATGGAAGTGTGTATAATAATTTAATCAGTGTTTCCCTGGTGTCCAGGTGTCAGGGAGCAATGGCAAGGCAGTGCACCCTCGTCCCTGTGGCATATAACAAGGTGTGATGGCAGGGACCCACCAGGCTGCATGCCTGGGATGTGACCTGGCTGGCAAGCCATGGTGGCAGGAAAGACCTTCCAGAAAAAACTTCACTCTTAATATCATACTTGGTTTTCATCAAGTATATTCTCTGTCAGTGAAAGGTGATACTTCTCAGAAGTCATATTTTAAAAAATTACTTGGAAACCCTAGTGCATTAATTACAAGCAATAATCATCTACCCTAAGAAGCAGATTCATTCTCCATAAATAAAGTGCATTGCATAAGTGCAAAACAGAGCCAACTTTTGCGGTTTGCTCATCATACTGTATTGTCTGGCCATTTTCAAATTCTACCAGACAGCTAGGCATCCATTCCCTTACCTGTATCCTTGAACACTGAAATAATGCTTCAAAAGAAACCATAAACTGCTTTTTTGGGTTACTGGGGAGGGGGGGAGGGGCTGTGTTTGTTTGTTTGTTTTACTTTGGATAGTGCTTTACAGAAGGGTAAAATGGTGCATCCCATTTATAACAA
The DNA here is from genome assembly GCA_013400435.1 of Pycnonotus jocosus. Lineage (NCBI taxonomy): Eukaryota > Metazoa > Chordata > Aves > Passeriformes > Pycnonotidae > Pycnonotus > Pycnonotus jocosus. The sequence continues at coordinate 225,007 of VWYP01005940.1, read as the reverse complement.
ATATTTGGAATAAAAACAGCCACATTTTTCCCTCCAATATCCCCTGCATATCCCCATGAACAAGAATAGCATATATTCAACTAAGAGAACTATGCTCTATTTTTGTCTGTGAGCTGGGTGGTCCACTTGGTTACTGCATTGGGCTTTCTTCTCTGAACACTTTAATAATAGCTTTGGGCACAACAGAATATGAGTATGACAAATTTATCCTACATGTCCTGACTTGTGTTACAAAACCTCTATACAATATACAGTGTAATTTATTATACTAGGGAAACTGAAAAACCAAGGGAAAACATCAGTCTATAACTTTTGCATAAATTAATTTTACAAATATAAAAAAAATTTAAATGAATACTTACATTGATTATATGATTTTTGACACACTTGTTACAGGTACTGTAAAACATCTGTCAAGTGTTACATCAGCTGGAAACTTTGTCATTTTTTCTCAAGAAAATATGTCTTTACTTTTTACTTCTCCTTATATACATCTTTCTAACCTATCTAGAAGTCAAGATAAAGGGGAATAGGAAATATTTTCCATTTGCTAACATTTATAAATCCTAGCAATATTTTAAAGGAACCTTAAATGCTGCTTGGTGTATTTCTGAAGGGCAAAAATTTTTCAGACTCTGTAGATTGCACTAAGAATGAAAGAGAATTAAGAAATGCAGTGGTGGAGATGTTTGACAGACATTTGTTTAAAGCCACTGAATGAAAATGAAGGTTAACCCCACTGAAGGAGACTGTTAAGACAGGCACATGCTGTGGTCCAAAAGGAAAGTTCTTGTTTTTTGAATTCTCTAGACCCCAGTCCTTCTCATTGGACTCAAAGGAATTTGAGCCCAACAGAAAGAATGCACTGCTCTACTTCTTACTACACTACTCCCTGAAACTTCTCATCCTGGCAACTGGTTTGATATTAACAGCACAATAAAAGATACCTTGTGTCTCCAAACAGAGAGCTGACTCTTTTTGTTACTCCTCTGAGAGCCAGGGAGTCCAACTCTGATTTCTTACCATAAAGTACACTGGCAGAAAATTATCATGTTCATAGCACTCCATAAATACTATACAATTGGAGAATGTAAAACAGAGTTTGGACCTATACAATTAACTCACCTCTAACCAGTGAAATCAAAGTGAAATCAAAACTTTCACATTTGCGAGCCTGAAGTGAGACACACAAGTTAAAGGTAACTTGATTTTTACATACAGAGAAACTACAATTCTTAACCAACCTCTGTTCCAACTGCTAATAATGTTGTACTCCTGATTAGTTTCAACTGCTGATAATGCATCATCTTTCGATTGTACTTCTCTAGATTCTGGATTTCACTTCAATTCAATAGACATTCTCTGGTTAAAACTGTTATACAATAGATAACACTAGACTGTGACCAATGGTATTTGAGAAGAAAAATAACCCCAAAAAACACAAAACCAAAACCAAACCAAACAAACAAAAAAAAACCCCTTAAAAGACTGATGAGCAATGTCAGTTTTTCAACACAGAATTAAACGCTTTATGGTCTCTGGAACACACACTAGTTAAGTTGCACTGTTTTATAAATTTTACTTGATTAGCTGTGTTTCTTCTCTTGAATTTAATGCTCTTAAACTTCTGGAACCCATGACAATTAATCACAGCAACCCATAGCGGAGCAAAAACACTTAACAGACTCAAATCAAACAAGTTTACATTTGGGAAACTGCAGCAGCTGATGCAGATCTAGGTCTTTGCCTTTCCAAGCATTCATCCTCAACTGGCATGAACTATAGTATTGGATCCTTTATATAAGTAAATACTATAATGTTGATTTTTCCTCAGCAAAACCCTCCTGTTTCATTACTACACTTTTGCAGTATCTGTGACCTATTGCTGCCCTTGATTTGCATTACTAAATTGTTACCCTAGAGTATACATTGACAGTACTGCATATTACACAAAACACCGCATCTTTGATCTTATAATCTCTCACAGTATGCAGCCAGAGTCAGAAGCATTTTCCTTCACTTTTTGTAGCTAAATAAAAATAACTTCATAATTACTTCAGATTATATACAGCATGCAGATGGAGAGGATCCAGTGATCAATCAGCACATCTGAAGTACTGAACTTATGAACAATGGTTTGATTTTCTTATGCTCTTTTTGGGAAAATAAAGTGTATGTAGTAGATTTATCGAAGTATTTTGCATTAAGAATTAAAGCTTTAGTTATTAAAAAGGAATGCCAGTTCTGCTACTCTGCTCAAGAAAGTACTCCTAAAACATGTTGTTTTGGCTAGTAAAACCAAATTGTTGAAAGACAGAAAAAAACAGTCTGCAGATATTCTGCCAACATGATTGTCAAATATTGGTGTTTCTCCAAACGTTTTAAAAAATAGTTGTAATGCCTAGATTAATTCCTAAAAAGGGTAAAAATTTGCTCTTCACTTTAAAATAAACTGGAACAAATCAGGCAGTCCAGGAGAACAGAGATTCACTCCCTGCTGACAGGAAAATTCATTGCAACCACCTCATAAATGTTATACCCTAAGTAAATATCTCTCCTTAGACACTCAAAGTCACAGGAGTGAGCTTATTCAAAATCCTAGCATGGGTATCCCAGTACACAGGTCTCTAAGATGCTGATCCTATAAAGTTTCTATAAACTGTGACCTCAACTACTAATAGTTGTCCTTAAAAAGTCTTCCCTTTGTCGAAACATAGCAAACCCAAGAGGTTTTCAAACCCAAGAGAGGCTTTTCAGTCTGCAGAGTGACTCCAGATAGCCCCAAGCAGCACTCTACTACAGTCCTCCACTAGGACTAAAGATTTCCTTTATAATCTGACTTGGCTATTCCTTCAGCTCTGCTGTCTCTGACTGTGACCCTGACACAACTGTGTCTAATATTTCATCAAAAATAAAACAGAGAGCAAGGCACCAGTTGTTTGTATTAATACCTTCATGTCTTTGAAAAGTATCCATTCTGACCTTAAAGAAAGTAATGTCCTTTTATACAAAGTCAAAATTCCAAAATACACCAGAGCAATAAAAAATAATTTATTTAAATAAATTGGTTAAATTCTTGATATTTCAAAAAATAATTGGCTTTTTTTTCCTTACCCTTTTCTCTTCATTCAGGTTAAAATTCATGCAAAGGGCAGAGACCAACTTAAAGATCAAAGTGTACCTTTGCATGCATTATTTTATCTGGAAGTGAATATTTAGTTTAATTAGATTTCTGCAACTCACTCAAGTCCAGGCCTCATTACAGTCATTTGAAATAAGAATGACTGAATGTGCTATTGCTATCAAATTTAGTTCCTAAATTTGAAAATCCTAACAAAACAACCAATTTAGGTCTAATTTCCTAACAAAACAACCTGTTTGTTCTCATGAAATACATGTCTTTGCTTTTACAACAATTGACCAATATTATCTATCAAAACCTGAATACTTTGGTGATGCAGGAGTCTGACCAGACACAGGCACGCCCCAAGACTGGTATCAGTTGGTCTCCCCAAGTGTCTTGATTCTAATGAAGCTCAGCTCTGTGCTCATATGTGCCTCCAGTGGCTTCTCATGCACATAAATCAGTGGAATTTCCTCTTTGCAGTGACAGGAACCCATACAACTTTTTCTGGTTTATACAGAATTTCCTTATGCATCAAACGTTGAGCAGATATACCCCTCACACTCAGTCATGGAGTCTCCATAATATGTACAACAACTATTAGCTGGAAAATAGCAGTATATTCCCCTTTCAGTTATGTTACAGTCCTGTTGAAGAGTAGGGAGAAATAAGGTACATATTTACATATATAATTAGGTTTTCTCGAGTTGTTTTTGAATTACAAGCTAAGGTTGTTTTCATGAGGAGTGCAATTAAATGTATCATAATTTCCTAGGATTTAAAGTGATCTGTGTCAGTGGAATTATCTGTGTTCCCACCCACTGTCTCTACACCTATGCAGTTCCCTTGTGTGCTCTCCAAGAATAGTTCAGTTAGCTTCCAAGTCACTCAATGTATTTCAGTTTTAAGCAACTATGTGCTAAAAAGCTTTGACTTTATCATTCTGAATCTTTAATGGTATTGAAACTGTCAGGCAAAAATTGCATTCTCCTGCTGTTCTGAGCAGCAGGAGAATGAAGATGACAAAAGACCCACATTAATCATGGATGAGAAATAGAATGGCATTTTTCAGAAACTTAGAGCTCTGCCTTAAGAGGCACTGCCTCCTTATTTCCCCCTTCTAGCTCATTAATTTTAAAAAATTAATAACTGCAAATAAAAAAAGTAACAACAAAGAAAAACAATTAGCCAAATGGACTGAATAGGGAAATTCTGTATTTCCCATTGGTTTTCTAATTGCTGTCATTTCCGATCGTTATATTGTTGTATGTTCTACAACTCAGTATTCTTTAAGCAACTTGTGATCATTCACTTTCTTATGCTTACAGTATCCTTCCAAGAGTATTCCCTACTCAGACAGGGCACTGAAGAACAGAGATCTAAGGTACCTGGGAGCATGATTAACATCCTCTATAATTTCAATGTCTACTACATTGTAGCTGAGGCTACAGTGAAACTGTCTCCAGGATCCATGGTTCTTTGAGAGCATTTCTGACCATTCATCTTGTTGCAGTGTATAATCATGATTTGTAAATGGTTCTTCCCTTTTCCCTGACCCCCCTATCCCACCCCCTGGTGGTATCACCCTGTCTTGTCAATCACCCTGGTTTATCCTCTCCTATTGGCAAGGTGCCCGGGTGCCACTCTTCCCATTGTAGTGTAAAGTGCCCTTGGCCTTGACCACGCCCCTCCACCTTCCCATTGGATCTAGACCCCCCTGGTTCAGGTTTCACCCAAAGTGACTTAAAGAGGTCCAAAGCCATTCTGATTGATTCTGCCTTCCATCCACATGGAATAAACATCTTCCTAACCACAGCAGAATCCGCTCTTCATTTTACCAAGCCTCAGGCCACGTGGCACCTAGAGATTGAACCCCACGAACTATCAAGTGGAGCAGGGCTGAGAAACCTCTGCTAGCCGGTAGCAGAAAGCCCTCAGCATCCACACATCTCACCAAAACCACGAGTGTCCCTTAGAATGTGATGAAGTTTGAGACCCTATTCACATGCAGATATCTACAACCTAGATATAAACACTTTAAAAATCCCACCATGAAAGATTTAGACAGAACTCAGTTATATCTGAATGTCAAATCTTAAGGAGTTATTCCAGCTGTGCTGCTGCCATCTCTACAGATTCCAAATAAATATCCCAGTAGCCTGGTAGTCTTGTCTGTATACACACACTCCCAGGAAACTCTACAAAGGCACATTTTCTACAACTCATTTGAAGCTGTCTCCATTCCAGCAGTCAGGCCATCACACTGGCGATGGTTTCAGCACAAGGCAGAAGAGGCACATTGCCCAAAGCCAAGTACAGCACCGCGTTGATGCGTCTGCAGACACCTCCAAGCAGAGCCAGCTCTCACACCTAGCTCTCAGCAGGGCAGTACCTCTACATTGCCTGTGACCACTTGGCTCTGCCTCCACTCCCCTGGTTTGGCACAGTTGGTGCTGACACGTTATGCCTATTGTGCATCATCACTATTTGTTGTCCTTTCAAAATGTTCTGCTGAGAGTTTAGACAAAGACAAGGTAGTAGCCTCAATGCTCCTCAGATTTCCTGCTCTGAAGATAATGTGCGTTTCTAATCAAATCCACAGAGCTATTTGAGGGTCTCAGCTTCTTATTTCAAAATTCTGTTGGAGTAGCAGAAACAGACACTTTAACTAAAATTCAGTAGCTTTTCCTATGTCCACTTCTGAGTATTAAGAAACCACTGCATGCTCGTAGGTACTTCTGTCAAAGCACATAGAGAGCTCCATTCTTCTTGTATTCAGAAGCAATGACAGTCACTAATTGTCCTTATCCTTCTAAACTCATCAGTTAAAAAAATACAATGTTTTCTTTTTCTTCTATTGAACTCAGATTTTGCAAATACATCTCAGGACCTTTCATGTTCTGAAATACTCTCATGCTTTTGATGATCAAAGCTTAAGCAAAATAATGTCCATCACTGCAGCATTACATCTTGCTGCCCTTGCAAAATTCATACTTTCTTCAGTTTCCAAAACAGCCAATGTATTTGAGCAGGTGGACACCTGCTGCCAGAATCCACACGACATTTAGACAGGAAGAGACATCACCTACAACAGAGAAAAATGGGCACACCTGTTGAGTGTTCCTGTGAATTCATCTGGATGCCCAGTCCACATAGAAGGGCATTTACACCATACACATTCATCCAATTGTAGGGACGCCCAAGAAAAGAGGCTGTTGATTCCTCCTGTATGAACGTTGGACAGATGCAGACAGCATGCAGGATTTCCTCGCCATTCTTGCCAATGCCCTAAGGGATATCTGCTACTAACCTGCTTATAGTGAGGTCATACTCCTGAAAGAAGTACCTAATTTTTTTGTGTTCTTGACCATGTTTGTCCTTGCCTTGAAGGTGCTGTTCCTCCTTTGGCCTCCTGCCATTTCTCTTGAAATGGATGACAGTCCTCTCTGCCTTTGTCTTGCTCCTGCTAGTCATCATCTTCTTCTGTTAATTCTTTGCTGAAGCTCTTATATCCCATAGAAATACACACTTCCACAGTTGTTACTGAATGTAGAAAATGCCACAATTCACAGCAATGTCAGCTGTCACTTCTCTTTTGGCCTAAATATTGCTGGGGATCAACCAATGTTTTTTGAGCAAGTTATTTTCTTTCTTTTTGAATATCTTTATTCTTGAGACTCTGTTGTGATGTCAAATTAATTTGCAATTAATAAATGAGCCAGATTCTTGGTACCAGATGTGATTTTCTTGCCAATGGAAACAGGCTTTGGGGGAGAGATAGCAAGGTCCATGCAGCAGAAATTAACCACTAACTCTCATCGACACATAGCACAAGCTATGTGAAAAGATTCAACAACTATCATTCTGGGTCCCTATTAATGTACACAACTATTAAGAACTAACTACTGCAGCTGCTTTTTTCCTAAAAACACTATAAATACTTCAGATTTAAACCACTGAGACTACATTAAATAATCAGTGTTGTTTCTCATGCACTGTTTCAACTTCTCTGCCCTTCTTCAGCTATATAAAAAGTAAATGAAGATCACACTTCAATGATTAAGGATGAGAAAGACACACAACAATGATTAAATTTTCACCTCCAAAGGACAGACTAGTGTCAGAATCCTCTACTCCTACTCCACAGCACATGAAGTAAAATCTACTATTTCTATTTCTTTGGATCTTACATTTTAAAAGACTCTTTGAACTAGAGATTTTAAACATGGCATTCTTTTAAAGACCACAGTACATATCTGATGGTATGAAGTCATCAAGCTTTCTTCTTTAGTTAGTACCCAGGCCATTTTATAAATTAAGCTTATGAATTAAACTGACTGATATCTCTCAAGCAACCTGTTCATTAGGTGAACATGATTTCAAATTAGTCAGAAACAGTCCAGAATTTGCCCCAAACACGATAATTAGGTTGAAATTAATGTGGTTTTTTAAAAGTCAAAAAATTTGTTATGTGGTTTCCAAACCAAGTTTTGAAACTTGCCTTGAAGCTTGCTGAAATTTATGTAAATGAGGATTAAAATGAAACTCCATGCAGAGTATAAGATTGTTTGGTTTTGGCCACACAAAATGCTTAACCAAACAATATTTGGATAAAATGAAAGGGTTGGGCATTTTAACTAACCACTAGTTCTGGTGGTCCAATGCATTTTAATACAGAAAATAAGTTAAATAGAAAATTAAATCAAATTGCTCAATAAATTATTTCATTCTTCTTTTTTACAAAGGGCAATTTCTGCAAGCATATAGAGAATTAGGAAGAGTCTTTGGAAAAACACACAGGAAACACTTTTGAAATTGAATCATTCCAACACCAGAGTAATGAAAAAATATTTGGTGCCTTCAACCCTTGTGAAAGGATATGAAAACAAACCAGAACAGCTTATGGGAGTTATTTATTTATCTATATACAATGTATGTAGATAAATAATCTAGGAAATTGAGCATTTCTAATTTGATTCAAGCATGGAAATGCTTTTAATATTCACAGACCTAAGTCTCAAACATGGAGCCAGAATCTCAAAGGAGAAAACCTAACTATAAAATATATAAAACATAATTGCTCGGTCATTCAACTGTATTTTATTTGTGTGCATAAGGTATGAAAAAATGAAAAGTCACTTGTAACAGACATTGCACACTTGTCATGGAAGAGCATTTGACTGAAAGGCATGTTGTGAAAGGAAGGTTTGCAACACACAGTTCTTTTGTTTTCAACATATGATCTTTATTTCAATTATTACATAACTTTATAGAATAAGGTTTCTTCTCTTTCCTCCTACTTCTATTCCAAGTTTTGATGTTCATACTTTAGTTCCCACACTCTTCACAGGACAAAGAATTATTTATGTACAATACTCTGAAAGGCACCTCAATCAACAGGACACCTTTATATCTATTTGTAGGCTATCACTTGCACAAATTGAAGTAAGAGTGGGGAGTATATGGTGAACACAAGTCATCAAGAATAATAATTATAAAAGAGGAAAAATAAAGAGTCTGGCATATGAAAGTTTCTTCATTACTTCTTAGTATATTTATAATCAGCCAATTTCCTCTCACATTTTCCAGCTCTGTAAAGTAAGACCTGCACATCCTCCCAGAGTTTGTTAGTAAGACATAAAATTCTAAGCAGCCATGCTTAAAGGAATTTTATAAACTATTTTATAATGTGGCATGATATTTTCCCTGTGCAGATAGTCACTGGACATATCAATTGTTTCTTTGCCAGAACAATACTTCCCAGTTCTGATAATGACGATTTTGACTAGTTTCTAGGAAAAGCTGCCACCTGGTTACATGCTTAATCAGTTCCTTTGCCAGTGATCTCTCCAAGTTCATTCACAGATGAAAACCTTGAGTGTCCTGTACAAAACCTCAAGAGATATCACTTCCCCCACAGTCAGTATTACACACACAGAGCTTTGCAAAATTTTACTAGCCACCTTTACCCACAGGAAAGTAACTTTACACCTTTTGCAGACAAGGGTTCCATTTGCCTTGGAACTCTCCTGTTTCTGGGAGCTGCCTGTGAATTCCATGCTGATGAGGCTCATTGGAAGTAGAGTATTCCACCAGAAACACTCATGGTCAAGATAGAAGCAGTGACTTGCAGCAGCAGCAGCAGCAGCAGCAGGCAGCTCTTCATTCACAGGAGCATCTCAGTATCTCACTGGTTCTATTCCAGCAAATCTGAAATCTTTATGCCACGTTCCCCTCTTCATCCTCCTTTCTTAGTGTTTAGGGAAGAAAGAAATTAAGAAAAAGAAAGCCCAGAAGAAGAACTTACACCAGGATATCACTTCTCTTGCTGCACCACACTACCAGTGTTATCATGGCACATGTCAACATGACTGGGATCAAGATCAGCGTTATGAGAATTTCATCTGGCGGATCTTCCCAGTGAACTTTTTCTGACGTACAGTTTGAAAAGAATTGTTTATGAATTCCAGTGATAAAGCCTTCTGCAAGGGGGTTTGGCCAAAAGCAGCTTGCATTGTTGGCTTCACGTTCTGTGCACTGGGTAAAGTTGTCATAATACCTGTGAGTAGAAGAAAATTAAGAGAAGTTGAAATAGAGTGCATATTCATACTACACTTAGAGAAAGCTACGGAGGGCATCATACAAACTCTCTTAAGAGTGTGTCTATTATGTAGGTCCTCTGCTGAAGGACCTCTAATAGAAGCTGAGGCTACTCACTACACAGTGAGGCAGAAGGAGAACTGACTCAAATGTACTGATGCAACTGAGAGACTTCATGTAAGTTCTGAGATCCCAGATGGAGAACAGTCAAACCCTGACTACAGCCAGGACTTCCTAATGCCACATAAGTACAAAGAGAACTCCCTCACTAGAGAAATCTACAGACGCTTTTAAAAACATGCATACAAATGTGCCAAGAACAGGAGATTTTGAACAAAGTATGGATATTTCATGCCTCAACTGCCACTGGACATGATGTTGTGGTGAAAATTATGATGTGACTGTACCACAACATGCAGTACACCGTGTAAAAACTTTGATTCTGTTGCAGTCTCATGCAGTAAGAAAATAATGGGAAAATAAACACACAGAAAGTTAGCTTTTGACAAAATTCCTCTTCTTGCCAACTCTAGGACATGCCAGCAGGGAATAAATAAATAAATAATTTTTAATTACGTGTTTGCTTATGAAAGGCGGGGAATTCCTTGTAATTTTTAACATGTGATTTCAGTGCTTCATGTGCTAAAATCTACCTGTACAGGAATAATTTGTATTTATGAGAGTAAATATTTATTTGCTACCCCTCAGGGAAAAAAAGGAAACAATAAGCCTAAATGAGTAATCATAGGGGTTTTGTGGTGTTAAGCTGAAGAAATTCAGGAAGTGAATGGATATGGGGGAGGAGATCGGAAATTAGGAAGATGAAGAGTGTCTGGTCAGTGCATGAATAGGGCAAGAAATAAGGAAGTTGAATTATTGTCTGTTGCATTTATTTTAGTCCTGTGTGACTCAATAATCTCACTTCAAAGGGGAATTAAAAATAGGGAGAGCAAAAATCCACATGACACCTCCAGAGACAGCATCCTATTATAGCATGTGAAGACCCTACAGAGTCCATGTAAGTATGGTAACTCCTGAGGAATTACTCATTCTGACATTAAGTCCTACAGGGGACTAGTGTTTTCCTAATCCTTTGTTAAAGAAGAAGAGACATTCAGTGTTTGGGCCAAGACTGAAGTCTACTGTCTGTCTGTCAGGGGAAATATCTGCCTGCCCATGCTACAAGCACACAGGTTGGGAACACAGCCTGCTAAGCATCTAAATTCTCAGGGCTGTGTGCACAGAAGAAGATAAAGCCTCACAAGAAAGGCCCTTCTGCAAGTTTCTTGCAGTTTTCATTGTCAAGGAGTTTGAGCCAATACTGCCTCATTCATAAACAAACACATTGGACAATCTAACACCAAACTCTGGCATGAAAATGCATATATGCACAATGTATGTATATTTTAAGTAAAGCAACTAGAAAGGAAGCTTTTGTGACATCAGCAACCACAGGAAAACAACAGGAAATAAGCTAAAAATAAAATACAAATACCAGCTATTTGCTATTTTAATAGTGTCATTCTTCTGTGCGACCTGATGACATCCAGTCTTTACGTTCTTGGACTAAATTAGAGATGTCTAGTTGAGCGTGGGAGGCACAATCCCAGAGGACCTGAAGAGCAACACATCTGAAGCTTCAGCAGGCTACAATGCAGAGATGGAGGAGCATCCAGCTGCCCAGACAGGTCAGTGCTCCACCTGGCACAGACACCAGGCAAGACTCCAGAATGCTGGACTCTGCTCCAGCCTGCTCTGGGCCATGCTCTCATAGGCACCCTTTTGCCCTCAGTGGATACTGTCACAGCCATCTCAGTAAGAAAACCAATAATAAATCCAGGTGATTTCTATATAAAAGTACCTTAAGCTCAAAGACGATATAATTCTTTTTGATTAATAATTATAGGGTTTTTTGGGTAAATTGATATATCAATCTACTATAATTTTGATTAATTCACAATTTAATTCTATTTCATAATTATTTTTCCTCTCTGTTTAAAATCCTACAGAAAATTCAGTATTATACCAAGAATTCTGTAGATTTTTTTTAAATGTTAGATGGTGTGAACAAAAATATTTCCCACTGATTTTTGATTGCAAATACAACATAGCTAGAAAATGTTGGTTAAGTGTTGCCAAAAGGCCAGATAAAAATAACTTGTGACACACACTGTATTTGAGATACTGAATCCCTAAAAACCAAAGTAGAATAAAAATGTTATTGTAGTAGTTTCCTTTTGAATTCCTTTCAATTTTTCCTTAAAACCTTCTCTCATGAAAAAAAAAGCTACCTGCACTGTAACTCTTAGTTCACACATTTGATTTAGTTCACACAAAAAGGTACATAAAGGAAAATCTCTGCTGCTGGAGAATTGCATGTCTGCCCCTAAAGCTGAATTCACTTAAATATTTATGTAGTTTAGTAAGTTAGAGTTTATGCACTGCAACAGAAAGTTCATATTAAAAAAAGATCCTCTGCATGGCACTGTGAAACAGCTGTCTCAGAAGGGAGCAAATGCATCCTCATTACTACAACATGGCTGTTCTTGTAGGTTTGTAGGTTGCTGGGCTTTTTTAAGAGGGAGATGGAGTTTAATAGATATTTAATTCCATTTCAATTCTCCTATGCTTAGTTCTTTCATGTCTTATGTAATTCTCTTTATTCAAATGGTAAAGGCTGAAATAGGGAACCTTTTCAGTCTCTGTAACAAAATGGCTACGACAAAGATGTCCTGGCCTCTGACTGGAGATACTTCAAGAGAAGTGCATTAAAGTTACACAACCTGTGAAAGGAAAGAACAAGAAATGCTAGTTTCTACTTATTCCCAGAACAAATAACTGGAGAGTACATTGGAGCTCAAGCTCCTTCATCTCTCAAATTATAAAAGAGTGTGGGAACATTCAACATTCTTATTCTTTGTGCTGAGACACATTCTTATCTCTTTCAGGCTTAGCTGCAAGGGACCTAGATAGTACTCAGAAAAGGGACATTCACTGGGAGCCAGGTCACAAGCTTTGTGACAAATGGACCAAAAAATTAATATGAGTTTCAACTCAGCTAAGTAGTCCAACAGAGAAAACCCAGAATCTAAGCACAGTCTGAGCAGCAAAATTAATATAAAGATGTGCTTTATCCTGATATGCTCAGGACAACTGTAGTTCCTACTGAGGAACAAACTCCTTGGTCATACTGCACATTATTGAAAATACTTTCAGAGAACACAAAAAAAATCCCTTTCAGAGCAATCTCTGAGCTATAACACATTTTTCATGAAAAACAATTTTCAATATTCTAAAACAATACTTCATTTTCAGAGCACATACATTTTTTTTCTCCTGTACTTTATCTTTCCACCAAACCAGATAATAACAACCATGTCACTGGTTTGGTTTTTTTATTGTTGTTGTTGTTGAAACTGTGGAAGATTTTATTTTGTGAGTATTTTACCCATGAGAAAACATATTTTTATGTATTACCTATAACCAAGAACCTGGACAGCAGGCAGTTATTATGAGGAATGGTAGTGGACACATTTGCCTTAACGGGACAGTGTTTCATGGAGTGTCCACTCAAACTATTTAAATAGACAGCTGAGTTTATTACATCTCATCTGTCTCAGGGTACACAGTTGCCTCTCACTCAGGACACTTCTCAGTCTAAGTGGGGCATGTACCTCATCCATAGTTTCCCACATCTCCAGGGAGGAATGTGCCTTGCATTCTTGCTCTTTCTTCCTCAATATCCCTGCACAGGAAAACTGCAGAGATGATTGGTTTGCAAAAACACAAAATCCACAATCCCCTCCTCCACATTTTCATGAAACTAAGAAAACAAATAGATTGTTTAATTAAGAGTTTTAACAAAATAGCATTTTCCAATCCAAAATTTTTTTTGAAAGAATTCCAAACAATTCTCAAAAAGCCGAATATCATTTTTGTGCTACCTTGTGGGAACCCAGGGCATCTCTTTGGCTGCCCTGGGAGCTCAGGAAACCCTGGCCAAATAGTCTGGGAACTGAGCAAGGGAAATCTGAGTTTTACCCTAGAGCACTTGTAATACCCTGGACCCGTCCAGGGGAGTGAACAGGGGGGTTTCAGTTCTGTCCATGAGGGTCACAGACCATGGCACAAAGCAGAGACGAATTACAAATCTCAAGAGTGTGGAATACAGTAGTTTAGTTTATCACAGAGTGAGAAATATGTAGTTTTAGATTTTCATAATAGAAGTAGATGGAGACAAGATGGAGATTTTGGGGTGGTCCCTAAGCTTTTTCTTCTTCTTCTTCACCTCCATTTTCTGCTGTGACGTTAGCACAATGTGGCTTGGGGAGATTGGGCCAAGTGGACATAACCTGTTTGATGTGGATGGTAGACATTGGTAGGAAATTGTAAACAATATATTCCTAATAATCTGTATATAAGACACAACCTTTCAGGGGACTGGGAGTTCCCTGATGGCCGGTGTTCAGAACAGTCCTCACTGAGGACAGAGAGAACTATGAGATAAGGAAAAGAATAAACACCATGATAGACCTTGAAAAAACTGAAGCTTGAAGCCTCTGTCTCTTTCTTGCGTCTGCCTGGAAGCATCCAGGAGGGCAAAAAGACTCTGACCACCTGAATGTTGGAAATCATAATCTGATACTACCTAAGACAAATATTTGAGGACATTTTCTGGCTGCAGCCAGTAGACCCACTGCCAGTTCCAATAGCAGGATCTTTCCACCTCTCCAGTACTCATGGATAAACCACCACAGAGACACTCAGTACATAAGCAGTCAGGAATGTTTTGCAGTTGCATAATGAGGAGGGCTAGGAATTAAAAACCAAAGCATCACACTTTCTCTACCCCATTCTAAATAAATCAGTTTCGTGATTACTGATATAATTATAGAAGGATAGTACAAGATACATATAACACATTATGAGTATTTTTTTGTTGAGTCCAGTAAGTACTCAGAATACAGTGGAAAATCTCTCTAGCTTAATTCAGTCTTGATGCAAACTAGGTAATAGATACAGCAGGGACACTTACTCCTGCTACTGAGCAATCTCAGACAGCAACGTAGAGGCACTGCTCCAGGACACAAGTCATGTGGTGTATTTTAATAAAGATGCTTTTAAACTATTTGCTTTCCCCCAGACTATTCAACCAAAAATTTCTTAATACACAGTCACATATTAAATTGAATTATCATCCTTGTAACCTCCACTCAGACTGGAGTACAAAATGCTGAAACGTACAAATATTAACAAGAAATATCATATGACAAGAAAGGCTTTTCTTACAACATTTCCAGATGAAGTGGAGGCAGGAAGTAGCAAAAAACCACACAAAAATAAAAAGCCTATTCTTACGTGAGATGTAGACAGATTGTATAGAACTTCAGAGCGTAACAGTCTGGATGAACTTCAAGTAAGGATCCAAACCTTAAGATGATAATTCTCTGCAGTTTCACCACCATATTAAAAGGACAGCCATAATTTTACAGTGAGTTAGGAGCCTATAAATATGGTAGAATATTTCTGAGATTTTCTCAGAACATCTCTCCAAACAGATTTGTGTCTGTGTCTCACCATTCTTTTAATCACATATCTTCTGCCAAGATGACTATTCTCAGAGTCCCATTTACCTCCCAAATCAGATCATATCTACTGTTGTGCAGCTCCAATACAGAATCCAGCCTCAAGAAAATAATGTGCTACAAAAACATAAGGAAAGCAGTGAATGGGGGAGGGGAGAAACTGTTTCAATGACAAAATGATTAAGTATAATTTACTCTCATGCCACTAAATAATGGACATTGTGACAGATTTACTCGCTTGGGTCAAAAATAATAAACAGATATCTGGTATCCAGATTACAGATCTCCACCCCTAATTTCACATCAACAGCTGTCTGGAAAATGCAAAATGGTTGAATAAACCTAACTAAAAACCCAAAAATGCACAACTATTACTACATTGTTGTTAATTCCCTAAAGATACAGACAGAAAATGTAGATATAAAGATCAACTGTAGATGTAAGTAGTTACTTTATACACCTAATATCCATGTCTAATAAGCAACAGAAATCACTACATTATGCAAATGTGGAACAAGAACGTACACGTAGCCTGACATCAGGTACTATGTCATTAAAATCAAATATTTACTAGCACCAGAATTTTACCAAGCCAGAAACTTGGACTGGCAAGTAGGCTTTACCTTCCACCACTCCTGACCTAGATTTTAATAATTCCTTAATTGTACACTCGGCCCACT
Organism: Pycnonotus jocosus; assembly: GCA_013400435.1. Classification (NCBI taxonomy): domain Eukaryota; kingdom Metazoa; phylum Chordata; class Aves; order Passeriformes; family Pycnonotidae; genus Pycnonotus; species Pycnonotus jocosus. The sequence continues at coordinate 209,018 of VWYP01005940.1, read as the reverse complement.
TTTGGAGAACACCTGGTAAGGGGGGAAGTAGTCTCTGAAGCCATCACTACATCATGTCTTCAGAAGCCAATCCCATAACTCCCTTGAATTAAACAAAAATCAGAAGAGTAAAGCAAATCCTAATCCCACAAACACTTAAGCATACACATCCAACTTCTTAAAAGCACAGTATCTCATAAATAGCCATCACTGATGATGTGTGGAAGATGCCCTTAATACCATGAACAGAATCATTACATACCTACACCTTACAGTCAAACATCAGGCTTGTGATTCTATCAGGGAAACGCAAATTTTAAAACCTCTTCTTACATATAAAGTTTCAAAGTTTTTGTCAAGTTGGTCAATTAGTGAAAGCCCTTAATTTTCTTAGGCTTCTCACCAAAGGAGAGAGCATGTTTCTGGGGGCAAGCATTTAAACACATCACATGTTTTAGTGCACATCAATATTTGAAATTTTACAACTAAAATTTTAAATGTTGTATTATAACATGTGAAGGGAAGCAGGAAGCATTCCAAAATTCAGATGATCCAAATTATAAGACCATCTTTTTTGATGTGCAGTAAACACTTCTCAGTGCTGAAAATGGCAGATGCACGTCTGCTACCTCATCTGCTTTTTCTCTATTATAGTCAGTTATTTCTCTATTCAATTCAGATTACTTCACAATAACAAAGGGCAAAGGCAATACCTGACTAAGATCTGGATTTTTTTTCTTTCCCATCAGCTGTACATCTCCCCTCAGTGTCATTAAGAAAACCATTAGCATTTTCTTGTGCATACTCTCCTTCAAGTGTCAAGCATGACAGAGATGAGAGCCCTGAAAAGCCAATAACATCCTTTGAAAGCACATTCCTACTATTTATGGTCATGTTCCATTTCAAATCAAAGTTCTGCATGCTTAGAAACAGTCAGTAGAAACACTGGAATAACTGTAGGGCATGATGCACAATACAGCTTCCTTTAAAATTCCCCTGCCAAGGAAGGGAGTCCAGGCCAACCAGTACCTTTTACAGCTTCATCCCACACCTGTTCTGCCTAGCAAAAAAAAAAGCCTCACAAAAAAAGGAAACCAGTAGAGCATTACACTCAAATCTGCCACCGTAGAGATGGAGAGACATGCAAAGCAGTATGCTATCCCTCCCAAAACCATTTCCACCTGAGTCACCATGGATATGCACCATCCTCACTCCAGTCAGTGCAAGTGCCCTTGGTGCATGCAGGCATTTGGGTCAGCCACCTGCTGAGGTGGTTCTGCTTTCTCTCAAATACATCAGTCACTTTGTTCATTCATCTTGTAAAGTTTGCTGCAAATAAGAGCTTATTTGTTTCCACTCTTCTCAGAATGTTCCAACTTCATGATAAAACCATCATTCCACCACTGCTTCCAAAATTAAATGCTCAGCCAGCTTCAATCTAGTCATCCAACACCTGGGGAAGAGCCAGAGTCAGGAGGGAAGTTGCTAGCTCAGAATTGATCTGAGTTCATGCCACATTTCAGGATCTCAAGGCTTTTCTTTCCATCTAGATGAACCAAGCTGACAGGTGAACAGAGAAAATGTGGCTCGAATTCAGACCTGTGTTCCACAGCTGGGCCTCCAGACAGACATTTAAAACAAGCAGCCATGAGGATAATCATTTTTCTGACCAACAGACAAAATCTTACAGGGAAAGAAATAACAGAAGGGCCTTTCTTCTTCATTCCAGCTTACACCTACAAACAACTGCTTCATATTCCATTTTTATGAGGATATTAAAGAGCATTAAAGTGTCACCTGCTGAGTGGAAGCTGTTATTAGATTCCACTTAGTCCAAAGTAGCACAAGCCTCTTACAATACCACAGCACTATTTCTTCAAGTGGAAAGAGGGGAGAGAAATACCTGGTAATATGCAGCTGTGAAATAGAAATCATCAGTCAATCAAGCTTACACTTTGAGAAACACCTACTGTAGCATCTCCACAGATTAAAAAGTTTAAAAAACCAACCAAACAAAACAATTAATCTGCTTCTAAGTCAAACTTTTCATCATCATTTTCATAACCTTTCTCACATAATTTTTATGAGCATGTAAAGAATGTACACTTTTCCTGATTATTTATGGAAAATGGGTTTTACATAAACTTCAAAAAATTTCTGTAATTAAAAAAGCCACTTGCTTTGGGAGGAGAGTGGCTGTTGTGGTCTGCTCCAAGCAGAGCAGGAATAACAGGAGTCAAAAATCAGTCAACTAATTACATGTCTTAAGTGTCAAGATTACATCAGCTACTGGACTAGTTAAAGACTAAATCTTTTTTGCAGTCTTGCATAATAAATGAATTATGTGAAATTGCAATCTAGGCACAGACAGTTCACAAACGAGACCAAAACTGATGAAAAATTAACCATAAAATCAGAGCAACGGTAACAACATTAGAAACTGATTTAAAACGAAGCATAAAGACTGCTAGGGAAGAAGCGTAATATTTAAAAGTTCTGCTTATCTACTGTTCTAGTACATGATTATGTTTTAGCATGACTTTGACAGCACAGAATGTTCACCACTGAATGTGGGATTTTCTTCCTTTCTTATGTCTTCCTCTCTTACTTGTGGTGGAAAAGACACATTTCCCCTCCTTATGTAACCTCTTCTTGTGCTTCAGGGCTTCCCAAGACTGTTCCAACATCTCATCCACACAAACAGAAGCAAATGGTGGACCCAAAAGGCCTTACTCCTTATCCACAGTTGTGTATGAAAGATTTGAGAGTTCCAACACTCCTCGGAGTTGCTCAAGGGTAAGCCAGAAACCTCCTAAGCAGGTAAGTATTATGTCAGGGGATTTTGGACAATGTCCAGCCAGACTGTCTGCAGACCAGAAGCAGGGGGACCCAGCATCCTGACACTGCCACCTGGGAAAGGTAGCTGTTTCTCAGCTCCTGGATCTGCTCAGATCATTCATCTTCTTCTTGGGCCCAGCTAAACTCTACCTCAGTTTAAGGAAGAACAATGTAACATGGCACATCACCTGTGAAATGTCAGAAACCCTTGATATAAGAAAGCTGTTATGAGGTCTGGTAATATTTAAGCACTGTGAGTAGCCAAGTAGTAGGCTATTTTCTGAGCTTTTATCAAACTCCTCTTTGGATGGAAACAATGACTTATTTTCATAGTGACAGTTAAAAACCAATCTGTTTCTCCACAGAGAAACAGCCAACAGCAGAAAGAACCTTACATTTTTGCACTTATTTTTTATAAATAGTAATAATACTAATAGTAATACCTTACCCCTGCATACTAAAAATCAGCCTAGATATATATTAGCTATATACACTCACCAGTAACAGGAAGCAAAAATCCAGGATAGATTACTGTGCCACATGATAAATTATACATAACATAGAACCATCTTAAGATCAATGTGATTCTTACGCTACTTTCCTACAGGTAAAAATCAGTCTCAGTGCCTCACTGATAACTCCCAGTCCCACAGGCAGACATAGAATCCAATTCTAAATGCCAGAAGGTTCATTTTATCATTTCTACGTTTATTTTATAACCATACCTTAATATGAAATGGTACATTTTAGCAGTGAGTGAAATGTAAGAAAGATATTTGTATATCTGAGAGAAAGGCAAAACATCAATTTCTTGAAAGCTGCAAAGAATTGTGCTCATAACTGTTTATCAATGCACTATGCCTTGACAACCTTTGATTTCCACTCCTTCTATACTCAGCACTTATCTTAGAGAAAAATTTTAATTTTATAAAGCTGCCATATCTCTATTATTTTTTACAAGCACTACAGGCACCTCATAGATTGCCTTCAAGTTTGTCAATCCAGCCAGCAACATGTGTCTGCCTTTTGCAGATTACACAACAGGCTAAGGAAGATGACTTATCTGCTTCAGAGTGCAGAAGACTGCATTTCTTGTCCTGGAACTACTTTCCAACACTGAATTGTATACTATTCTGTAAAGATAAATAGAACTGACAGAGCCTTGGCAATTGACCATGTAAAATGCTTTCTTTTAAAAAGTATTATTACATAATAAACTTCTGTAATTGAAACAAGACCCTGAATACAAAACATATTAGTATTAATTCATACCTATTCTGTTGTCAACAGTTAACCACATGAATAATACCACATGTAGCCTGGAGCAAGAAAATCTATTTTCTTGTCTCTGCTGAGTTAATCTCCATTACTGTATGTTCGCGGTTGATCCATTTAGAAAACAAGAATGTAGAAACTGTTTTGCAAACCAGAAGTACCAGAAAAGTTTGCATTAACTTTTCCTTTTTATAATACATTTATATTTTCATTTTCACTGCCCCTAAAAATATACTGTCCATTATATACACATTGTATAATTCATACCAGTCTATCAAGTTATACCATACTATTTTACCAAGCAACTTTAAACAGAAGTCTTATGCAATGTTTTTTTTAAATACAGCCTTTTATAATAGGCTCCATGAAGAAGACTGTTTTCAATTATTGATCTTACCACGATAAAATTCAAAAAGGTCATGAAAGGTGTTGCAAGGCATATCAGCTGACAGTCCTGAGATTTAACAGCATACTGCTTCCTAACATCACCTCTAAATTGCTTACATTATTTTTTCTAAGTGACTTAGAATCATTGTATTCTTACATCTTTAACTATTTGTTAGTTGACTTGGAAATATGAACACTGACATACTGATGCCACCTTGTGAGTGTAAGCTATCACCATTAGTACAAGGCATCAGCTGAAGTGCACATCAATTTGACTCACAGCACCCTTGCTAAAATATTGTTACTGGGGTCTTCAGGTGACATAGAGTTCCCCAATGTTGAAAACTCTTCCAGAACTTTAACAAAATATTGCTATTTATATCAGTGACCTCTTGCAAATGCCACATTTCACTCTCTTTTTGGGGAAAAAAAAAAGGAAGAAGACTCAGGACAAATAAATGTAACAGGTGTTAAAACTTGCTGAAAAAAGCACTTGAAAAACTTAAACATAATATTAAAAACTGAAAAGTTTTCAGCTCTTGGTAATGAAAAGGTAACTCTCTTCCTACTTAGCAGCAGGCTCAGAAAATCCTTCTCTTTCTTCATACTAACAAAACTTTCACAAAGATTTGCAAAATTATTGATAAATTGAAGAACAGATTTGAGCTCTTAAAAACCTTGAGAAGATGGATAATAGGCTGAAAAAGCACATTATTCTGGCACGATATGGTCATGATTTTTTTTAATAGAAGACCCGATGTCTCCCATGGTTTAACAAAGAAAGAAACAGTTATCTGTGACAAATAACAAATTCCAGTTGTTTTCTCTTCTCCCTATTCCACTGCACTGGTATCCCTGAATGGTGGCTCTTGTAGACTGTGATTACAACATGTATTGTGGTATAAATAACCAATACATAGTTTTAGTTCACCAAATCTGAGTTCTTGGTATATAATTCAGCAGCCTCCCAAAATATTGGCAAATTTCTCCTAATCCTCTACAATAAACCCATTTACCAGTTTCAAGTGAGTTCTTCAAAGCAGGTTTTGTTTGCAAAAAGCAAGGTTTTTCAGTGTCTGAAATGAAAACCCAAGAAATCTCATTAGACAAAAACTGATAAGGCTTTGCTATGTTTGTAGCATAACACATCTGTAATATGCTGCAGAACAAACTGATGGCTTTGCACTTATAAGCAAAGTGGTCTGCAGGTCATCACAGAACTTAGAAATGCCAGTGTTCTTAATTTAGCATTACAGTTCAGAAGTCAGAGTAATTCACTAAAAATTCAACATTCATTAATGTTTTTCACCACCCTTTTGCATCATGTAAGACGGCCACAGCAAACAGTTTTAGAAATGCATTGCTGTAATTCTGCACTAAAGAGAGAAAAAAATATTAGAAATGAGTATCCAAAGCACTTCCAATACCTTACTTGGAATTATCAAATACAGACTTTATTTCCACAGCCATGTATTACATAAAATGTCTGTGCCTCTTCTTTATAGGAAAGGTGGTAATTATAACTGCACTAAAGAACCATATTTCAGCCTCTGCATCCATCAGAAGGAAAGCAGTTTTAAGGGAATGAAGTATTCCCGCCTCATGCCGACCCTGATGTCTGAATTTAACTACTTTATTTATATTTATCAGGACATATTCTTATCTACACAACATAAAATAAAGCCAATTCATTTAGTAAGAAAGTATGATCTTAAATACAGTTCCTATGGAAAATATTCTCCTATAGCCCCATTATGGGACCAACTGTGCCTTTGCATTACTTCATAGCAACTAGGATGGCTGATCCCAAAACAGCATGATTGTACACGTTCTCAGCATAGCCCTGTACCTGGCTACTCCGTAAGATTTTATAAACTTCAGGTTTCTTTCATTCCCAGTGTTTTAAATAATAGATGGCAAGCATTATTATTTCTGCAATGAAAAATTGCTATTGTCAGCTACCAGCATGATGGGAACACAAGTGCTCAAATACAATGCTCTTTTCCATTGTTTTACTTCCTCACACCTAACTGATTTATAGGCTGCTTTGCTTTGCTTTTGAAAAGAAAGGCATGAGTCACAGAAGGAAAATAGCATGTTCTTGGGGTAACAATTACCAGCCTAGTTTTGCCCTTGCTGCCATGACCTCTAGGAGTTTTTAGATGGCTTTTTTACTACAAAACTACTCTAAGTTTTGATATGTAAAGAGGTGAAAGAAATATACAGGTTAAAAAGATTAAGTGTCAGCATCATCTCAGCTTTCACTGACAGCTTAAAAAAAAAGCAGGAACTGTATCTGTATGAGAAGCCCAAAGGAAGACAATCCTACCAAAGAAGACCAGATGCTGGGGTCTACCACACCAGTCCTTTTTCTATACCCCAATGAGCAAACCCCCAACCGTAAATCAGCTACACTGACATGAGGCAACACGCAGTGCAGGTTTACTCAACCTTCTTTCACAGAGACACTAAACTGACAAAGAATATGTTTTTCTGTAAAATCTGGACTAACAAAACTGGGAGAACTTACAGCTGGCTTAATGTGGGATTTTGATCACCCTTCTCAGTTAGATCTTCAGGGGAAAAACAGACATTACTCTCCAGATGCATACAGAACTTTAGGCAACAACATTGCAGAAAATTACCCAGAGACAAGGCAATACGATGGCCTGTTGTGCAAGCACATTTGTGATTTGCATCATTTTTATCGTGACTTTGCCCAAGGTAAACCATAACCAACATACTAGTCTGTCTACAGGGATATGGATCTCAACATAAATACAGACACTTCCCTCCTACATGACAGAAATGAGGAAGGGTGGGACTCCCTTTGATCATCACTGTTCTGGATCTAAAATTTCATGTGCTGGTCACTCAAACATCCAGTTTCCAGCAGCCCCAGGTTGCCTTTGACATGAGAAAATCACATGTGAAAATCCAGAATCAAGACATTTCTGATAATATTTTAAAAGCATGAACCAAAGGTGTTGCCTTTCTAATTGTGAGGCCATTAACGTGGGAACATATTAGCTCACACCAATTAGCAACGCACCTCAGCTGCAAAACAAATCCAGTGGTTTGTCCAAGAATTTCACTAGGGATTTGTACTGAGATTTGATGCTAGGGAATATGCCAACTCTATCTGGAAGGAAACGAAAGAGGTCATTACCCAGGAAATGAGAAGGCTGAGACACTCAATGATGGTTTTGCCTTGGTCTTCACTGGCAAATGCTCCAGTCACACCCTTCAACTTGCAGAAGTCAAAGCAGGAACCTGGAGAATGAAGAACTAGCCACAGTAGAAGAAGATCATGTTCAAAAATATGTAAGGAACCTGAAGGTCCACAGGACCTGATGAGAGACATTTGCAGGTCCTGAAAAAACTGGCAAAGGAAGTGGTTAAGTCACTATCCATCACATCTGAGAAGTCACAGCAGTTCAGTGACGTTCCTGTTGGAAAAGAGGAAACAATCCCCATTTTTAAAAAGGAAAATTAAAAGGAGCACCTCTCCTCTGAAGACAGGCTGAGATATTTAGGGTTGTTCAGCCTAAGAGGAGAAGAGGCTTTGTGAAGACCTTACAGCCCCTTCCAGTACCTAAAGGGGACTAAAGAGAGCTGAGTGGTACAGGAGTGACAGAACAAGGGGGAATGGCTTTAAACTGAAAGAAGGTAGGTTTGGATTAGCTATTAGAAAAAAAAATCTTTACTGTCTAAAACAGGTTGCCCAGAAAAGCTGTGGATGCTCATCTCTGGAATTATTCAGGGACAGGGTGGGTGAGGCTTTAAACAATCTGGTCTACTGGAGGATGACCCTGTCCACAGCTTGGAACCAAATGATCTTTAAGGTCCCTTCCAACCCAAACCACTCAGCGATTCTATGGTTTTCACAGTACATTCCTCTTCTGTAGAAGTTGTCATTAGCAGCTGGATGCAATCAACTGAGCAGTGTCTAGATCAAGCTTCCCGCAGCAGTCAGTGGTGAAGATGAAAAAACCTTAGATAACCCAACCAAGAAAATTACTCAGTTTGGAGGGTTCTTACATACACACTCAGCCAGCAGAGGTTCTTAGCTCCAAGCTTTAGGAAGTGTGGGCATATAATTTCATTTTGGGTTGCACATGTTTCTTCTAGAGTTTGCCTTCCCATTGATCTTAATGTGATCTGGCTTTCTTTCATGTAATATTTTACTAAATTTCTTTGAAAACTAGGCACTTTTACAGTTAGCTTAGTTGGGTCAAATTGTAACAGGCAAAATTCCCACTGACTTTAAAATTGAGCCACAGGATTACTTTTTCAAATTACATCAAATTTAGTCATACAGATTTTTTTTTCCTTAATCCTTTTTCCAAATCCTTAGTGTCTGTACAGAACATGGATGGACTCCCTCATCATCTTCAATGGGATTGAAACTGTTTATAGAATTAACATTTCATGGAAAGTGTTGTGGGAAAACTACACCAAGGCTGTACAGAAAAAAGAAGTCTTTTACAGTGGGCACAGACCTTGGACCACGAACACAGCAAAGCAGGGAATTTCATCAGGTACACATAGACCTGCAATGAATCTGCTTCAGATGTACAGTTAAAGAAAAAGTTTGCCCTCTCCTATTCTGCTATGAACTCAAATTTAAAACATCAGAAAAATCAGACTTTTAACATCTTCCAGGTGCTGTAAAGCAATGTCACACAGCCACCGCCTCACAGCAAATTAGTGACTCCTAGAGCTGTGAAAATAGGTAAAAAGAAATGTAGGGATTGGAGGAAGACATTTGTTACTACCAGTTCTTTTTCTTGAACAGAAAATCCAGATCTGACATGTGTTACCTGCACTACGTTGCTAGAAATCTCTTCCAAAACACAAATTGCAATTTCACCCTTGGACTCTAAAGCCACAGCTATTCCTTGGCTGGTAAACACAGAATGACTGACTGGGAGCTCCCAAAGTAGCAGGAATGTAATCCTAGACAACTGTGAATGCTACAACTCACAAGTATTAATGGCTTGAAATAAGAGAATGCCTCACCTCTAACAGATGACACACTGTTTATAGATGTAATGGATCAATATTAATCTTTTAAATGAAGATTTGATGCCTTTCCATAATATACTCTCTCACTCTTACAGGGTGTAGAATAGTGACTTAGACATGTGTGGCCTGTATTATGCAACAGTGCAGACATGGCCACAGCCATCTCTCCGGCCTCAAGATTACTGAAATGCTGGTAACTACACTCAGAAATATCTGGAAAATGGTGATGAAGAAGAGAGAAGACTGGTGCCTGGGAGCAGTCCAAAAGCTTAACAAGCCACTGAAAATCATCTTTAGTACATTTTGGTCCCACATTTCCATAGGGGTTAGGCCTAGGAGACACACGCAGATTTGCTTAGCGATTGTTTGTTGTAGCTAAATTGCTTCCAGGATCCAGTTGGAAGTATTTGAAAAACTGTTTTGTGAACTAAGAATAGAAAATAATTTTAGCAGTTACAGTAAGGAACATTTTTTCAGGTTCACGTAAGACAGCTCTGGGCACTCCCGCCCTTCATCTGGCCACTTGCTTCCGGAATTAGTCATACCTGGCCTCTCAACTGTAGTCCCACACCAGGATTTATCACAGCAAACTAAAAAAGAGGCTGATTGTTAATAATGAATTTTGGCTTGCGGACAGTAGTTCATTTTACATATTCATCCGTAGTTGCTGAATATTAGGAATACAGAAATATAATAAAGAGTTATTATATGTAATGCAGCACTATTAACATACGTGTTACTATAAGCAGACATAACAGAAATATTACACATGAAAAAAACCCCACCTTCCTACAATTTCCAGTCTTCTGGCAAATGAAAAGTATATTTGTTTTTGTTAATTCCCCATATAGCTTTCACCCACACTTTAGTCTCTGCTTATTTGCTTGCCATGTACCATAACTTTGAGTCTTTTAAACACCTCGTTGTATTTTCATCTTCAGAGCTCTCTCTTAATAATCTAAAGGCCTCAGCAAAATTGTGTCTAGGCAAACTGTCAATGAACACCTCTGGCTGTCTACTTAAGTTTTTACCTTTCTTGTAAGCTGTTTGTGGCTGCCCTTCATATTCTGATGTCCCAGCCAGAACCACTGAAACTCACCACGTCTAAATGACTTAAAATATTTTAAAATCCTTTGATCCCTTATCATATTTAAGCTTTCAAATACCTCTGGATGATTTGACCCAGAGTACTTGTATCCTAACTAGCTGTGAATCCTCACAGGAATATTTAAAAATTAATAGGGAAACTTTCATCTAGTAGTGCTTCTGTAAACTTTACCTGAAAATTTACTGTTTATATGTGATCATCTAACATTTCCAGCAAGACCAATATCAGCTGTGGAGGCTAAAACTCTCATATTGGTTTGCAGTACCAGCTGCCACAGACAGAAGCCTCATCTGTTCAAAATCAGTGAAAAGGCTGCTTTTTAAAGAACACGTTTGTTAAGAATGTTAGAGATATCAGAAAATCTTACAGTTTAATTAGGTTGCAGCAAATTGGAGTCACTGCAAATTATCTCACAAATGTTTGGCCAAATGGTGAAGCACTACAGATAATTGCTATTTATAATCCCATAACCAAAGGACAGCCATCTATACTGAAGAGCTAAAACTCCTTCATGAAACAAGGAATTTAGAAAATTAGCAGATTTCCATTAACTCTTACATTTCAATATAAGTTACAAATATTTATTTCTAAGTGAAAAGCACCATGTAGAAATTACTGCATGAAGAAACAAAACAAATACAAAACTCACAGTTTTAACCCACTATCTGATCCAGGCTGATTAACTTTTACTGCTGGAGGCTAGATATAGAATCAGCATAAACTAATACTACCAAGTTTAAACATCTGAATTTTAAGTGGTCATGGCTAGATATACTAGTTTTTCATTAATGTGTCAGATTACTCCAAAGTAATAAGTGTTTCTGTCCCATTTGTCAGGGCTCCTCCAATGAGCTGGAATAAATTAGCCTGTATGTGTCCCTACCCACGGCAGCGGGGTTGGAACTAGAGGATCTTTACAGGCACTTCCAACCCAGGCCATTCTGTGATTCTATTCGCTTCTTACAGAATGCATGGCATCAAGTAACCATGTCTATTCTCAAAAGAGCAAAAATCTTAAAGGTAGATGCACATTTGCTGCTTCTTCAGTGCAATGAACCCTTATGATAAGTTTGTAATCAGACTTCTAATGCTTGATTAATCCTTGATTCGGGAGTTAAATTTCAAAACAAACTCTTCCTGCTACACTCTTCTAAAGCAGAACTTGTAAATAAAAAAAAAGGTTTTTTAGAAAATGTGTATTTCATAAGAATGTAAAATTGTTTTCTTCTGCTAGAGCCTTGAATTTTTCTGGTACTGCTTTCAAGGAAAAATGAGCAAAGCCTCAGACTGATCAACTTCTTCAGAAAAATATTTTTGTATAGGGAATGAAAATGACACCAAATAGTAAACGCAACCGGAAAGGATAAAATCAAGGTGGATTCTTAACTCTAACTCAGAGACTTCAGTCTCTGAAAAATTCATTGAAAAATTAATTGAAAAATTCATGCACCAAAATATGTAAATTACTGAAGAAATTTTAGCAAAAGTCTTGCAAAAAGCTGTGTGTTTTTTCACCTGTATTAATAAAGGCCCAGTCTAATATTTTGGCTCCTATGGGTACTTTTCACTGCTGCAAGTAATCCCATTAGTTGAGGTCACTTATCGATTCAAACAAGATATCAGCAACGAAATCCTGTGATTCTAAAACAATTGTAATGAAGATAAAATGGAGCAAAATTACAATGTTTCCCTCAAAATAAAAAAAAATCTTGTACCTAGATGAGTTATAAAATTAAATGTATTGTTCTGTGATGTACAGACGTGTATTAAATAAATTTAGCAGTACCAGCACAGCATGAATTTTCTTCTTCTTTGTATACACACACTTCTCTGTCAGATTTGACTGTGATTTCTGCCAGCTGGTTTAGAAGAGCTAACCTTCTCTTGCCCTTCCCCACAGCTAGAGAGAGCTGCATGAGTGCATCTTTCCCTCCAGTACAGTAAGATTTAAGAATCTACCTTTTAACAGATCTCAAGATTTTAAAGTCACAAAGGTATGTGAATAAATGTGCTAAGAAGGAATAGCATCTAAACTGATAATATGCTGTCTGATTATGAAACATTATCAACAGGTGGGGCATTTCGACACAGGTGTTGGCACTAAGAGAGTAATGAGGAACTGCTGCAACACAGCACTGCAGTCCAACATTTCATTATCTGTCTAGTCTGTTGGCAATCAGCTAGTTAAAGTCTTGCATCACATGACGCGACACTGAACAGGACACAAGACCAATGATCCTAAGAGACCATATCTGGGTCTCAGTGACACTGTAACAGGTGTGGGGACAGCTGGCTTGAGGGCACTCTGCCTCCACAGCAGCCTCCAGAAACAGCACCAGGACAGTTTAAATGCAGGAAGATGTTTTGCTTGAGGAGGATGGCTCATACCCCACCAGCTCTAGTTCACTTGAGTCTTGTTTTCTGAAGTGCTGAACACCTGCAGTTTCCTCTGATTTCAGTTGGTGTAGAGGGTACTCAGCGCTTCTGAAAACAAGGCATTATGCATGAGCAGACGTGGTCTTATGAAGCAGATGCTCCTCAAAGCCAAAAATGCCACCAATTTCACAAACCCTGTGAGTTTTCTCCAGATCAGAATTCGAAGTGTGCAGCTTTATAGAGGGATGTTTAAATATCTCCAGTAACTATGGAACAGGAAAAGAGATTAGAGAATAATAATGCCACCCTCACTACTGTCAGTCTTGCAGCATTTTAGACATCCAAACAGAGTTGGTGGTGCTCACTCTCTCCATGATAGCTGGCAGGCAAAGAAACATATGACAGCAGGTTCAATAGGACAAATCACTTTAAATTTGGATAGGGCAATTTCACATGAGGTGAATTTCTGAAACAGTGTCATCTCACTGAAAGAAAGGAAATCAGAGGAGGAAACTGCATGGCTGTTAAGAGAGAACAGCATGATTCTAAAAGCGTTATTGCTTTAGTGGTTTCACAGAAAATAAATTACTTAGGGAACATTTGCTTAAAAGGCACAGAAATATAGATTAAATGTAAACACAACTGTCTGAGGTAATGCAATATCAGCAGGTATTAAATAGCCCACTGGTTAGTTTTCAATAAAGTGGACTATTTTGCATACTGTTTGAGTAAAGAGCCAGGTGTCTCTGTGTGCACATGGCCTTACTGCAGGGCTTAAGAGCTATAGTTTAGCCTTCTGCAAGTGGCAACAAGATACAGAAGGTTTTCTATTTTCTAGTACAGACATATTTAATATACCTTAGGGGAGAACTATTAAAACCAAACCTAACTCTTACATGATAAATTCTGTCAGGTTGCACCACTTTTTTGAGTCCACTTTCTTCATCATCTCTTCAAAGGATTTTCCACAGGTAGGCAACTTTTCTAACATGAGAGACTCATTGCAGAGCTCAGTCTGTTGACGTGCACCTAAGAAACATCAGAAGCACCTTTAATCAAAAACACTGAAATAGAAGCACAAACACATCACTCAAATTTGTTCACACAGTCCAATTTGCCACTTACATTGTCATAAGCTCTAGCATTTAATTTTCTAAGCAATTTTAGAAAATTGACAAAAATATGTATTTACATATATATGTTAAAAACATAACTTGGTATAAAAGCTTGGTATAAAAAGCTAATATATACTACTAATATATACTACTGCCTTTTAAACCTACCATAGAGGAACCTATGGAATCTAATCACTTCTCTAATCTTACTTAGCTACTACTCATACTAACTCATTACCACCCATTTGCATTTTTAGTTAAAAGCTAACTGGATCTCCCAATCCCAAATTTCAGTGCAGAAACCACTTTCTAAGCTCACACAGATGCATCACATTCAACTAACTATATTACTGTGAAGTTAGTTTAACATTGGAAATATTTGTATGTCTTAGCAGCTAATGTGAATTTCCACAACAACAGCGTTTTCTTTAGTACAGCCACTAAAGGAATTGTCTAGATCATGTCCTATGAGGAGCAGCTGCTGGACCTTGGGGTTCAGTGTGGAGAAAAGGAGGCTCAGGAGACCTTATTGCTCACTACAACTTCCTGAAAGGAGGCTGTAGCCAGGCAGGGTTTGGTCTCTTCTCCCAAGTAAGAATGACAGAACAGCTCCAAAATGTGCCAGTGGAGATTTAGATTGGATATTAAGAAAAATTTCTTCACCAAAAGGGGTGGAACAGGCTACCCAGGGATGTGGTTGAGCCACCACCCCTGGAGGTATTTAAAAGATATGTAGATGTGGAACTTAGGGACAAATTTTAGTGGTGGACTTGGCAGTGATGAAGTAACAGTTGGACTCAATGATCATAGAGGTATTTCCCAACATAAACGATTCCATAATTCTACGAATGATCTACAATTATCAAATGCTGAAATTACAGCATATAGCTACTTGCAAAGAAAGAGTTAACCCTGACTTGAGCAAGCCTGTAACTTTTTCAATCTATAATGGCAACTCCAGTATATTTAGTCAGTCAAACGTTTTTCTCATCCAGTACATGCTGGCACTGGAGTACAAAGATAATATTTTGATATTTCTTATAAAATTGAAATTCTGAAAAAAAATTCTTCAGACTGTTTTTGATTTTGATAAGCCTGAAACATTTTCATCAAGCCATTAAACATGTCTTGCTTCACCTCTATAGATGCCACTACTTTGACCATTCTTCTGTATAAGAAATGCATGAACATTGAAAATTACCTGTAAATATATGTATGCAGACGTCTTTTAACACAAACGCTTAAATTAAATTAGTCAGAAAAAAACCTGTGTAATTTTTTCCCTTCACAGCAGCTCAAATCCAAGAAAGGCATTTACCTGAACAAAACTGCAACCCTAATAAACTGTTATATCAGGGAATCCCCCTGAGAACTCTGGAGGAACAGCTTTTTTAAAGAATAAAGCCAAGGAGAACAGACCATTTACTCCTAAAAAAAAATTCACTGAGAACATATTTACACTGGGGAGAGGAGGATTTCTTTTGCTTCTATTAGTTACTTTGAAAGCAGGATCCTATCACTGCTAAGAAGAGCTATTGGTTCTAATTTTGTGTGGTAACAGCCAAACACATTGCCTGAGGCCAACTGAGGTCATAATCATGCTTGGCAAGAAGAGACTGGCCCCACTCCTTACTATCTAGTGAAGAAAATCCCAAACTCTAAGGCAAGATCACTGGTCTCAGGCTTCACATCATAACGCAGCCATCACTTAGTAGCTTGAGTATCTCCATTTGAAATGAGGCATGTGATTGTAAAACAGGCTTGAGTGAAGATCATTTCACCCAGGAAGGAGCTGGTTCCTTTGGAGCCTGGGCAGCAGCACTTGCAATTTAACTCCAGCTCTCACAGCTGACTCCTTAGCTGGTGGTCACTCTCTCCATGATGCTGTATGACAAATGACAACCATCTCATCTGGCCAAATAAACACTTTGCTTTCACATATTTACCAAAAGCAGCAGGTCCAAAACAGGACAGCCTGTGCTGCACCTGAAACCATAAGTCTGCAACTTCCTACAGACCACAAGCCCTTCCAGGTGTACTGGGACCTAATCCTTGCTCCTTCATCATGTCTGACTGTCAGTGCTCTAAAAGCTGACATGAAGCCTTCATCCATGTCGGCAAAAACTCAGAACTACAATTAATCATCACTGATAGAAATGGTGAAAATTACCACACAGGTGCAGCATAATTTTATTCATGGGAAGTTGACATGATAACATGGATCCTGCCTGCTTAGGTGTTCCTGTCAATTCATCTGGCAGCTGCAGCAGCCACCAGCTACACTTTCCACAGTTAGACCTGCAGATGAATGCTAAAGCTGTGCAGAATTCAAATCCAGATTAGAAAACTGCATGGCTTGCAACTTAAATCCGGCACTGATGCTTTGACAAAAGTTACGCAAAGCTGCTTTATTGGCTAGGTATTCTAAACAGCCAGCTATCATTTGATTTGCATACAGCCAGTAGACAAGACCAGTTATAAAAAATGCATGACTAATTGAGATGAGATAGCATGGAAGTGTTTCTCAAATGTCAACCACTAGCAAAACAGAAACAGAAGTTTGAATTTTTGAAGTAAAGCTCACCTGCGAATCCAAGCGTCATTAGCCCATTAACTAGGAAAGGAAAAAAAACAAAGAGATCAATTAGATACCTCGACAGTCATATAAAATCATTACTGCAATTACAAGCCAAATATAGGATAATTACATTTCAACAGAATATTTAAATCCTTATTCAAACACTAATTTCAGTTTTCTTAAACAGTGTGTCTTAATGAAATAATGAGCATTTGGAGAACATTATGTTTGTAATTTTTTTTTTTTACCTATCCTTTAAATGGCTAAGTCAGACTTGTTATGGGTCTGTATACACCACCCTTTCCTCTAGTTTCTAGTATTAAGAATTAGGGACAGGGCAATTTTTACTTCAAGCTTCTTAAGGGTGAAAAAGCTCAAGAAGACAACACATACACTTAAAACATAGGTATACTGCACATTCCAACATGTGGAGAAAAAAAAAATCCTTTCATTGTTAAGCAAACACAACCATAAGTAAGTGTGTACTCTCCTTGTTAAAAGCATACTGCTGTGTTTAAGTCTCCAGCTTTTGCACAGTAAAGTCACACATTTTGAAAAACATTACAATCAAAACCTATAAGCTTCTTATGCAGAAGTTATGCTAACAGAGGTATGTCAGAAGAGCATCCAAATGGAAACTGACTATACCAACAGACTATACCCTCTGATTAGTGATTTGCAGTATAACCAAATGGATTAAATTAACAGAAGCCCACTGTGTTTACACAGCTCCAGCCACACCCAGGATTTTGTAATAGCTAAGAGAGACATGGCTTCAATTATTTTTGATGTCCCACAGAAAAGTAAAAATTGCTGACAAATCATAGTGTTAATCTCACATCAGAAATTCAATGAATGATTTCACACAGATGGGTGCCTCCCTGTTTGTACAATACATGGTACCCCAGTAAAATGCATCAAGATATACATAGCAGAGTATCAGTACTAATCATTAATCTAGACCATGGTCACTGAGATGTGCCAAGCTGTCAACTGAGTTAACTGAAAATTACTGTGTTCATGCATGCAAGAAGAATTTAGATCCTTCTAAGGAACATATTTTTCTTCCAGAAAAGCATTAATCTCTGTCCTAGTTACTAATGAGCCAGAATGTACTCTGAAGAGCAGGAATCCACACGGAAAATTGTCCTGCATCCAAACACACAGAGATGAAACTCCATAATACACTCTGATCTTCCACAAGTCTTTCACAAATAGAGCACTTTTCTTTCCAGGCTATCAGCAGATGGACTAATAAATATACTTGATTCCCTGGTTAGGTTTTTCTTGAATCCTCATTTGAAAATGTGCCTTATTGACCGCAGAAGACTGAAGATCACATTAAAAGCACATGCTTTACAATGAACCCAAACCTACCCATTCTGAGTAAACAGTGTAGGGTGCACATAGATACCCCAGGTACTACCCTGGAAGATCACAGACTGCAGCTCCAATTCTTATTCTATCAATTCCTATCACTGTGTCCTAGATCTTTCATAGTTATGGCTGCAGTAATCTTCACAAGACCACAGCAACACAAATGAAGAGAGAGTTTACAACTAGAAAGAACCAGACTGCCCCGAGTGTCAGTGAGGAAAGATATGAAAAACCAAACACTGAATAAAGGCTTACAGGTTAGTGCTAACAAATCCTCTTGTCCACAGGAAAATGTGGGTTTTGCACTTTTTGATCTGCTCATAACAAAGTAACACAGGATGTTTTCCACCTATTCTTGACCAAAAGGGTCCAGATACCTTCAGAGAAGGGTAAAACAGCCATTCAGATTACCATGCATCACCCCTCTATTTTCTTTCCTCTGAGATACTCAGCTCATAACAAAGATTTAATCAGGAGACTACAGCATGCTGGCCATGACAATTCACATAAAAACTTTCCAGTAGCTCTTTTAAGACGGGGCAAGCTTAGCTTTTTCTTGAAAGGCTGATGCCATGACATCTCTCATTAGAAGACTCAAAGATGCAGCAAAATAGGTCAGTGCTGAAGGGCGTTATTACCAAGACCCCAAAATAAAACAGTTGTCATATGTCGGAACCCAGGGCATCTCTTTGGCTGCCCTGGAAGCTCAGGAGACCTTGATCAGACAATCTGGGAACTGAACAAGAAGGATTTACCCCAGTACAGGGTGTTTACAACCCTGTCCAGGGGGGTCACAGACCATGACACAAAGCAGGGATGAATTACAAATCTCAAGAGTGTGGAACACAGTAGTTTAGCTTATTACTGAGTGAGAAATATGTAGTTTTAGGTTTTCTATAATAGAAGTAGATGGAGCCAAGATGGAGATTTTGGGGCGGTTCCCTAGGTTTTTTCTTCTTCTTCTTCACCTCCATTTTCTGATGTGACGTTAGCATAATGTGGCTTGTGGAGATTGGGCCAAGTAGGTATGGTCTGTTTGATGTGGATGGTGGACATTGGTAAGAAATGGTAAACAATATGTTCGTAATAATCTGTATAAAAGGCGTCCTCCTCTCGGGGGACGGGCAGATTGTACCATGGCGGGTGTACAAAACAGACCTCGCTGGGCACAGAGAGAACTATGAGATAAGGAATAATAAACAAAGTGATAGACCTTGGAGAAACTGAAGTCTGAAGCCTCTGTCTCTTTCATGCGTCTGCCCTGAAACATACAGGAGGGCAAAAAGACTCTAAACCACCAGAATATCGGAATTGATTAAATTCCACAGTCATACACTCCCACCTCAGCTAACATTTAGGGAGAGAAAAGGAGGTTCAGATTAACTGTACTAGCTGCCTGAACTGGTTGCTCACTTTTTTTTTCTCCACAGACAGTAGCAGCACGTGTGATCATCCCTAGCATGAGCCGAATCAGATGGGAAGGGAACAACCAGGTTAGAGCCAGACCAAGAGGTGAAGCAAAGTATCATCAAATGAAGCATGAGGGAAAATAGGTTTGAAGGGCTTTTGGAGAGAAAAAGAGAAGATAAAAAAAATAGGAGAGAGGAATGGGAAATAAGAAAACTGAGGGGAAAAAATTCATGTTTTTTATTCACAACTTTCTTCAAGATCTTGTATATGAAAAATTTCATCCTAGACATTCACTAGAACCTTTATTATCTACTCTCTACACTACTTTTGCAAAAAGACATAATTCTGACACTAAAAAGGGAGTTCAAAATGAGATTCAAAGCCATATGTAAATTCACAACCAGGATACATGACATGGCAACTGTCCTGTAATTTTGTCAAGTATATAAGCTTTTTCTGTGAAATGGAAAAATATTTCTCAATGTGTATTCTTCTTCTGTACTGTTATTATTGATTGATATTTTTCCCAGGCTTAAAAGAAGCACTGAATGCCTGCCTTGCAACTGCTTCAATAAATCTGAAGCAGCATATGAATCGCTGTGTGTTCTCCCTACTCCACCTTTCTCCAAACGTGTTTTAAGAACAATTCTGAAAATCTTGTGTAAATATATGAGTGAAATGCCACAATTTTCCCTTGCGTGAATGTTTCTTCAAGATGCTATTACTGACAGTATAGTAAGATATTTTGAGTGGCTCCCATACTTTCTCAGAATAATTATTATTTTAACCAATAAAACTGCTGTATGCACCTTTTAACCAGCAATTACAGCAGTGTAATACTGTGCATATTCTTCAAAACTTGTGTTGTTTATTCAAAATCTCATTTTTATCAATCATAAGTTTCATAAGCAAAGAGAACATATTAGGTCCTTGAGTTAAACCTCATGTGAAGAGCCTCTGTATCTCTTTTTAAAGGCAATCCTGCCAATTGTCATCATCTAATCTTTATTTGCATCAGGATAGATTTCCATTGGAAGTTAAGTACTAACTAAACAGTTGCCTCTCTGCAGAACTTGAAATTTCACTGAGAGCAGCATATAACTGTGCAAGAACTGTCCCAACATACAGTTCACAAAAGCAAGTAAAACCAGAGGTAGAAATGGGAACTGCTGCTCTGCAGTCATGCACATAGGACTTTTTGGAAACATAGATGAGAGATTAATACTCTATTATTAATATAATCTATATATATCTAATTTTGTCATATTGATCAAATCTCAATACCCACATCTTTTAATAAACCTGATTTTAAATTCTGAATAAGCCAATCTTACAGCAGTCTAGTGTTTCTCCAGGTATTTATATGTTGAATAAAGCTACCTGTTGCACAGGTATTACTGAAGATCACATTAAATTCAACAATCTTTTATGCAAACCCCAAGTCATACCATTCCAGGTGCTCCAGCAGGAACGCACAGACGCTTCAGGGTACCTAATGCAGAAGAAATTCCCCGGGAAAATTACTTCTCTGCTCTCACACAATGTCAAGAGGCATCCTACTACATCAAAAAAAACACTGGTTACAATAGGCATAGGGTTTCTTTAATCTGTTTCCTGGGCATTCTTAATTTCAAGAAATGCATTTCACTAGGGTCTGTCTGAATACAGAAGGACAAGATGAGCTAACGCAAGCATCACATGGTTGCCTTCCAAAGCAAGGAAGGAGTTTTCTAAAGCTCCTAAATAGGAATTTTCTAAATAGGAGTTTTCCAAAACTCCTTGACTGGGGTCAAGTCAAATGTACATGGCCAAAACATAACTGAATAGGCTAAGAAATCCTACACCTTGATAGGAAAGCCCAGAGGCCACTATAAAAGTGGAAGGAAAGGAAAAATAATGCTATTGGTACAAAAACTAAACCACCTGTCACTCTTTAAATAACTCTCTGCACAATATACATGGTTCAGAAGGTCATCTTTTGTTCTCAGCTACGAACTGTCCTTTTGACACTTCATAAGAGGAGTGGAATGGGGAGAGGGGGACAGTGACAGGACGCAAGAATAACATCACATAATGTGAAAGCAGCCAAGGAAATGAGGCAACTGAAGTTCACAGAGACAGACAATGACAGGAACTTAACACAAAG
This sequence comes from Pycnonotus jocosus, assembly GCA_013400435.1. Classification (NCBI taxonomy): domain Eukaryota; kingdom Metazoa; phylum Chordata; class Aves; order Passeriformes; family Pycnonotidae; genus Pycnonotus; species Pycnonotus jocosus. The sequence continues at coordinate 187,401 of VWYP01005940.1, read as the reverse complement.
GAAGGATGCCAGGAATAAACAGAAGTTTGCAATAAATATAGTACTTGAAAGAAGTGTTACACGTGCATTCAAAATTGGCCCAGAAAAAAGATGTGTCTCAGAGTATGGAGTGGCAGGAGCAAGGTAAACCTGTTGGCAGGGTGCACTCCTGCCTCCAGGTTCAAGAAGTTTTCTTGAGAGCTAGCATAACATGGAACTCTGCCTTGCATTATCTCCTGCTTTGATATTGAATCCTTTTTAATGCTCTTTTTATCCCCTTGTGTCAATGGTATAGAAGATGCATATATAGCCATAGAAATGTAATATCCAAAACTAAAAGGGCAGCTCAATGCTTACTTTATCACAGTTTGAGGCACTACATTATTGTTTTTAAATTGTGAAGGTAATTTCAGACTGTTAACTATTTTGGACATTAGAGTCTTCTTCCTGCAGAGCAAGAAACACATGAAAGGAAGCAAATTAAGCCTTTTCACTTCATCAGTAGAAATCAACAGGGGATATGTCTGAGGGCATCAGCTGTTCCGACCTGTGTTGGTAAAGAGTTCCCCAGCTTTCTAGTGACTGCAAAGAAACATGTCCATTATTCTGAACTCATGCTTCAACTGAGAATCTTTCAGAGTAGCAGTACAAATTATTGTCCTTTACATTGTTTTTTGAAGTTCTCAAATCACTGCTGGCAGCACATTAATAATGCGCCACAATTTCTAAACAGTCTGTCTACTTCCAGAAGTGTTGGATGGGTTTTCTACTACTTTGAAACTGGTGTGCTCTATTTAAAGAAATATATAACCAGTATTTTTATTAAAATATTTCTCTATTAATAATTAATCATTTGTCAAATAAATAATTCAATTAAACACATCAGTTCAACAACTAACTTGTGAAGGGACTTCTTAGCTGTACACTAAGACCTGTATTGTGCTGGAAGTTGCATGGCTCAGCCCGAAATTTAACAATGTTTTCTTCAAGTCTTTTCTGTCCCATTACATTTTTGATGAAGCAGTACGTAACTGAAATGTAAAATACTTTTTTTTTAATAACAATTGACTTTCAGACAGTGAATAAACTAAATATTCCAAGAGCAGAATCAACTGCTTGAAGTAAACTTTTTTCACACTTTTACAAAAGTGGCATACATAAATGTAATCCTTGACTCGAGATCCATCCTTCCAGAAAGTAAAACTGAGGAAGGGTAAGAGGAGTACATTTGTTCTAGACTAGAAAGAAATCTGTGGCATTAGAAACAGTTTAAAGATGACATTTAGCAACAAGTGCAGCATCACCAGCCAGTCCAGGGCGGTCATTGTCCCACTCTGCTCTTGTGCTGCTGTGGCCTCACCTCAAGTCCTGTGTGCAGCTTTAAGCACCGCAGCATAAAAAAATACATTAAGCTATTAGAAAGCATCCAAAGGAGGGCTGCAAAGATAACAGGATCAGTTAGATCGGAAAAGACCTCTGAGATTATCGAGTCCAACCTATGACCTTGTCAACTAGACCAGAGAACTAAGTGCCACATCCAGTCTTTTCCCGAACTCTTCCAGGGACGGTGACTCCACCATCTCCCTGAGCAGCCCATTCCAATACCAAATCACTCTTTCTGTGAAGAAATTCTTCCTAACATCCAACCTAAATTTCCCCAGCGCAGCTGAAGACTGCATCCTCTCTTCCTGTCACTGATTGCCTGGGAGAAGAGACTGACCCCCACCTGGCTACACCCTGCTTTCAGGCATTTGTAGAGAGTGGTAAGGTCTCCTCTGAGCATCCCTTTCTCCAGGCTAAACACCCCAGCTCCTTCAGCCAGTCCTCACAGGACTCACCCTCTAGACCCTTCATCTGCTCCACTGCCCTTCTCTGGACTCTTCCCAGCACTACAATGTCCCTCTTGAAGTGAGAGGCCCAAAATTGCACACAGCACTAAAGGTGGGGGAAAATCACTTCCCTGCTCCCACTGGCCACACTGCTTCTGATACAGGCCAGGATGCCATTGGCCTTCTTGGCCATCCTGGTTCATGTTCAGCTGCTGACCAGCACCCCCCAGGTCTTTTTCCACTAGGCATTTTTCCAACCACTCTGCCCCGACCCTGCAGTACTGCATGAGATTCTTGTGGCCAAAGTGTAGGACACTTGGCCTTGTCGAACCTCAGACCTATTGATCCAGCTGGTCCAGATGCCTTTGCAAAGCCTTTCTGTAGTCCAGCAATCAACATTTGCATCCAACTTGGTGTCATCCACAAATTCACTAAGTGTAGACTTGATCCCCTGATCCAGATCATCATTCAAGATAATAAACTGGGCCCAACACTGATCCCTGAGGAATCCCACTAGAACCAGACACCAATCGGCTGCAACACCATTCACCACCACTCTCTTGGCCCAGCCATCCAGCCAGTTCTTAAACCAGCAAAGAGTGCTCCAGCCCAAACTGTGGGCTGTCAGCTTCTCCATGAGCATGGTATAGGAGTTGGTGTCAAAGGCTTTGCTGAAGTCCAGATGGCAGAAGGGGAAGCCATATGAGGTTATGCTGCTTAGATCTCTTGGCATGTTCAGCCTGGAGGAGACTGAAGAGAGACCTCATTGTGGTCTACAGCTTCCTCATGAATGGAAGCTGAAGGCCTGGCACTGATTTCTTCTCTGTGGTGCTCAGTGACAGAACCTGAGGGAATGGCCTGAAACTGTGTCAGGGGAGTTTAGGTTGGTTATTAGGAAAAGGTTTTTTACTTAAAGGATGGCTGGGCACCGAAACAGGCTCCCCCAGGAAGTGGTCACAGCACCAAGTGTAAAAGAGTTCAAGAAGCATTTGGACAATACCCTGAGGCACATGGTGTCATTCTTGGGGCTGTCCTGTGCAAGGCCAGGAGCTGGATTTCAACGATCCTTGTGGGTCCCTTCCACCTCAGGTTATTCTATGATTCTATGATACAAGGCAATGGGAAGAGAGTTCCAGATGATTACACACATCTGGAACATGCCTATGGTGAGCAGAGGTAAGCATAACATTCCTGATAAACCCAAATTCACTGAATTAACTTGTGTTACCTAGGACATAAGGCAAAGACTGTTATTCACCATGTATCTATGGGCCTGCCAAAGGCTTTGTGCTCCTTGTTTCCATGTAACTTCTGCCTGCAAGACCTGGTCTTCTGAGTCTCAGCATACAGTAGTTGCCACAGAAGTGCGTAACATCTAGAACAACCAGACCATAGCTCTTCATGATTTATGACTACAGATAAATATACTTCTAGCAAATGGAAGTGAAAAATCTTTTTTTCACCTCCTAAACTTCTTCAGGCTCACTACAGCCTTGCAAGGTACTGCTACTGAGGCCTCCATTTTACATGAACTATGGAAATAATGCCAGAACTAATAAGAAGCCTGTGTAAGGTCACAAGCAGAAACTAGCAGCAGTCTTAACTACAGTGTGAGCCAGCAGCAGTCTGGTGTCAGTACCTATTTCACCAGTATCTCCTCTCAGAAAATGTTACCAAAGCAACTGAAGAACATAATCTCTCTGCCCAAAAGATAATTGTGAAATGTGTCAGCTGTGCGGTTTATGGGAAAGGTGCACCAACTAATGAGACAGCAAAATTCTGATTCACTGCCCTCAACAGTGAGGTTGAAATTACTGTTGAGAGACACATACACCCCAGACGAGATGAGAACTGTGACAGCCCCTGGAGTTGACCACCTGCATCCAGGACCTCAGCTTGACACTGTATCACCTGATCACCCGGAAACAAGTATTTGATCTAATGGCTGCTCATTATTGCAACCCAGATGTCTGTCATTAGTCAAGAAGGCAGGAAAACACAAAAGAAAATGTGCTGTGACGTAAGGCTTCCCTACAATAAGGGAAAAAAGTCAGCACAATACAGACTTTATTCCATACCTAACCACCTGTAAAAGAGTGTGAAACACTAGTCCCTCAAGGCCAATAGAGGCTCCAGTTTGCTCCTGTGAGGTAGCCTGAAAGACAAGTCAATAAATTTTTTTTCTTTTTTTTTTCCCTTTTTTTTTAATAACTTTGGGAAGGGGAAATGACCCTTGAAGATTTCAGAGACAAGGGTCACTGCACACTCCCTCCTGCGGAAGTGTTTAAAACCATGGGATACTTGAAGACATTTAAAGTTCCTTCTTCCCTTGACAGGCAGAACATTTAAATCAAGATACTACCATTATAGAAGGCCTGGGAAAATTATTTTTTCCTTTTCTGACCAGACAACAAAAATTCCCACCCTGCACATCCACCTTCTCTTGATGCTGCATGTACTCCTCTCGCAGATTCCTAATGCTGTTACATACCATGTTGAGGCATCACATCAACGTGATTCCAGTGAAGTCATGTCTTCTTTCAATGCTACGCCTACTATGAAATATTAAGTTGCCCTGCCCATCTAAATGTGGGTTTTTTTTCTTCAGCAGGCCATCTTAACTACCAGGGTTCCAGAGCCCTGGATACTCACCTACATGATCACAGAATATTTTAAACAACACGTTACCATGAAGAATTCACAAAAACAATGAAACACTAACAAAATTTCAGAGCTTCACATGTCTACGTATACTGCTGTATATGTACCTGCTCATAGTAGGTGTGAGTAGCTTTTTACAACAGCACCTTTGCTCCAAGGAATAAACACTGAAAACAGATCCTTGCATGGCAGCATGATCCCTGGACATCATAATTTTTCCTAGGTGTTTACAGGTATATAGGAAACTGCAAAGCAGCAGATTCTGGCATAAGAAATTACGTAGGCCAATCTACTGGAGTAAATCATTCCACCAGTGCCTACCAAACCACTCTATTACAGCCCTCCTCAGCTGGACAGGAGGACAGAAAATATAATGAAAAGCTCACAGGTCAAGGACAGGGAGAAATCACTTAACAGCTACCAGCACAAGCAAGAAACTCAATGTGGTAAAATTAATTTCATTTATTGCAAATAAAAATCAGAGTAGGGTAATAAGAAATAAAACCGATTCTTAACATACCTTCCCCCTACCTCTCTCTTCTTCCAAGCTTAATTTCACTTCTAATTTCTCTACTTCCTCCTCCTGGAGCAGTGCAGGGGGATGGAGAATGGGAGCTGCAGTCAGTTCATCACACATTGTCACTTCTCCCTCCTTGGAAGGATGACTCCTTACACTCTTCCCCTACTCCACTGTTTTATCCCGTCTACAGGAGACAGCCTTCCATAAACTTTCCCAACGTGAGTTGTCCCCACAGGCTGCAGTTCTTATGAAGTGGGTCCTTCCATTGGGTCTCAGGTCCTGCTAGGAGCCTGGAAACTTCCCACAAGGTCACAGCCTCCTTTGGGCATCCACACATTTGGGAATGGGGCCCTCCAGGGGCTGCAGGTGGATCTCTGCAAATGCATGGTCCTCCAAGGGCTGCAGGGGCACAGCTGCCTAACCCTGGTCTTCAGCACAGGCTGCAAGGGAATTTCAGCTCTGGCTCCTGCAACACCTCCTCTCCCTCCTTCTGCACTCACCAGAGTTGCTTCTGTCACATATTCTCACTCCATACTTGCAGCTGCTGGTCTGCAGCAGCTTTTATTCCTCACCATAACTATGTAATCCCATAAGTCTTCCTACTGCCACTGATGGGCTTGGCCTTGGCCAACAGCAGATTCAACTGAAAAATATTGGTTATTCTCTATTCATCTATAGATCAGGGTTGTTTCGCTCCAACACTATCAGCGGGCCTGCAAAACAGTGTACCTAAGTCTGCCCGCTTTCATAGTGTCAGAGATGTTCTAAGGGTGGTATTTTCTGTGGCTTTGCTCACATATGGCAGGCAAACTTTCACCTAAAGCCTGATAGAAATCCTCCTAAGGATTCTGAAGCCATGCAAGAAATAAGTAGAAAGGAGAGTAGATAAGAATGAGTACTCCCCTCCCTCTAGTTTTGCAAATGTGTCAACAATACTTTTACTCCTGAAGTTACAAGGAGCTTTATTTATTTATACAGCTGTGGAGTGGTACACACTGACACCAGAAGGAATCCCTCCCATCTTCCAGATCTTTTGTAGAACAAGGTAGAGAAAGTCTTACAGTAATTTCTGGACCAAGCCTAGAACATCTACTCAAAGATAGATATTGTCCATAAAGATTTCCAGTGTTTATTTCAAGATCGCAAGAATCCCTCATTTCCTACAAGAGGTGTTTATTTCACATTATTCCTACCAGCACTTTTTATTTCTCTGATAAGCTTTGTTTTCTAAATCACTGCATGATAAAGTATGAAGTAGCTAGGAGAAAAAGAAAACCTAAATATTGTACAAGCGTTTTTGGCATGAAACAGCATGAGCCATATAGCATCAAGCATCCTTATGGTGTTGCAGTGCACATTCCGCCTGTTCTGTACTGCTCCATCAGAAAGGTAAGACAAAGAGGAGTTAGAACCTACTTTAACTAAAACTCACTGAAAATAGGAAATCTAAAATATCACATTACTTCACAGAGATTCCTCTGCCCATTTTCAAAAATATTTAAATCCAAAAAAAGAGCACTAACATTTCTTTCCAAAAATATTAAAATATGGAAAGAAAACAAATATTTTAAGGATCCTTAATTTCTTTGGACCTTTACTTCGCAATGCTCTGGCTTTTTTGCTGTTTTTGGTTTACACTGAAGCCAATTAAATAGAAACTGGATCGATGGCTATTCCAGCAATATTATCTCTACTTCATTGTGTATCACTAAGTGTTTCATGATAAAAAAATTCCCACCCCAAACATAGCCCTGCAAGTATGTTCAGCAGCCACATTTACTAATTACAAAGGTTATCATTCCTGAAAGCAAATCTATCTAGGTCCACTGGTTAAAAATAAGAGATTTTCATTATTTTTTAACATGATAAGTAAGTTCTGACTTTACATTACCTTGGAATACAGACATAGCTTATAAAAAAACCTAAATATTGATCTGCTTTCTAAAAATAAAACAGCAATAGAAGATATTTCACACATACTGAATGACAACAGATTACTCCATGGAAATAAAGGCTCTCTTCACCGAAAGCCAAAACAAATTTATTTTTCCTACTTCTTTTGAAAACATAAGCTTAATGCTTTATCATTATAAGTTTCAACACACATTGGTGAATACATTTAAAGAAACCTCTTCTAATATTAAACTGGACAAGTTATGTTCTTGGTACATGGAGATCCTTGAGAAGTAAAGCTGGAACAGCTTGTGAACTCAAGAGATGTGGAAAAACAGCATTACACTTGTAGCCACTTGTCAAAAACAAGCATATAGAGAAAATCTCTTCCACAGTCCCATGTGGCTACCAGACAGCAAAATCCTGACATGAAGGCTGAGATCTCCTTCAAGCAAAGGGCGACCTCCACTCCAGAGCCACAGAACTTGTGTCTGGGTATCCTAGAGACAGCCACAGCTCTTCAGACAATACCAACTGCAAGCTCACCACATCAGGAGAACAGCTTGAGGACACTCTCCAGCCACAGGGCATCAGCAAGAGAGAAGATCACAGATCAAAGCTTAAGTCCAAGTGCTGAAGTCTCAGAAGAAATCTGAGCTTTGTGTCCTATTGATATCCACTTGAATGACTTCTCTAAGGTTCCATTTCTTGTTCCAATATCTCCCCATCTCTTCACAGCATTTTATAGCTGTGAAATCTCTTCCCCTTTCTGCTAAAGACAGGAGGGCCTCCCAGAAAAAAAAGGTTGCATATCCTGCCAAATATCAAACTATATATTTTGAGACAACAACAACACAGTAATATTTTATAACAATTAGAGTCTCTAGCATGAGTGTCTCTGGATACAAAAGGATGCAAAAGGAATCTGTCACTTGTGACATCTGGAAACAAAATGATTTCACACAGTAAGTGACAGTCATTATAGGCCAATGTTAATTACACTACTTATTCTGACACTGCCCACAGATAATGCTCTGTAAAATAAAAGCAATTTATTAGAGTGTGAAAGTCTTTAGACAGATGCTTTATTGTAGGGCCCAGTGCTTCTGCACAGTCCTTTGTTCACCCAGCTTAATCTGGTTAGATGCAAACAAGATATGCTTTCATCAGCCTGGTGCTCTGCTAGGATCTCAGCAGCACCTACCACATCTTCCTCTTCAGGTGAGAGTCCCCCTGGTTCAGATCATGGGGGAGCAAATAACAGCCCATCTGCAGAAGGCCGTCAATCTGTCTCCATACTGGCAAAATTCTGTGCTCCTGGAGAAAAGCTGAGGCCAGGGACTGTTATGCAGGCATGCCCTTTGTCCAAGACAATATGGTAGATCATGTCAAGCTGCTCTGAAGACAACAATGGATCCTCTCTATCCTTTGGACCATTTCTAACAGTGCCGCTGCATTTTCTTTTGAGGTTTTTAGCAAGGAAAAAAGCTGTCTCCTCTTTCCAGACTGGTTTCAAGGAAGCCAACATATGAAGGGAGATTAAGCCTAAAAACTTCTAAAAGGGTACATTTCTCCTATTCCACTTTGCTACTCCTTTCTTTCCTCATACTTGCACATTTCCACAGAAGACCTAAAAGTCCTTCAAGCAGTGTTCTGGTTGGTCTACATATATATTCACATTAAAATAATGTCAATTTTTTCCATTTATATTTTTCAGTTTCTCTGAATGCAAGCCTGGCTATGAAGAGATTCTTATTTTTGAAAAGACAGGCTGTTTCCATAAAACACAAAATAAAGCACTTCTAAAATTCTGTTCTGAAATAAAATGGTTCATGTGACAGTTTTCACTAAACTAAAAGGGTGTGAATTAAAACAGGTTTCATTATGCTTGTGAAAATTAATCTCTCTGAGCCCTAAATGAAAGCACAGCTTGCTCTCTTCATGCGTCTCTCAAGTAATAATTTCAATAGCCAAGACACAGATGGTAGCAAACGGTGTTTTGTAAGGGACCACTCACTGCATTTTTTTCATTGGTAAGGCAAACTGGAAATTGATTCATTTGTCTGCAATTCAAGCCACGAATCATCTCAGTTACCAGCAGATAGGTGGGAGAAACTGAAACACAAACAGTACAAAAACTACTGGTGGTGCAATGCTTAAACACAATTCACTTGACAAAACTTCCCAGAGCTCCTTTTTGAAACCAGCTTTGAATTCAGTTTGTGTGTATCTGCACCTATAGCAGCACCTGTCTATCTCAGTGTAGAATTCTATCTCCATAGACTTCATAGTCTCTTGTGATTTGCCTCATAGGCAGAACAAACCTATAAGCAAAGCCCTGAGACACCAAAGGTATTTAAAACCTTAATGAGGATGTAGATAGCGAGATCTTACTAATTTCAGAGCAAGAATTTACTAGCTAAATGGTTTCTAGGATTAGACCTCATTGCTGTAAATCAGGGTTTAAAAGCCCATTTTCTCCTCCACACTTTCAGCCTGGAGTTACCTTCAAAAATGGAGTGCCATTTCTCCTGAGAGCTGGGACCAAGCCAGCTGGAGATATAATTCCATGCTCTGTGCTACCACCTGCAGTACACTTGCCACCACAGGGACAGTCCTGCCATTTACCCCCTCAAGGGAACTGGCATGAACCTGTCCCCTGTCGCACGTGTAGGTCTTAGGAAAGAAGCAACACCTTCTCGAATAAAAGAATCAGGAGACAGAAACAGAGTGAAGGGTGGTGGGAAGAATACCTGGATCCAACAGCAAATTGGAACATGGGCTGCATTTACACCAGATGCTTTGCTTTCAGGATGGGTATTGGTGGGGTCTGCTGCCTGTCTTCCTGCTTGCCTAGTGTGGAAAATCACCTCTTTAGAAAATGAACCATCATTTTGGCAGAGAAGTGTTTTTGTTAGAACTCTGTGGTCTGTCTCAGAATAAGATGTTCTGTTTTGCAAAGGTTTATTTGTTTTACACACACACACTCGCCTGGGTGTATTAAATTCAGAACTCCTACGACGGTATTCCCTTTCTTTGTTCCACCCTTTGCAGCTGCAGAACAGCATGATATTCATAAGAAAATAATGGAAAAAAAAATCCCTTGATTTGGTATTCAAACTTTAACCCGCTAAAATTGTTTCCTGTTGGGTACTTCTTTCTTCATCATTGGAATACAAACTCTCCTGGACTTACACATGCCGTGTTTCACACAAGGGGAGCTCAGGACCTTACAGAATTTGGACTTTCATACACATTTTTTCCATTATTGTTTGCAGATGATGCATAGTCTTTAAAACAGAAAGTAAAAATCTAACTGGGACCAGGCTGTTTCCAATTATCCAGCTGCTCACCTCTGACCAAAGCACTAAGCTTGGCTAACCCCTGTGAAAATAGGATTATGAAATGCAAAAACTTACTAACAATCTTTGAAAGCCCATACAAGAACTGCTCCAGATAAGGATCACACCATCTCTCTTGATATGGGTTTATAAAAATATATTGAGAAATGTTACTCTAGAATTTAAAAAATACCCAGCTTTACTCAGGTAGCATTTTTTAACTCAAACACAAATAGTACCACTGAAATGTAGGGGTTACATAAAGAATGAAGGAGAAATGTTTGGGCAGGAATTCCAAAACAATGACCTGTGTAAAAAATCCACTTTGTCTGTTAAAAGTCTTGGTTAAGCCCTTACATTTCTTCTTACCTCAGTTTCCATACATAGAAGTAGAATAAGAGAATTTGGTATAATGGTAAATACAACGCTATTTCTTAGATTATTTCTTAGGTGCTTAGATTCTACAGTTAGTAGGTGTCTTCTAAGTATCTACAGCTCTGCTAAGCAAATCAGAGGATTTCACCTGACAACTGGTGTTTCCAGCTCTGCCCCATTCTGGATGTTATCAGCACTCCATGGAACTGATGACATGCTTGTGTACCAAGTATCTCAGCTGATGCATTCTTTCCCCTCCACACTCGGCAAATCCAACTTCTCCTACAATCACTGAGTGAACACACTGCTCTTTTTTGCCATCCTTGCTAAGGATAGACAACACAACAGGTAGTTATGCATAGAGATAATGTGTCAAGAATCCTAGGCAGAAGGATACAGAAAATAGTGGTCTGAGGTTACAGAAGTACAGTCCCACGCCCCACCCAGATGGCCTTCCCACTGCCTTCAGTGAGCTTAACCCTGAGGAATGGTGGTTTCACCTTATTGACAGAGGTCACAGCTCTCTGCTTAATCAAAAGAAACCACTAGGAATGACCATTCAATTAAAGCAAAAATTCTTCCAAAATAACTGGGTTTAAAACTGTCTGTATTCCCAAAGAAGAAATTTAGTTTTCTACCACTTTAGGCTTTTCTTATTAAAAAACCTGACTTCACATCCCAGAACTCTGCGGTTTTTCTACTAGGAAATCAGTCTCACTCCATTAGTTCTTGATTATATCTACCCTTTCCAATTCCAAGCAAAAGTAATGCATTATCAGTTAACAGATATTCTTAAAATCTTTTGTGTGTGGATTATTCTATTAGGAATGGAACTAGCACAGTTTAAAATGTCTAGCACAATTGATTGATCTGTGCCCCTCTGGTGAAAAATAGCCTTCTGAAGCTTCCTGAGCCACAGGGACACTGTACTTCACTCTAGTCAGTCTCTGAAAATAAATCTCCAGTGGACAATTCTGCTTTGCAAAAATCACAGGAACATCAAGATGTCTCCCCATACAAAAAGATTATTGCCTGGTTCCCTAAGTTCAAGATTGCATAAATCTTTGATGTGTCAAGACAAGTGTTGGCCATCTTTTTATTCCTTCTCAGCTGAGAAGTAACAGAAACCTGAGCAACTAAAGTTAGATTTTAGAAGTCCCCAAGCCCTCTCCCCAAGAGAATCAGAAACTTGTGCATGTAACATGTCATTCTTTTGACAGACCAGCTAAAGATGATGCTATTGAACACTGTTGATACAACTGTCCATTTGTTTGTGGTTTTTTTCATAGAAATATGTGCAGTGTTTATCAGCTTTGTACTTTGGAAGGGGTTTAAAATAGCAAACAAAGTTCTGAAACCCTCAGATACGTCTTCTAAAGGTACCAGGCCTGAATTTTTGTCCCTTAAGTGTGACTCACAGGCAATCAACTATATCTCTTAGTTTACTGTTGAGTGAAGACGATCACAGTAGACTTCTGGCAACTTTAGATGACTGCAACACACTAAATCTGAGAGCCCCAAAACAATCCACCTGACAAGGAACAATAAAATAGTTTTTGTAGCAGCTGAGGCATTCTAAGTGAAAGATCCGAAGGATACCTGTGCTTGGATGGTATCCGAAGGATAACTACGTGCTTGGAACTCAACTACTCTAACAGGAATCGGCCCTTCAGTCTGCAAGAAAAAACGTTCCCCAAGCAGCCAAACACACCTCCCCAGAATCCATGTGGGATCCGACTAACGCTAGGAGTTCGAGATCGTTTTCCCTGGGGCCTGGGCGCCCTGTCCGGGGACTCCCCTGGGCGATGTCGGCGCAATGCTGAGGGGCACCAGCGGCCCTGCGGCCGTGCCGGTCCCTGCTGCCCGCCCGGCGCAGCCCGAACGCGCTCGCTGCGAACCCGCTGCTCGGGATGGAGAGAGAGTCCCGGAGGGAAAGCGATCTCCTCTGCGTCCTGACCCGCCGGCAAGGAATGGCCGGAGACCCCGTCCCAAAGGGATGCAATAGCCGAAGTGGGGGCGCTCCCACCCTCCCCGGACTTGAGCCCCACGCCCCGGCAAAAGGCACTGCTCTCGGAGACCGCGCACAGGCGAGGATGCTCAGCCGATCCCGGGGCAGCAGTCCCGGGGCAGCAGCGGCGAGCCCCACGGCACGCCGCCGGGACGCGCCCGGCCAGCCCCGCCAGCCACTTACCCCAGAGCAGCANCGGGGGCGGGCGCGCAGGGGAGCAGCTCCCCCGCCCCCGGGGGCTCCCAGCGCCGGCGGGGCGGACCCGGCGGCCGAGCCGGGCCGATTCTGGCCGGGGCAGGCACGTGTGAGTGTGCTCTGTGTGCGGCCACGGCAGCGCGGGAGTGCCTCCCGCTCTTCCAACAGCCACGGCGGGAACGGTGCCGCTCCCAGCCCATCAGCCTGCCTGGCTGCCTACGGGGAAGGCACCTACCCCCCACGGGGAAGGCTATGGTCTTAAGTGTCCGAGGCATTCAGGGAGTCTTCACCCCTTGCCCTGGGAGCCAGAGCAGCTTCTCCCCTCCTATCACAACATCCTGGTGAAGGGGGTGAAGACATGGCTGGAGGACCACTTGTGTAAGCCCACCTGCAGCCCTTGCGTGGCACCGACGTGTTGGCGTGCTCAGAATTTACAGCTGAACATGGGCAGTGAGCTGGCCTGACCCCGCACAGACCCAGAGCAGCCTGAGATGCTAAGTGTATTTTTATGTTCCCATTTCATCTTTGCCTGTCTCTTTTCAGAGATGGTACAGCTCCTGATTTTCATCAATATTTAAAGGCTGTGTTCATGGAAAGGCTGTGCTCTAGGAAATTAGCATCTCTACAAGAAACACGAGATGGGGAAGCTGCTGAAGGCAACTTTTCTTACCTAAAAATAATAGTATTGCTCAGTGACAAAGACCCAGACTGTTCTTCTGCATACGTGGACACTCCACCTCAATAACCGCCTTTTAGTAGAACATTAAATCACTGCCATTATTAAAGGTCAAATATACCATAAAATTTCAAATTTCAAAAGAGATTTTCAAGCTACAAAGGGTACTCTCAGGTATCAGTCAGGTTGTTCACATTGACTTTGTATGCTTGCATAGCACAGTGCTTCCAAACAGTTTTGAAGAGCAGGACCCCAACACAGGGGCAGAATTATGCACTGCATGTGTCTTTGTAACCACTGTTTTCAGTACACAACCTTTGTCTGATTTATGCTGTTATCTAGTCTGAAGGATGGAAAGGAAAAGGAAGGAAATGGAAAACTTTGGAAAAACCACAGAGAAGGCTGGGAATCTGATGTTGAAACAGCTCTGCAGATTTTTAAGTGTGTCAGTTAGAATGAACCTCTTATCATTTGTGTGCCACTTCTTCCACTTAGCTGGAAGCAAGTCTTGTAAAATACCATAAACCATAAATAAACCAAAGCTCAGGGAGATCATCCTTCAGCAGAGGGGCTGCCATTTCTGCTTTGTGAGGAGTGTTTGCAAGCTGCCCCTGCCACAAGGAACTGCAGCGAAGTGACAAGCATGAAGGCACATATAACCACAGACTTGTTATACCATCTATAGCATCCCTTCTAAGAGTAAGATCGTGATTTCCATCACAAATTCCTTTTCTTGCAAACCTGAAAATACAGTTAGTGTTTTCAGTAATTTAGACTGATCTTCAGGAGGTTAAGCATCATGCTTTATATGCATTATGATATGTTGAAAATGTTTTCAAAGTACAGTATATTATACAGTATAAAGGCAATATGTTTTGTAACACACGTGGAGATAATGGTAACAGGTCTTCTTACATCAGTTGTGTTTGCTTTCTTCATCTGTTTCAGATGAAAAACTGGCAAAGTGATTGTAACTTCTTCCAACTCTCAGCAAGCACTTCCCATTTCGTGCTTGCAGTACATAGTTTGAAGGTACAAACAGTAGAGGTAGAACAAATAGACAGGTAAATGTAGTAATGCAGCGTGTTGCATTGGATCACAAGCCAGCTATGCTAGGTGGTATCTTCACCAATGTGGTCTAAAAATGAGTACGTCTAATTCATGTTTGAACAAAACTGTGACAGCATTAGAATGGTCAGCAAGATGGTTCAAAAAACTGAGGCTGTTAGTAGTTTTTGGGTAAGACTGCCCACTCCCCCCACCCCCCCTTGTATTGCAATAATGCAAACAGATTGACTCCAGAATGACTGCAAACAACCTTTTTTTCTGCAAATCTGCCTCAGTAGCATCATCTACCTACACCAGCAGCAGAAATCCAATTCACCCTCAAATAAGAAATACTATAAATGCCCTTTGCCGTACAAAGCTCTGAATCCCATCCCCAACACACGCGCTAACAGTGACCTCAGAACCAGTCTGTTTTAATTTCCAGACTTAACAACCCCCAGAGATCACACTGACACTTTTTTAGGTACTCTGAAGATAGTGCTGCAATCACATTACTTCAGGTGTTTTCTAAAATGCTTAAATCTGCTAACAAGACACTGAGTAAAAGAAAATATAGCAACAGACATATATGTAGTTGTTTCAGTATGGGACATTCCTGAGGAGTCCATGGTGAGAAGAGACAGAAGTCAAGCTGGCCAGGACAGGTATTATTACCAGCACTACAGGGTTCAGAATGGTGCAGGATAAGGTAATAAACTTTCCTGCTCCAGAGCTGAACTGATTCAACAGAAACTGAAAAAATAATAAAATAAATTAAGAAAAAGCTGGAGATATTACACTACAGAAAACAACATTGCCTTTCCTTGTCGCCTCAAGAACTGGCCCAGAGACACAGGCTGCTTGCTTGTATGCTTGACTGCTTGACTTTACCCAGTGTCAGATGAAAGCTTTCTTCACCTCTTCCTTGCACAGCAATTTTGTATAAAAGACACATTAAGATTTCAAGACCACATTTTAATGTGATTGCTTGCTGGACTGAGATTTGAAAAAGTAGGCTCAGTTCGCCTGTGGTTTTAAACTAAAGTAGGTCATCCTTCCTGTTTAGTGTTCCTAGATGCATGCCATTCCTGCTCCAGAAATTTAAAAAAAAATTAAAAAAAAAAAAAAAAAGAGGACTTGCAGGTTATTGAAATAATTCCTCTCTTTTTACCATCAATATAGAAAATGTAAAAACATGATAAACCATACTCCCCCAGTTTAAAAACAGCTTCTTCCTGCGACTCAAAGGCTCCACTGTGGTATATTGACCATACATAATACCCAAATTTAGTTTACATCAGTCAGATCTGATGAGCTGAAACTCTGTGCCTATATTACCTGAAGTGATGGAGGAGAAGAAAGAACAATTTTTTATGTAAAGATCTTAGACTTTTTTATATAAAAACACTCATGGAATACAGAAGCACACAAATATCTTGCCAACCTTCTAAAGCTTAAATTTTAAGTCATGTATGGATGTGCTCTGTGATTTCAGCAGAGTTTCCATGTTCAGAGCAAAGCATCTTGGGAGTGTTCACATGTTCCAGATTGCATTCTATTTCAAAAGTGCTGAGCTGTGAGTATTTAGCACCTCTAAGACCTCTAAGCACCTCTTATTTTATATACCTAGCTCTGAGACATGACAGCCTTCCCACGGCACAGCATGTGGACTTTGTTTGAAGGAAGCAGAGTGTTCAATTACTTTGTTTCCATACTAGTTTCTAGTACAGTAAATTGTCTTAATTTAAAAAAAAAAGAAAAAAAAAAGCCCAAGGAATTTCTGTACTCTACACCATCAACACCAACACCTACCAAATAAAAATTAAAAATTCCACAAGTGTCTTGATGCAGGTCAAGGGAAAGCAGACAGGTTTTATGGAATGATGGCAATCACCTGTGTCCTTTGGAGAGAGGCTTCCCCAGTCAAGTGTCCTCCACCAAGGCACCCACCCCTTGTTTTACAGCCAGCAGTGCAAAACACTCCCATCAAAGGACCCAAGTGCCAATCTCTAGGAACTGGGATATCTTGCTCACTCCCATGTGTTGTTCTTTTACCAAGAGTATCCCAAGACCACTGGTGACTGTATGTCGTGCACATCGTAATCTTCCCTTCCTGTTATGCACAGCTATTCTTTTTCAACACTAGTCGGAAGCTTTGTTATAACAGAAAATCTCTGTAATTTGGCTCAGAGATGGGAAACAAATCATGCCTTTATTTTTAATGTAAATGTAAACATAAGCAAAAGGCACACAAACTCTATTCATTCTAGACTAAATAAAACCAAAACGAATTTTAAAGGTTTAAACACTTCACTGTCAGTTATGTTCTAGAGGCCCTGACTTTCTACTCAGAAATTAATTTCATTTTTCATGACAGGCTGGCTGAGCAGTTTGGAAAATGCCAGCAAAGAATATATAGACTCTCACCCATACATGGTTGTGTCTCTGAGAAATAACTCAGCTTGGAAAGTCAGGGAGAAAGATACAAGAAGAGAAGTGGAAACGTATACCATTGGGTTTTGTGGGGGTTTTTTTCTCCTTTTAGAAATAATAACACTGTTAGAATTTATTTTCATACAAAATCTTACAGAGTGGAAGGCTGAGATGTATTTGAAGGAACATTCAAGGATCACTTTCTAACCATTGGATCTCAGCTGACTCCACAGAAATCAGTGAGATAGCAACATAAACCTACTGCTTCCATATGTGGGGTCTGATCAGTGCAGTTCTGAAGCAGCATCTCCTTACATGAAAACAGATTTTGTCCTTCCTAAGTGCATGAACAACTGGCTTTAGGGCTGAGCAAGACAGATCCTAGGACACTTCTTAAATGAGAAATTCCATAAATCTCCATTTCATGCAAAAATGCAGCACTATATAAAATGGAAGATATTACTATAGTAAATAGAATGTTATTTGGTGGCACAAAATAAGTGCAATACATAACATCTAATTATTCAGTCCTAATTCTTCGTATAATTGTCCTTCTAAAGTAAAATAGAAAATAAAAAAAATCATAACATGTTTTCATTGAGGCTGAGTTCAACCTGCTATTGCATTCACACATATTTCTATCATAATAAATCATCCTATTTTAATCCTGTCATCTTTACAGCCCCAAGGCAGCCCCAGTTCATGCAGAGAACACTCACACCTCTTTCACTGACACCTCTCACAGCATTTGCTACAAATTGCATAAAATGTGAAAGCAGGCACAAATATTGCCTGGTGCTGTTCTACTTGACCAATTTTCCTCAGAGTGCCATGGTGCAGAGCCTCAGCTTCCATTACTTGAGGAGAAGACTGAGAGAGCTTTCCCTCCATCATGCATTCACCTTATTAGTACTACCTCCTTTATTCCCAACTGGGAAGAAATGCACGGTAAATACTTGCACTTATTAATGAGAAATTTGAGAAAATTTGCTGGCAGTGTGCCTGAAGAACATCACTGATTGTCATTGCCATTTAAAAAGATGAAGGGAGGAAAGAAGGGTGGTGTTTCAGTGACATCATTGCTTGTGTTTTCCATCTCTTTCATAAATCTGTCTAGAGATTGCAAATATATCTGTTCACAAGGATTCTTTCACTATTTGACCACGTACTTCCATGTCTTGGGATTCCCTTCAAATTATCTCAGTAAAGGAGACCAATTATTTCCCCCACATAGGAATGAAACTACTGTTTGCATTTACAAGTGCATCAATTAAAGATTTAATTGAGTTTATTACACTTGCAGAAAGGAGAGCATCTGCTCAGGTTGTGCTGACCTCAAATGACAGAGTATCTCAGTGTGACAGGTGACCGTAGCTCTCATTTGAAAAAATGATGTTTCATCTGGGGCAGCACAACAATAAGAACAGGACATGAGTGGGAAGAGTGGGTTGACAATTTATCCGGGTAGCAGGGACTGGTGTGCTCAATCTCTGATTCACAGAGAATCAACTTAAATTTTAAGGAAATTTCTGTTAATAAGAAAAGTGTGTATTTATGCATTAATTAACATGAAATAATATCAATCCTCAAATGAAAGTATAAAGGATAGAATAAAGGAAATATTATCTTTTCAAATGTTTACTTTTTATGAAAGGCTTTGTTCATCAAAAATTTCAATTTACAGAATATGTAGCCCTTCATGTTGAATTGCTGTGAACATCTCTCACTGTTTTTGACTCTAATAGAATGCTGTCATGGAAGTATCAGTTAAATCTTATTCAGGATCTCTTCTTACCCTCACTTCTTTTTGCTTTAAATTTAGAAAAGATCAAAAACAAAAAAGTGAGATAACAATAGCTCCCATAACAAATTTACTAGATACTAATTTTTTCCATGTAAGGGAAGTGAACAAATAGATGAGCAAAAGTGCTTTAAATAATCTAGATTGACTGATATAGGCAGCTATTTTCTTGGTAGACACAGATATAAAATATTCCAAAGGTAAGCTATCTTTGTCATTGTCTCCAGAGATTTCTAAGTCAGAGAAAGGATGTGAGTAAGTGGATGACAGGCACAGCAGGTAGAGTACCACTGGCCCACATGCACATTTGCCATTTCCAACTACTATATCAGCTACTGAGTTGCAACTCAGTGATTTCAGGTGGAATTTACTGCTTGATCTTAGCAGGCATAATATAATGCTGCACTAGAGGAAGTGAGACCTACCAGAAAATATGAAATCTCCTCCAGCCCAAAAGTCAGACCAAGATTTCAAGTTCACAGTAAAGTTACACAGAGTTGAACACGTGAAAGGTAGGAGTTTTTTCTTGCACTGGGGGTGCAAAAGTGTTGTTTGCCTTAATCATACACTATAGCTTCAAGTAAATGTGAGTTTCAAAACCAACTACAAACAGAATAACAAAAATAATTATAATATTTTGTAATTATAATTCCCCAAAAGTGCTTAAAATGCATGTTGGGGGGAAAAAAGAATCCTAAATATTTAACGAAGAAACACAAAACCTGTTCACACTGTATATTAGGCAACTACTTTTAAAAGACAGTATTACCTCAAATATTTTAAACTTCCTCTGTCTTCTATACGTATGTCCCAACTCTTCCTCTAGTAGAACCATCATTGTTAACTTTTTGTCTACTCTTCAGAATACTGCTATTCTAATTCTGAATAAAGTAAAGGCCTATGACTGAGCTTATGATGAAAACTGTGTTCATAGTTTGAGACAGAAAGTCCATTTCTTAAATGAATAAATTTCCTTTAACAGATTCCTTGTCATATTTCTTCCTTTCTGGAAGAAATAAATAAAAGCATCTGCCCTGGTTTCAGCTGGGATAGAGTTAATTTTCTTCTTAGCTGGTACAGTGTGATGTTTTGAATTCAGCATGAGACTGATGTTGATAACACACCCATGGCTCAGCCATTGCTCAGCAGTGCTCACTCTGGAGCTTTTCAGGTTCCCGTGCTCTGCCAGTGGGGAGCTGCACAAGGACCTGGGAGGGAGCATGGCCAGGACAGCTGACCCGAACTGGCCAGAGGGATACTCCAGATCATACAGCATCATGTCCAGTATTTAAACCCGGGAGAATTGGCTGGGAGGGGCTGATTGCTACTGGGAGATGGGCTGGGCATCAGGGAGTGAGTGGTGAGCAATGGTGTTGAGCGTTTCTTTTGGGTTTTATTGCCCCTTGTCTCTCTTTTCCATTACAATTGTCAGTAGAAGTAGTAGTATATTTTATTTTGTTTTTGTTAAACTGTTCTCATCTCAACCCATGGGCTTTGCCTCTTCTTTCCAATTCTCTTTCCACTGGGGTGAGTGTAGCGAGGTAGCAGCTACATGGCTCTTACTTGCTGAGGTTAAACCACAACAGACATTTTTGGTGCCCAATGTAGTACTCAGAGGATTGAGAGAACAACAGATCTGATCAGAGCTTGTTAAAACAAATTACTTTAAGGGACCATTGAATTGGTTTAATCGTTGCTGCTCACCATGTTGTTTCATTTGTTTCCTGCATGTGTGCTCACAGGCACATTATAGAACAGTGTTCTTGATGCAAGTGTTCCCTGTGGTGATGCCGATCGTCGATGGGGTCTGGGCTAAAGTTGTAACTCTTATTCTTTGCAGGAGTGGTTTATGACAGGTTAGAATCGCTGGTCCTGAACCAAATCCTGTCTGTGTGCTTGGCACTGCATCACCTCTGAAGCTCGGGAGCCATCTGGTGGGAACTGTTAACAATCACACCTTTTAGCTGCTGCTCGTAGCGTCAAAAGGACCTTAATTTCCTGAACGTTTCTTTAATTTGTCCGTTTTGCTGAGTGTGAGTACGACACTTTGCGAGATGAGCTCAGAAAGCCCAAGTGGGAGATTGTTCTCCAGGTAAACACTCCCAAGGATTTACATTAAATCCGTATGTGTAAGAGATGGGCAGAGATGTTTTCTGCAATAATAACACATAGATTTACTTTTCTCAAGTATTTTTTTCTGGAACCTAAAAAATATTAATTAATTGATAGCAGAGCTTCCATTAAACTCCAAAGATGTTGATCTTCATTAAGAAACTATGGAATAATATGCTGTTCAAACAGTAAGTGACAAGACTTCAGCAGGGAAGTATTAATATTATCTAGAGATCATATTAATGAATTTCCCTAATCAAGAAAATCCTTTGAAGAGAATTTTGTTCCCCAGATAAGAGAAAGTAATTCTCGGCGGGAAGAGGATGTGGGTCACAGCAGAAAGGATGCCATGCTCTACCAGTGAGAGACACCCCGTGGTACCAGCCTGAACTGCCATTCCTGCAGTCGCCTGCGAAGAACAGCAGAATTAATCATATATAGCGATATTAAAATTGCTTATAAAGCCATCTCTTTTAATAATACAGGTAATGACAGGACAGCTCTCATGTAAAAGTGGCAGTTTTGGCGTCCAAAATGCCCCTCACAAATTTAAGCTCATCTTTAAGCTCACAAATCAAAGTGTTGATCTTTTCTGTGGCTTCATCTCCCCTCGCCTGAGGTGTGACTGTCCATGCAGCTAGAGCTCTCATTCTGTCACATCCTCTATTAACTCAATTCACAATAAACACTTCTGCCATCAGTGCCAGGCACCCCCACCATCTCATCACATTAAGAAAATCCTATTGCCTACAGGGTTGGGGTTTTTTTCAAATTTCTTGTCTTCACTTAAAACATCCTTCAAAGCCCTCTACAACTCTACCTTTTGCTGACACCTTTGTACACTTACATTTGTATACTAAGCCTCCTAATTCCCAGACAAAGGATACAGAGGAAAATTAAAGCTTTCCTGACTGTGAGAGCCAAAAGAACTTACAGACTCAGAGGCCACTACAGCTTTGGTCAGGTCTGCTATCATGATGTACCCAAGCTGCCTGTTGAGGTCTCCTCAGCTCCTCTGCTCTACTCTGCAGCTCCCACCCAGGGGAGGCCATGCAGCAGGCATGCCTCAGGAGGCAGCATGATTAACTGACCCCTCTCTGCCGTTAAGAAAGCAGCTGGGCCCCAGCCAAATTGCCCAAAAGAAGTTCTGCCCTCTGCCGAGCAGAGGTGCTGCTCCATGCTTTTCTGCAGGTGTTCAGAGATGCCTCAGAAACAGGAGGATCAAGTAGACGTGCTGCAAGGTAGGTGACTTTTCTTATATGGTCAAATTACAGTGAGGGAAATGGGGCATTCTATTCTTCAGAGGGTTTCCTGATGATTCCCATGTGTGTTCAAATAAACACTGATTGAGGAACTTTTCACTGGATGTCCATGGTGCCTGTAGCTCTGGGAAGGCAAAAGATAACACTGGTTTACTTTTTTTTTTTTTTTCCAAATCCACCAGGCCAGCTAAACATGCAGCCACTCCCTTGCCTGGCTTTATCAAAATGGACATAGCATAAATAGTTTAATCTAATGGAGATAGGAGAAGGAGAAGTTAACCTGGCTTATGTTCACATAAACAGGTTCAAGGACAAGTACGTGTGTCCAGCTCTATTGGACTGAATCTCAGGCTCATCTGAAACTAATTTAATGACAACTGAAATTCACAGATAGAAAAAAAACCCTCAACACTCAAAGAATCTGAAAAGATTAATTAATTCTCAAAGTATTAAAAAGGTAACTGAAAAGTAACTGAAATACAGATTTTTTTTTTCCATTAAATTACTATTTCTGAACATAAATAGCATCAAGGTAGGCTGTAGTGTAATAAAATCAGATCAAATCGTATGGTTGAGCAGCCTCTGCTGTATTATGTTCAACATAATACATGCAGCCTCTGCGTGTATTGTGTTGTATTGGGCACAGAGAGAGCTGGGAAGCAGCAACAGTGAGCAGTGCAGCAGGTCAGGAGCCCTTCCCAGGACAGGCTTTTTTTTGCACAAGGAAGAACCTCTGGGGAAATGGAGCCAAGGGAGTAGCAGAGCTCATTTCCATTCCAACCTTGCAATGGGCAAGACAGCCAAAATATCAAACCACTGCAGAAAACAAAAAGAAACAAAAAATAAATAAAACTTTTATTAAGCATTAATGAAGCTTATAGTTCTGCTTCATTAGGAGCAGGTTAGCTGGTGCTCAAAATAAAAAGTAAAATAATGAGAAGCATAGCCAAGGTTGTCTTTCAGTCTGTAAAAACTTTTACAGAAAACAAATAAAACTCTAACAGGTAAAACCAATGTTGTATGGTGGATCTCAAGCTAAGAGAAACCTTCAGCCCAGTGAAGAAGAGCATGGAAAAGGAAAAGGCAGCAGCTCAATGCATGATTTCTAACAGTTCACAGCAGAGGCAATAGGAGCAAAAAAGCACTTCTGACTGAAAGACTGAGAAGGGAAAAAAAAAAAAATTACCGCCACCTTCATTGTGAATTCCCAGAACAGATATGTGCCTTTAGATGTTTTAATATTCTCAGTTCTGGAATTCAAAATACTTTAAAATTGGAGAGAGGTGGAGATTTGCTCATCTTCCACTGAGAGAAATCATTTCTCTTTTTTCTGGACAGACAAGTGGTGTTCCTCTTAAAATCCAGTGATCCTATGTTGCATAAAGTCTGTATATTCTACTTGAGATTAAAACTATCTTTACTATTATTTTTTAAAAATTTCTTAGGTAAAATTAAGCAATATCAATGCAGCTGTACCTTAGCAAACTATCTTTAACCTTAGTACCTGGAAGAATAATAGAGAAGGTCATGCTGGGTGCTATTGAAGGATAAATAAAAAATATTTATTTTTTTAAAAATGCAGTCATCAGCCACAGTCAACATATTTTCTTCAAAAGTAAAACTTCTTTGTCTAGGTATAAGACTATTAAAAAAAATAACCCTACAAAATAATGCTTACAGTTTCTGCTTTTAGGATTACCCAGAAGCAGCTTTGAATCTCTGGCCACACATTTGTTGAAGCAGGTGTTAAATTTCTGTTATAAATTATTATCCTACACACAATAATTTTCACACAGGGTACTTTCACTTGAAGGCAGTATGGAGAGAAGCATCAGGTACAATGCCCCTTCCTTTGTTCCTTGGCAAGGTAGTTTGTACAGTCCTGCTCTGTTGTTGACTGATGCGTCTTTTAAAGAGAGAAAGAGGAGCTTTGTAAGCAGAGTTAATACTTGTTCAGAAGAATTGACCTGTAGTCCATAAATTTGAGTTTAAGAATATTAATTTTAAAAGTGTAGGATTATATTGGGAAGCTTTCCGTTTCGTGTATGACAACTTTCTTGCAACAGTAGTGTTTATTTGCCTTTTTCTATTGATAGGCTTCTATGTTGTTGAGATAGCTGTCTCTAAGTACATAGTTGCTGTGCTGCTTCTTCCACAGTAAAAATCTTACTGTCATCTTTTTCCCTGTTGCTTTTTTCAACTGCTCTGGTGTGGCAAAAACATAATATGAGACTTAAATTATGAAGAGATCAGATGTAGCAAAGGCCATTTATAAAGATTTCTTACCTGTTCTTCAGTTTCATGAAGTTTTTCAAAGGAGAATATTTACTTCCTATCTACTAGGTATTTCACTGAACTCAGTACAGTTACTGAATAGGGGAGTTTAGCAATTTCAATAGCAGAAAGCTCTTCTGGCAATTCTTACCCTGCAAGAGAGAAAGATTTGCAAGCGACTGGAACAAAATACGTCCCAGTAAATGAAATTAAAATATGCTAATGAATAAAAAATACAATATGGTGAATAAAATATGGTCCTGAATAAAGCATGGTGAATAAAATATAAATTTAACAGCCTCTTTCTTTATATTGGAACTGAAAATTCAGCTTTAGCTTCTCTGTGATACACATTATTGCATTTTGTGTTTCAAACATTTGCTTGAATATGGTGAGAATGGTTTTGGTTTTATCCCGGTTTTGTTTTTCAGGGTTTTGCATGTTTTTTCTACATGCATCTCTTCTGTGTTTTTCACAAATAGACCTCAAGGGACTTAGGACATTCTTCTTCAGACACTTAAACGAACATCATGAACAGATGTGGTGGGAAGGAATTGAATACAACTCCATTCACAACACATGACACATCTTCACTCCATTGACATCTGTGTGGTTTCAGTGTTGTGGTAACTCCTGTCTGGGCAGCCTTAACTGGAGCTTAGAAGACTGTCCATACCTCAAGGTGGAGAGTAGTTAAGGTTTTAGACAGCTTTCTGGATAGACAGTACAAATGGACCTGGATCCACTCCAGTCTGAACTCAGTGAAGCTGACAACAGTCCCATAAGGAAGAAAAGGGAACACCAAACAGGACTCAGTCAGTATCTGTCTGTACTTGCAAAGTATTAGGTAACTTTATATGGCTAGGTAATCATAGCATTAATCCTACTTCTCTAATAGCTGCATTCCAAGTCCCACACACAGAAAAAGGAAGAAAGAGCAGGTCCAAACCATAATCACAATGGTGAGGCAGAAGACATGCAGGAATCTTTCTGAAAGAAGGCAGAAATCTGTGTTGTGGTAACTCAGGCAAACACCAAAATGCTAAAGCTTGACCTGTATTTAAAACCAATGATAACACCATAATTAAGAAAGAAACCAAAGAGAAGAAGGTGGGATATCTGAGAGCTACAGCTCTAAAATAGTCATAGTGGTAATCCTCACTTTGCACCAAAACCAAGGCTACATACTTCTGCTGGCTCAGGAGCCAGCGTATAGCCATGAGACTGAAAATGGAAGAAAGGCAGGAGTTTGTTGGGTTTAGGAAAAGGAGGAAATAAAGGGGTGAACTATGGCAAGAAAGCAGAAAGAGAGCTACATAGACAGAAGAATGTATAAGGTATCTAATTGTTCTGGGAGTTGTCTATTTTGTGCATACTGAAAAAGACAAGGACCAACTGTTGTAGCACAGCATGTTCCAAAATTGCCAGCCTTCACCTCCAGGTACAACCTGTTGGATTGGAGAGGGGAAGAATCACTACACTTTTACAGCTATTGTACAGTGTCCTCTCTCAGCAAAAGTACCACTACTCATCCCAAAGAGGTGGAGATTTGGCATAGCAAAAATCAAGTAACTTATATCTGACTACAAGTCATGGGTCAAGTCTGAGATAGAAAGACTGGCAAGGTCAGAGGCAAGGTTAAAGGAAGATGTAGAATATAAGCAAGGTCATATGGAGCCCAATTCTGTCATTCACTATTCACAACTCCTTAACTTAGCAACTTAGATTACCTTTTTATTTTTTAAGTGCTCTGTAAACATAAACAGGTCATGACCATTAACTTTCAATTTTACCATCATATGTTTAATCAATAAAACATGTTAGAATGTAAGCTGACATCAAAAAAATAATTTCAGTTCGTGCTGTGGAACCTGTGAGCTCTGCTTAGTACTCGGTCCATTAATTTTTGTTTTGTTTTGGGATTTTTTTAATAAATTATGTTAAGAGTTGCTTGCATATTCCTAGTGTAGATAAACAGAAAGCTTAACAAATCAGCACTGCCTAAGTGAAGAAAGTTTTTCTTATCCTCAGATGATGAGGCCCAGTATTATATCAAATAAACTGGCCTGGTTATCTTAATGATGATCCTCAATACTACAATGACACCTTCATCTTCTGCTACAAACATTCACTTTCAGTCCTGTTTGATCAAGTTTTCATGAACTGTTAAGGTATTTTTAATGGTAGAATATTGTGCATTAACCTGAGCTTCTTTTTCTTATTATTATTATTTTTTAAATTATCTAGAAGCTCACCAAGTCTCTAGTTTTACAGGTGAGAAGCTGAGTAGCACTTATTTACCACTCAGAGCCCAATTATAGTACTTGCTCCAGATGTCTTGTGGGCCTTACTGTCCTGACATCCTGTTGGCCCCTTTACCTATGCTCCAATGCTGCATGTGTGGAGCCTGGGATACTGTTTACTCTGTCACTTTAACACTTTCCTTGCACTAAAGCTTGACAAATGAGATCTCTCCTTAACTGGTTGCAAGTCTGTAGAGAATACACAGTCCTGACAGAAACCCAGCAGTGTTTTACACAGATGAACTTCTAGTTACCCAGCAACCAGCCTTGTCTCTTTTTCACATCTTTTAAATTGGCATTGGATTAAATTTTTTTTGCATGTCTTTTCAACACTAGTCTTTTCTTTCAGTATTACCACAGTCCTAGACTTTCTTTAAAACAGCTGAAAGGAGCAGGGTACATTCTACCTACCAAGAAATTGATTCCAGGATGGGAGTATCTTGGGGCACTGACCAGCTGGCATGAGAGGCATGGCACTGTCCTGGTCCACCTTTCTAAAATGCATGTTACAAGAACATCAGCACAGTCCCCACAGACTGCTTAATATTGCTAGGTAAGTGGGATGAGATCCCCTGCTGTCAGCCAACCATTTGGTTTGCTGCCTCCTCAGCATGGAATTTTACTCCTCACCAAGAGCAGCATATAAGACAAATTCTGGTTATTGCACTTGCCTCTGCAGGAGAAAGAGGCACAGGGATATGGAGGCTGCTACACATCCTCCATTATTGGGAATTTACTGCATAAAACACAGATTGGTGGATTCGGGTCATGAGCAGGGGAAAAAAAATCAGTTTAGGGGGCCATATGTACACAATCTTTTGAACATCCTGTTGGATTGGGAAAGGACTTCCCTGTTTTTCTGCAAGGCTACCAGACCAGCTGACAAATCTAAGGGAACCTGTATAAGAAATCAGCCAAGCTTAAACACCTATTTGATTTATTGAGAAAAAGTGCATTTGTTTAAAATAATGTGCTATTAAGTGTCCTCTCCTCTTTTGTGAGCAAGCAGGGCTTGTGTAAGGTGTATGCAATAGATATAGCATAAGTTACAATACCTCAAGTGATTAGAGGCTATTCAAACAATAGTAAATTCAGCTGAAAAATTAAAGAAAATTCACAACTGATGATTGAAGGTGCAGTTCAAGAAAAATCTATTTTAAGTTCTGATTTGGCAGATCATCTCGTCACAACTTAACAATTTTACAAATTTAACTCATTTTGTTAAATGAAGCAGTGAACTTCTCTAAAGTCTCTTTGAAGGACTTGATCAAGTAAGCTCCCAGTTCATTGTTTGTCTCCTGAACAGCTGCATCATAACTTCCAAAGAGTGGCGTTGTAGCCTTCACATCCTCTCTATTTGCTTGGAGTAAAATGAGGTTAAGTTCTTCTGCTACCCTTTCATATTTTTGGTGATCAAATCTGCAAAGACTGGCATCATCGATGGGGTAGGTGATGCCAATAGGGTAGCAATCCCTTGGAACTGGGAACTCCACATTTTTCAGCATTGGTAATTCACAGAGAAATGTGAAAAGGTGTTTAAGTGCTTGGGATGACAGTGGGTTTCCAATAAACTTAAACTCCTGTAGTTTCTGACAAGGACTTAAACCTAAAATCAACATGTTGACATGAGTGTCTTGGATATTACAGTCCTCCAGGGTAAGACTCCTGAGCACTGAAGAGCAATGGCTGAGGAGCTTAAAGAATGTTGATGGGTAAAGCTCAGGTATATCGTGACCACTCAGGTCCAGGGCTTCCAAGTGATTGGCATGGAAGGTATTGGCTAAAAAGGCCATATCAGCATGGTTCAAGGAGCAGTTAGAAACATCCAGCATCTTCAGTGGAGTTTTTAGTGGGCTGCAGAATTAAAGAGAAAAAAAGTTTTATGGTACAAAATGTTGAAAAGCTACATTTACAAAATTTCATTCATCTTGCCACATTATGAATGCAGCCATCTACCACATTATTTTTTCAAACCTCTCTTGAAAACAGAAGCATGTGCCAACAATAGCAAGTATATTTTCCTCATTAAACTAGTTCCATTAATTATCTCCTTCTTTGCATGACTCCACTGTGCTATTTTAATGGGGATTAATTTATTAACATTCTATGTATCTATTTTTTAACCAGTTGTATGTTGTCAAGTGTCCGTGACTTGCTGAATTAAGAGCAGATCACTACTACCATAAGAGCATTGGTAACTGCTTTTTGTAGAAAGATGCTATTATTCCAGAGATTTAGATAATTTCCACAAAGGAAGGATTAATTCCAGTATGAAAACCAATCAGTATTCTGACAGGATATCTGCTTTTTTTTTCTAATTGGGTTTTTTCTGCTACATTTTTGAATGCCCAAGAGGTTTACACATTGTAGTGTTCTGGAGTTGCAAAGAGACCTTCTGATGAAGAAGATTGGAAGAAGTGTACGGAGATTATACTCAGATATTCACATTAAATATAAAATAGTTCTGACATGAAAATCAAGAGATTGCTTTCATACTTACTACATCTTAGTGAGACTTCTGCCACAGGGCTCAGCTGGATCAAGCTTAGAAACTTGTGACTTGTTTAAATTGCATCAATCAATATATGCCGTATGCTACTCACAAATTTTAAACAAAATGGCTTCTTGTATGGGAAGAATTTTAGACCAAGGTAATTTGTCTGGATAAAACTTTTATATGTCTTTTTTTTCCTCAGATGCTCTGAAAAGCTTACAATTAACTTATTTCCTGTTGCAATATGAATACTGCTCACTGGTAGTTTGATAGCTTTTAGCAAATTGCCAGTTTCCCACAGGAATTCATAATGAATATTCACATATCAGTTTAATTTGCAGTACAGAAAAACATGAGATCTCTCTTGTCTTGAAATCAAGAGACACAACAAACAACTGAAATCAAAGTCTCAAATGAAAATTTACTATTCCCCTGCCCTCCTTAAAATACAGTATCTGTAGAAAAATGTATTTACTGACTGTTCTTTAGAGGACAAAAATTCACTAGATACTCTAAAAAATACTTGGAATACCACTCAGGACTTGCACCAAAGGCCAATGCAAGCTGATTAATATATAAGCTCAAATAAAAAATGTCTGGGTATACCAGTCTCTTATGTGGTAGCTAAAAGTATATTCTCACCAGATGGACTCTGGAGGACTAACCAAAACAGTCAATTTTTCAGAATGTATTAGGTATGCATTGGCTGCCAATTCTCCCCAACAAATGATCTTTCCTAGCTTTCTGCTGCCCCTTCCCCCACACACCCCAAGATACACTCACTTCCCTTACTCTCAGAGATTCCCAGCTTGCTGGTGCCACAAAGTGGTCTTTTTTACAGTGTGACTGAAAGCAGGATGACCACATTACCTGAGAAGTTTCTGTATTCTTCCAGTGAGTATAGAAAATGACATGCTCAGCTCAGTGAGCTGCGTCATTTCACCCATCTTTTCTCCAATGTTAGCAAGCATCTGTTCATCTGTAGCTGTGAACCTCCGCACATTAAATGTTCGTGCTGGCAAGGTCAAGGACATCAATAGAGGGAAGTGGATACTGTTGAAGAGCATTTCCAAGTGTTCCATTTCCAGGTGAACATTATGAACTATTTCCAGTTTGCGTAACAAGGAGGGATCAGTGAGCTTTATGATATAGAAGAATTTCTGCAAGGTCAGGTTGTCAGATCTGAACGCCACACAGCAGATTTTCAGTGGACAACTGCATTTCTTCAACAAGGCCTGCACGACCAGCTCATAGTTCCTCTCTGTAACAAACAAGTCAATTAGCACATTGATACTGATTTCAAAGGTACCTGGATTGCACTGTGCTTGTTGCAGGTGAACCAGCAGTTCTGAACAAAGCTTAGACAGCAGCTGTGTCCTGGCCCACCTGCCCATTGTCTTCTTGCACTTACAAAACTGAACTTCAACATCTTTTATACCCGTCAGGTCGACCACTCTCAACTTTTTCATGTGGGGAGAAGACTGATTCAGCACATAGTCTCTCAGCCCTGTCAGACAGCTTTCCAAGCACACTGAGCATGTTCTATGGCTCAGGTCTTCCTGGTAGTCCACAGTAGCTCCCAAAAGTTTTCCCATGTTAAAATCAAAAAGTGGCCAGTTCTCTACCAAGTCATGAATCACTTCCCCTTGCTCCAGTAAATAGCTGGCTTTAAAAAGAAGCGGAAAAATATCATGGGCAATAGCGCCGAGACTCTTCCTGGCAAACTCTGCATTTGACACAAATGCTTCGGCACTAATGAATCGGAGAGACTTCATTGTTGTTCTGGACTCCTTACTGTCATGGAGAGTTGACTTCTATATTTAACTAAAGATCCTGGTTGCTTATGACCTTCTATTTTTATCTGCAGCTGCTGTTTGCTTCTAGCAGAATCCTGGGAAGCCAAAGTGAGGACTCACATGCTGCTTTCTATTTTAGAGCTATACTGTGAGTCTGCAGTAATCATCTGTGAGATCTTTAGTCAGAGAGCTTTTAAGCCCTCATATTTACATCAAAGACAACTCAAGTAAATGCCGCTACCCAGCAGGAACAGTAAGATCAGTGCAGCACACATACATGAGAATATTGGTCTATCTTTTTTATGCCATACAAAAAAGCACTCAGAGTTCCACTTAAATGCATAACATTATCTGTATTCCACTTTTTTTTCTGTGAAAGATTCTTTGCTAGGGATTCCCATGGTGATTCCAATAGGGATGATTTCCCAGAGTCAGCATAGAGCTTCTCCTAAAAACTATAGCCATAAGGAAAGACTGAGGCTCTACAGTCATTGAACTACAACAATGTCCCTCCATTTTGCCCTTCCTGTCAGCAAAGAATAGCTGATACAGTTGCTGCAATGGAAAAGAAAAAAGACTCTAGAAGAGCTCAGAGCCTTGGTGACCAGGATACTTGCTTGTGGTAGGAGACTAAAGGTTGATTACAAGACAAGCTGAACAAAACAGAGCACTGTTAAAACTCTCTCAATAACTTCCCAGGCAAGTATGTTATTGCTTTTGCTTTGACCAACAGATGGTCTTTTCTTTCCTGTTATTTGAGAAATGGTGGCTCTGTTGTGCTACTGAATGGGAAAACGTTCAAAATCCATCCAGGCTAGGAGAAAACCCTCTGTCACCCAGCTATCACAAGAGCAGAGATGACCTTTCTTTCTTTCAATCTGGCACTTTGTCCCAGAGGCAGCAATGATGGACACCTCCCTTACCTCTCAAGTGTTTTGCTAGGCAGCCAGTGGGATGGAGACTTCCTTCAAGCTGTGCTGATCCTGCTGATCCACATCTGTTTTGCTGTGAAAAAAATCACACCACACTTCAAAGATTCAGTTTCTTTTTTCTTTTCAAGTAAGCTCCTTATAGAATGTTTGAATGTTTTATCAAAAGCAAAAGAAAAATCCCAAATGTGCTTTAAATTACAGGGAAGGGACATCTTTATTAGATGGTGTCATTCTGAGGAAGCTTTTTATTTCTACAGACTTTTGGTTTGTATTGTTTTAATTTTGCCTTCAAATAGATGAGTGGTAAAAAACATGCAAGGAGAAATAGATAAAACTTGACAAGGTATTAAATATTTTCCTCTGTTTTTCAGCACTAGTTCATACATATCAGATGTTGATGATGTAGGTGTTACAATATTTTGTGCAACTTTATGGATGCTGAAAATGCCCACATATAACTGATCACTGTATGACAAGAAAAATCTACAAATTGATTGAAACTTCTGTCAGTTTAGGTTTATTGCCTTTCAAAATGGAAAAAGCTAGTCCTTAAGTTTTTATCTATTTACCTAGTACATCTGGACTTCTTTGTCTCCCAACCTTTTAGTACATTTAGTACCTAAACGTACCAACATTTGGACCTCTTTATCTGCTTACCTAGTACATTTAGACATCTTTATCTGGTTACCTAGTGTATTTGGACTAGTGGTCCAAAAGTTCCAAGATAAACTACTGTACTATTGTCCCAGGTTTTTATTAAAATACAGCAATAGGAATGCTGCCTGGTTGTGTAAGGATGGGTGAGAAAGGCAAAGGCTTGGCTGGAGCTGAACCTGGCAAGGGAATGAACAATAAGAAGAGCTTCTATAGGTATTTCAGCAAAAAAAGAGAGATCAAAGAAAATGTACTCCTCTGATAAACACAACTGGGAAACTGATAATAACAACCTAGGAGAAGGCTGAGCTCCAATTGTTTTGCCTCAGTCCCCACTGACAAATCTCTCTTCCTCTCAAGGCAGGGACTGGGGGAGCAAAGTCCCTCCCACTGCAAAAGAAGATTGGGCTTGTGACCACTAAGGAACCTGAATGTCCAGAAGTCCATGGAACTTGATGAGATGAATCTGACTCCTGAGGGAATTGGCTGGTGCAGTTGCCAAGCCATTCTCCATGATACTTGCAAATTCATGCCAGTCAGGTGAAGTCCCAGGTGACTGGAAGAAGGGAAACATTGTACCCATCTTTAAAAAGGGTAGAGAAGATGACCCTGTGAACTACCGGCCTGTCCACCTCACCTCTGTGCCTGGGAAGATCCTGGAACAGGTCCTCCTAGGAGCTGTGCCAAGGCACATGGAAAACAGGGAACTGATTTTGGACAATCAGCACAGTTTCACCAAGGAGGGCAAGTCCTGCCTTTCCAGCATAGTGGACTTCTATGATGGAGTGCCTGCATCAATGGAAAAGGGCAGGGCTGTGGCTGACATTTGTCAGCCATACTGTAAGGCCTTTGACATGGTCCCTTACAAAATCCTTCTCTTTTAATTGTAGAGAGATGGATTTGATGTGCAGACTGTTTTGTGGATAAGGAATTGACTGGACAGCTGTATATAGAAAGTATTTGGTCAGGAGTTGAATGGAGATCAGTGAGAGGTGGTGTCCCTCAGGGTCCATATTGAGACAAGGGCTGTCTCAGTCAATGGTGGCAACCAGTGCACCATCAGCAAATTTGCAGATGGCATCAAGCTGAAGGTTACAGTTGACATGTGCAAGGGATGAGATGCCATACAGAAGGACCTGGAAAAGCCTGGAAGTGAGCTCATGGGAACCTCATGAGGTTCAACAAGACCAAATGTGAGGTGCTGCACCTGGGTTGGGGCAACTCCCTGTATCAATACAGGCGTGAGAGGGTTGAGAGCAGCCCTGAAGGGAAGAACTTGGATTGCTGGTGGACATGAGTCAGCAAGGTGCACTCGCAGCCCAGAAAGCCAACCATATCCCTGGTTTCATCAAAAGCAGTGAAGCCAACAGTGCAAAGGAGATGATTCTCTCTCTCTTCTGGTGAGACCTGACCTGGAGTCTAGACTTTCATTATTTACCTGTCTAGGAGCTCTTACATTCTTATTTCAGCATTTCTATATGAAAAACTATCCAGCTTCAGAAGTCTGTCTAACCTCGTGTTGTGGTTTAAACCCAGATAGCAACTAACTCCCATGTGGCTGCTCACTTGCTGCCCCCTCCCCAGGAGGATGGAAAAGAGAACTGTGAAAGCCATGGCTTGAAATAATAACAATTTATTAATTGAAATAAAGTAAAAATTTTTAAAAAGGCAATTAAAAACAAACAAACAAAAAAAACCCCAAAAAACCCCACACACATAAAAAACCAAAACAAAACAAAAACACAAACAAACCCCCACCTCTAAACAAGACCCGAACCACATTCATGGTTCCTAGCAATAGGACCATGCTGGTTTCAACATCCCAAGAGTATTCAAATTTTTCAAAACTCCCAAATGCCACTGTAATTAGCATAAGGGAAGGGAAAGATGTGAGAGAATACAGGTGTGATTGTTAACAGTTCCCACCAGATGGCTCCCGAGACTCAGAGGTGTTGCAGTGCCCAGCAGGCAGACAGGATGACCAGAGATTCTACCACCTCAAAAGCCATGAATACAAAGTACAACAACATTATAACCTCAGCCTAGGCACCAAAGGTGATAAACATCACATCAGGGGACACACACTACGATAAGCTATTACATAACACATCTCTGAGAAGAAGGGCAATAGCCCTGAGATGAAATTAGTCTTACATATGCAAGTAAATTAGTGATATCGTTAATCGCTTTCTTAAGAGTGTTTATTGTAAAGCTCAGAATTCTGCTACTTTCTACAGAAAATTTCTGACTTGCCAAGCTGTCATGAAAAATTTGAAAATTCCATGACATTTGTGGTCCTAGAATCTGATCTGTGTAGATGAGATTCTACATCAGCTTCATCAAAAAGAGCTAAGGAAGTTATTATGGCAGGCATAGTTGCACAGGACAAGTAATGCTAATGATTGAAAAAAATCATAGATTTTACAGACTATAACATGAACATCATAGTAATTTTTTT
>VWYP01005940.1:136224-152256 GCA_013400435.1 Pycnonotus jocosus | reverse complement strand
AAAAAAAAAAAAAAGGAGCAATTAAGTACCTCACAGTCACTCATACAAACTGACTGTTTTTTTCAGCTCAGTCTTGCTCCTCTCTGTCAGAATGATTATATTACTTGGGTATTAATCAGGTATTTGTCAAAGATTTGATCTTTCTCTTCCATATTTAACGAACAATCATCTGGCACCAGTTGCACTCCTTTATTGTAATATTAGGGGAGGGATGTTACGGGAGGGAGAAAAAAACCACCTAAACGATATTTTTGTGCATCTAGTTTTTTAAACAGTGCTCTGTTGTACTGTTGGTTTGTTTTTGTTTTTTTTTTTTAGTTTGGATTTGGGTGGATGTAGAAGGAAAGAGAACATCACCTTTTCCTTGTCAATCAAAATCTGGAAATCTTCTTGCAGCTTTCTTATTTCCTCCAATGAAAGCCCTCCTTGATCTAAAGAGCCAAGATATTTCTCTTGCTAATTTACAAACTACAGTTTTATCTGCATAAAAATGAAAAAAAAAAAATTTTCCCCATTCAGCAAACCAAACACACACTATTCACAGATATAGTGCATAGAAATTAAGATGGTTGTTGAAGTAAGTTAATATACTTAATATATTACCTCAGATATTTCTCTCATAGAAATTCTACCTCCTTGTGTTGCAACTGAATTGGGCCAGCTTGACACATTGACCTGATGACAATAATTTGTTTTGTATGCTCATAAATTGCTCATATTAATATTGATAGCACTGCACACATTGTCTCTGAACAGCAGTATAGGATAAACAGTGATATACGTAATGTCAGATAAATTCAGCTATTTAAACAGAGAAAAAGAAATTTAAAACTGTAGTTTGTTTAATACAATTGTTAAAAAGTATTGATGACCTGATCACAACCTTCCTCAGATTTTCATGCTTCTCCAAGGTTCCCCAGCTGCCAATGGCATTTATTCGACAACAGCAACAGTCTATGGACTTCCTCATCTACTTGATTATACAATCTGTTTACAAACTCCATGGTATCTCTTTTAGATGGGGAGGAAAGATCAACAGAGTTTATCTGATGTGGACTTTGTCAGAGAGTAAACTAAATCCTTCAGGAGGCATCAATCCCTCTTTTTTTTAAGGAATGTCACTGCAAACAAGCAGGTAACTACAAAATATAATACTTTATTCAACTTGTCAAATTAAAATGTACCTCCTCAGAACCACAGTACATTCATTACTATGAATATCACACTCTCTTTAATTTGCTAAGATGCAACAGAAAGACGTTCCTGTCTAATTGTCACTCAGAATAAAATCAAGAAAGCAACTTAGTTCACCTGAAGCATCTTGGTCTGTTCAGTATACCATCTTGGCCCATAAATTTCAGATAAATTCCACAATGCTAAAATAATTCCTACTAAAATTGAGGCCCATTGACAGAAGTAAATTTAAGTTTTACATAAATTCATTCATTCTAAAACATATTAATACTTATTATTTCAAAATACCTTAGAATATCTCCTCTTACAAATAAAAAAATAATAATTACAATCTCTTCATGCAGTCTTTAGCTGAATTTAAATACTAGTAAACATCATGAAAAAATGTCATATTAAGAACTACAAATGTCTCTTAAGATGCATCTTACTTATCACTATTAATACTATTTTTAATACTAGTTTTCTGTAAACACCACTGTTAATGACAACTTAATAAGTACTTTACTTCTCTTAAAATGTTAATAACCAACACTTTCACCCAGTCCTACATGCATTTAATAACACAGGGATGCCATATAATGCAATTAATAATACAAGGGATGTTAAAAATTGTTCATCAACAAAACATGCAGCAGTTCTTCTCTGGGTATATCATGTTTGGGCTTTTTCAATGTTATACACTCCCACACTGTGATATGAAAAGCTATACTGAATATTTGCACTACCCAGTGTTCACAAGCCTCTTTATAAAGCCACTCCTGGGTTTCAAAAATAAGTATTTTAATAAAATGCAAAATTTAAAATAAAGATTGTAAACTAATAATTTCATGGATATCTCCAAGACCTTATTTATCTTTTCACCTACCATTTATATAGCCATCTGGATACAATCCTGAGTAATGTGCTCTAGGGGAACGTGCTTGAGCAAGGACGTTGGACTAGATGACTTCCAGAGCTCCCTTTCAACGTTACCTGGTCAGTCATTCTGGCATTCTGGGATTTTGTTGTATAGTTATAAATTCACCTATTCCTACTTGTTGCTTTAGAGCTAATTTATGCATTAGACTATGACCTATGCTTCTGGAATGGCACAAGAACAGAAAAATTCCATTTCAGATCGGGAGAGAATACTCTTTCTTCCTTAAAAAAGAAAAGGAAAAAAAGGTGTAAATGCAGGAATTTCACTTTGTATATTAGCAGTAAGACTTCAATTAATTCATGCTATTCATCTCAACAACAATTACTAGTGTGTTTCAGAAGTTTCTGATTCTGCCAGCATTCTAAGCTTAGTAAGTCTCCTCACATACTGGTTGTATAAATCAGTGAAGAATCTCTGAAGGAGTCTGTTGCTCTGACATCGATCCAGCCACATATTAACTAGTGGGAAGTCGGGGGCATGGAGTTTACTGCTGAGGAGACTTAAACTGCTGACCTGAGGCTTTGATTATTTTGTTTCCATGTACTGCTTCTTCATTTGGCTTGACCATCTACTGGGAATTTTACTGGTTACTTTCACAATGTCATTCATCACTCATGCAACAGGCTTCCAGAAGAAACACGCAGAAGTCTTTGTGCCCCTTAAAATCTGTCCTTCTCAAAGGGCATCAACATCCTCCTTTCTTACCGGGTTAATTCAATAGTTTCTAGATGCTGTATCAATCTTGATGGCCCTGTTGTAATACATACCAACACTAGAGGGTGACAGCTACATGTAGCATAATCGAAGATAATACTGGCCGCTCCAAGCAGGCTGTGATGACACCAAGGTATTTGTGAATCAAAGTAAGCTACTGAATAAGGATGAGAAGAATGTTCGGAAAAAACAGTTACATTCCATCATCAAGAGAATTCTCTTTTTGATCTCTGAAGGCAGGGACACAAAGTTAACCCATTTTTCACAGAGAAGGAAGAAACTGAAATCTGCCTGCAGTTCTGCAGTTCTAAGGCCAGTATCTCAAAGTAAGGCAATAAATATTTCAGACTGCACAGACAACATACATCTCCCACCATAGCTTAGGAATCCTGCTATGTTTCTGCAGCTAAGAGACAGATTATCTAAAATACATTATATAAGCAGCACCTGTAGAAAACCAGGCCAAAAGAATGTCTGTGTCCTTCGTGGAAATCTTGGCAATGATAAGAGTGTACAAGAAAAACACTTTCCCATTAAGCTGAAATACCAAGGAAGAAATAATGGCACTTCATACTGTGTCCATCCATAGAAAGAAACAATGGAAACTGAATAGCTAGACAGAACCTTAACTCCTGATGAAGTCTTGCTCCTACTGTTTATGCTGGCTAACCATAGCCAGCAGCTCTGAAAAACCTAGAAGCTGTGCAAAAATAAGATATCTAGTCAGGTTTCACAAAGAGCTCACATTTCTGAACATTTTCATTCCAACAATAGTCTCTTATGCACTAACTAAAGCCAAAAACTAGATCTGTAGTACTGTACTTCATGTCTTTTTCTTTTTTTCAATAACCACTCATCCCTCAGTTACATCTCTGTATTAGTTAACTAATCTTTTTCTCTAACATTTATTTAAGTTGGTTGACTTGGCTTACCTGCACAACAGGATGTGGCTCCCTTACAGTAAGAGAAATGACAGAGAGAGAGCTCATCTTTCTTGATATACAGCTGTGTATTTCAGCTGGCACAGGAATATTTGAGTGGATGTAGTTTTCAAACCCAGGAAAAAATGTTTTTCCATATTCAGTGGCCATAGTAACTTCTCCAAGCAGTGCACAATGCTCCATATCCAGGTTACTAGATGGTCTGGGGTGCTGCTTCTGTCCCAGTTAGCAGAGCAGCTGTATTTACTGGTGCTCCACAGTCTTATCTTCATATTCATGGTACATTTCAGAGATCAGTCTTCTGCAACAAAGGGAAGCTGAGCATAGCAGTCTGTAACTCTTCCAAGAGTTAAGCGCAAGAGTGTCAATAATGTATTACTTTGACCACTGTCTTCTCTCCTGCTTTGAGCTTACATGAGAAAGTGCACTTCCACATCCTGCTTCTTTTTGGATCATGCCTGAATTAGATGCAAAAGAACACTAAACCAGTGACACAGAGCAACAGAGGACAGGTGAAGGCTGAAAGAGTTTTTCCTGGAAATGTTAATAGGGTAAAGCAAAGAACACAAAGAATCACAGCTCTTCCCTGATTGCAATGTTTTGCTGTCTCTAGGGTGTTTTGGGGAACCTGCAGAATGAACTGTCTTCTCATCTAGGCAGTGGGACAGATATTGAATAATCTTATACACTGGCTGATTACCTTGAATGAATTTGGCCAGAAAAACATGTTCCATTTCATGTTCCAAGGATCAAAGAGAGAAAGAACAGATGGATTGTGCAAGCTCACAAGATTCCCAGGCTCAGAGCTGGTGGCAAGCCCAAAAACAAATGCTGAAAACTTTTGCAAGGGAAAAAACTCTGAAAGTTTTAAAGTAGTTCATCACCCACGTCTTTTATTTTGTCTGAAAGAATATGGTCTAGGCTTAGGCTGTTAATAAATGTTTATAGGCACTAAGTCTCATGACCAACTTACTAAAAAAGCTGAATACCCACTTACACTGTCAGCAAAAGACATCCAATGACATGTCAAGTTAAAAAAGTTCTCTTCTACAAGATTATGCTTTTAAAGGTAACACCTGTATATGGCTTTGTTCTGCATGACAAACAATATACATTTTGAATAGTTCCACACAAATTTCCTGACATAATTTATGTATTAACACACCCCGTATTTTTCCTCTCATTTGACATACATATGATTTTTAACACCTATTCCCAATTACTTCATTGCTTCATCATACTGGGAAATTAATCTTAAGTAAATCCAAATAACATAATACTTTAGCCAGAGAGTGTAAAGTTTGTTTGTAGTGGTACACATTTATGGCATCTCCTAATGCTCTTTGCATCCAAGTGAGAGCAATGAGTCACAGAATCACAGAATCATTTAGGGTGGAAAGGACCATAGGTGCCATGTCCAGTTGTTTCTTGAACACCTCCAGGGATGGTGACTCCACCACCTCCCTGGGCAGTCTATTCCAATATTTAACAACTCTTTCAAGGAATAACTTCCTCCTGATGTCCAACCAAACCTCCAATGGTGCAGCTTGAGGCTATGTCCTCTTGTTCTGTTGCTGGTTGCCTGGGAGGAAAGACAGGCCTCCACTTGAATACAACCTCCTTTCAGGCAGTTGTAGAGAGCAATAAAGTATCCCTGAGCTTCCTTTTCTCCAGACTAAACAACCCAAGCTCCATCAGATGCTCCTCCTATGATTTACCCTCCATACCCTTCCCCAGCTCCACTGCTCTTCTCTGGACATGCTCCAGCACCTCAATGACTTCCTTGAAGTGAGGGGCCCAAAACTGCA
Organism: Pycnonotus jocosus; assembly: GCA_013400435.1. Lineage (NCBI taxonomy): Eukaryota > Metazoa > Chordata > Aves > Passeriformes > Pycnonotidae > Pycnonotus > Pycnonotus jocosus. Next base: position 146,680 of record VWYP01005940.1, on the reverse strand, counting down.
CATAGGATTTGAAGTGCAGGCTCACCAGCACCATGTACAGAAGGACTATACCTGTCCTGGTCCTGCTGGCCACACTATTTCTGATACAAGCCACAACTTCTTGACCTTTTTGTCCACCTGGGCACACACTGGCTCATGTTCAGCCTGCTGCCAACCAGCACCTCCAGGTCCTTTTCCACTGGGCAGCTTTCCAGCCATTCTTCACCCAGCCCACGGAGCTGCATGGGGAGCTTGTTGTGACCAAGCATTTGGTCTTGTTGAACCTCATAAAATTGGCCTCAGTCCATCAATCCAGCCCATCCAAATCCCTCTGTAGAACCTTCCTACCCTCCAGCAGATCAACACTCCCACCCAGCTTGATGTATTTTGTGAACTTACTGAGAGTGAACTTGATCTCCTCATCCAGGTCGTCAATAAAGACATTAAAAAGGACTGACCCAATACTAAGCCTCAGAAAACCCCACTAGTGACCAGTCAGAGACTGGATGCAGCACCACTCACCACATCTCTCTTGGCCCAGCCATCCTGCCAGTTCTTAACCCAGCAAACAGTGCACCTGTCTAAGCCATGGGGTGACAGCTTTTCCTGGAGTATGCTATAGGAGACAGTACCAAACTTCCTGAAGTTCAGGCAGACAACATCCACAGCCTTTCCCTCCTCCACCAGGCAGGTCACTTGATCATAAAAGGAGATCAGGTTGGTTAACAAGGACCTGCCTCTCCTAAACCCATGCTGGCTGGGCCTGAGCCCTTGGTTTGCCATGTGCCATGTGATTGCACTCAAGATGATCTGCTCCATAACCCTTCTGGTCATCAGGGTCGGGCTAACAGGCCTGTAGTTCCCTGCATTCTTCCTCTGGTCCTTCTTGGTCCTGCCTGGTGGGCATCACATTGTCCAACCTCCAGTTGTCTGGGATTGCCCAGTTAACCAGGACTGATTATAAATGATGGACAGAGGCTTGGTGAACCTTCCAGCAGCTCCTTCAGTATCCTTGGATGAATCTCACCTGGTCCCGTAGACTTATGAGTGTGTCAGCGGCTCAGCAGGTCACCTGAATAGTAAAGAAGTTCTTCTTCACATTCAGCTGGAATTTCTTGTGCATCCGTTTCTGCCCTTTGCATCTCGTCCTATCAGTTGGCACCACTGACAAGAGCCTGGCTCCATCTTCTGGCTCTCCTCACTTAGATACTGATAGACATTGATGAGGTGTCCTCTCAATCACTTCATGTTAAGGCTGAATAGGGGTCAGCCTTGCCCGGTAAGAGAGATTCTCCAGACACTTGAGCAACTTTGTAGCTCTGCTATGAAACTGCTCCAGGAGCTCCATGTCTTGTCCTGAGCAGCACAGAAGTGGACACAGCACTTCATGTGGTCTCACCAGGGCTGAGTAGAGGGGCAGGATCACCTCCTTGACCTGCTGGCAATACTCATCTGAATGCACCCAAGGATACCATTGACCTTCTTGGCCACAAGGTCACACTGCTGGCTCATGGAGAGCTTGCTGTCCTCCTGGACCACCAAGTCCAGGACTTCTCCATAGAGCTGCTTTCCAGCTTGTGCTGGTGGTCAAGGTTATTCCTCCCCAGGGGCAGGACCTGGCATTTTCCCTTGTTGAATTTCTGAAGGTTCTTCTCTGCCCATCCCTCCAGCCTGTCAAGGTCCCTCTGAAGGGCTGCACAGCTCTCTGGGGTGTCAGACACTCCTCACAGCTTTGAGTCATCAGTGAACTTGCTGGGGAGACATCTGCCCCTTCATTCAAATCATCGATGAACAAGTTAAACAATGCTGGGCCCAGTATAGAACCCTGGGGGATACCACTAATTACAGGCCTCCAAATAGTCCTTGTGCCACTGACCATTACCCTCCATGATCTGCTGTTCAGCCAGTAATGAATTCATCACTTCCAGGTCATGCTGGAAGTAGTGAATTCTCTAGCCCAGCCTTACAGATGTTTCACAGAAGAATGAGCTTGGTCTGGCACTAATGGTCTGATAAGTTTTACAAGTCCTGTTTTAAAGTCAGAAAACTGGACCATAGGAAGCAGAGTGACCCAGGGTGGTGTCCCCCCGAATATTTTACAGTACACAGAGTATGCCAGAATCTGTTCCTGTACTCATCATTTCTGGTTTAAAATATAAAGGGATGGATGATGTTATTCATGTGGAAACACAGAGCATAAAGAGCACCTGTTCAGGGAGCAATCATCTCTAAGCAGTTGCTAAGCTTCAGGATCTCTCTTCCTTAAAGAGGAGCAAACAGTGATCCTGAGAGTGGTGCCTGCCTCACAAAGAATTGCAGGAAAAGATAAGAATTTCTTTAGCTCACTTTCCCACCAGCTCACTCATGTGGAAGGGGAGGAAAAAGGAGACAATCACAGACCTCCCAATTCCGTTTGGCACATTGTACTTATTTTCATTGGCATGCATGCCAAAGAATTCCACACACAATTGGAGTGTACTGATTGGAGATAATCATACAAGATTATGCCAGCCTCATATTTCACTAAAAACCTTTATAGACAATTACCAAGTATTAGTCAGAGAAACACTTGCTAATGTTGCTACATAGGCTTAGCCTTTCCCTAAGCACAATCCTTCCAGTACTTCCGACCCCTTGTATCCATCTCATCAGCTGCATCTTAGAGCCTGCATTTATCTCAGATTTAATTGTAATTCTGTGAATTTGCTAGCAACAAAGTCATTTTTTTACCTTAAAACCAGGCTTGATCTTGAGATAATATTTTCCAAAGGAAAGGGCCTTTGAGGCAAAAGACATAGTTTGATCTGTTTTCTAGAGTTAAGTCTTTTTTACAGCTATTTCAGCACACACTTTGAACTCTGAAAATGCACAAAATAGAAATAAAATTAGAGAGAGAAATCAAATAAATTTTGAGAGAGAAAATTAGATTTTAATTGCCTGACTTTTTCAATCCACTTAGCCTCCATTCTACAAGGATCTCTAGTTGTTTCTATCTGCTAGCACCAAAAAGCAGAAAAAGCACTCTATCAAACACAATTCACTCAGATAAGATTCACTTACTGCCCCAAGAAGTCTCTATGTGTCAAGGCAGTAGGAATTAAACTTGGTTCCCTGGCTGATTAAAGCTCAAAGGCAAATAAGACAAATAAGATGGTAAGTTCAGTCTTCATAGCAAGACGTTGTTGAACTCAAAAGAAGTTCAAAATATTTAAATTCTCTCTTGAATAAGCTATTGAACTTTAACTTGTCCCCCATGTTGAACTGATTTTGAACAGAGGGCTCACAGAGTATAACCACTGAACCAAGTATTGCTATACCTAGTATGTTGGTCAACAGCCATGACAGACAGATTTGTTAAACTTGCTAAATGTTGTCTTCCCCACTGTGTACCAGATGAAGGTCAAAGCTGCTGATCTTCCCTGTGACCCCACAGAAGATCACAATAGATGTTCTTTGCATTATTATTTAATAGAAATTTGCTTATGCATAAAAGAAGAGCTTGAATTTTCCTCATGGCAAATATTGTACAGTGTTATAAATGAATCAGCCAATTTGATAATTAGAAGGAATTTATTCCATGATCAAAATAAAAATCGTGAAAGCCCCAAGCAAAGTCTAACAGCACTGGGCTGGCATTCAGTGCTGGGTGAACCACTTGAGAAATCTCTCTCCCTTGCTTCAAAACTCAGTGGTTCACAAATGCTGCCTTTTTGGGGTTCCTTCTTATACTTTTCTGGGGCTTTGCAGTGTACGGAGTTGATCTTATCTTTTAGCATATTCATGTAGTTCTTCTTTCTTGTTGCCGATCTAGTCTCCCGGAATTGGGATTGCATATCTATCCTGCATCATCTTATTACTGGAATTCTGCTGGGGAATAAACATCTTGGCGACGAATATTATCTTATGCATATTGAATGCACACGGGTTTTGTATATCGGAGGCATATTGCTGTGATTTTTGCCAGACAAGAAGATCCTTTGGAATAAACATCTTTGGAGACATCTTGTTTATTTGAACCCTTCTCTTTTTACTACTTTATGCAAATTGCTTTTTTGCTGTCACTGGCCTTTGGTTACAAGAATGCTGTAGTTTGTAATTTTTCTGCACAAATTATTCTATACTATTCATGACATACAGCAAAAATATACACTGAATCAGGCTTGAATTCACTATTTATGTGACAACAAGTTATAGGCACTGAACACTAGCAATGTTTTGTGAATTATGGGGATATAGCAATAGAGTTGCACTACAAGGCAACTCAAACCACCTGACCAATCACCATATTTGTTCTTTAAAACTTCCTCTTTAATAGCAATGTTTTTTGATATTACCAGCATTTTCTTGTCCTTTAAAGTATTTTTCTGGCATTATTTTTGCTTGCACACTTTATGCACAAACTTTAGAGAGAAATAAACACGCACTTTTCTCCAATGAATATTTGTAAATGCATCTGTTCTTGTATTCCAAATTTGTTGTTGATTAGCTATCTTCATTTACTGAGATGTCACCCAAACCAAGCCTTTCTCAAAAACCTGTATGCAAGTAATGATGTTGTATTGTTCTGCTTCATTAAGTCATACCTGTTTGTTAAGCCAAATGCAAAGTTCCCTAAATAATAAAACACAATGGCTGTAACTGAAGTGTGAAAATTTCTAGTTTCCTTTTTGAAAGTGAGAAGCAGCCTATTGAATGTACTCAGTTCTAAAGCTGAGAGGAAAAGGGAGAAGGAAGGATGGTGTGTTGCCCCTTCCCTCATAACTTACACACAGGGATCAAGTTACTCTTGAAAAATGTGAATGTTTACTCTTTTTTTTTTTTTTTTTTTTTTTTCNTTTTTTTTTTTTTTTGTCTCTCGCAAGAGAATGGAAACCTGGACACAAAATGCAGGATTTACCAAATATGACCTGAACCTCTTGATTACTTATAATAATCATAAAATTATCACCTACATCCATCAAAACACTTGTTGTTGCCTCAAGGTCTTTTTTATGGACACACACATCTGCTATCACTTCTCTAACTGCACTTACATTGAATATTCCCATATGCTTCAACAGCTATCAACACTTGTCTTTGGAGCTTGGGTTTGGTGATGCATCTTGAGATTTCCTCTATCCTGATTTCAATGCAAAATGCAATTGCATAAATGGCACTTTGTCAAGACAATGCAATGCACTGACATCCATGTTACTCTAAATTTCAGCTGACATATCTTTCAGCTTACACCACCCTTCTTTATGTAATTTTATAAACACTAAGTGCTCCCAGGAAACATTCCTCATTGCCAACCACACACACTTCCACTAGATTAGAATAACTGCTTCCAAATACTGCAAAATGTTCTTCTACTCCTCCATGATGCGTGCTGAGATAACTTTCTCAGTTACAAAAAAATCTGCAAACAACCAACCAAAAAAAAAAAAACCCCAAACAAAAAAACACCAAAAAAAAAAACCCAAAAAACCCCCCACCAAACCCAAAATATGCCAATACAGACAAACAAAAACAAGATAGCAAGAACAATACAGCAAATACCTGTTCCACTGCCTGGCCAGGAGCTAAAAGATCCATTGGGGGATGTATAGTAGAGGGTAGGCTAAAGGTAGGGAAAGGCTAAAGGCAAAAGGATAGAGAAAGGGAAGCATGAAAGAGAAAGGGCAGGGAAAAGTTGAGGGGGACAGGAAGGATAAAATAATCAGTTTGGCCTCGAAATGCAAATGCACTTGAGATGCATCTACACATGCACCAACTGGGTGCAGATATACAGGAATTTGCTATTGAGACCTTTGACACCCACGTGCATTAAACATGGCCTCAGATGAGAATGATACAAAAATCTTTCCATAATCCAAGAGCAATATACCGATCAGAAAACAGAAGATAACAGTTTTCACTAAGTGTTGTGGTTTAACAAAATTTGGTTTTTAGATGGGGAGGGAGTTCACAAGCTGCAGAAGTGGTTCTCTGTGGGAACTTCGCAGCTTCCTTCAGGCCTGACAGACCTAAGCAGCTGCCTAGTTTTGAATATGGACACCCTGTTAAACCACTTAAGAAAGCTGAACATGCCTCTGTGAAATCACATTTAGGAACGAACAAATCCCAGGAAAATCTCTCTTGCTTCCAACTTTGGAACAGGTAATTGGATGCTGGTCACGCCGGGTCCCGCTCCACCATGCAGCCAGGTCAGCCTGTGGCACAGCGTGGCTCAGCTGAGATTCTGCTGCCACCAAGTTCCAACCATGGCCGGTGGGCCATGCTGGCTCCGCTTGGCTTCAGGTGGAGCCGAGCTGGGCTCTGCTCCAGCCGTGAGCCACTGAGTCATTCTGCCAGGGCTGTGGAAAATCACACGGCTGAGAACAGAGGCAGCCCTGCAGCCCCGCACAGAAAGCAGCCCCACAGGAATTGACCACGGCAGGGGTCAGAAAACAGCCATGCAGCCACAGCCGGGCAGAGATCATACAGCTGTCCGCAGCCCTGGGTGAGATATTAACTCTTTCAGTGCACAGACGAAACTTGCAGACATCAATCTTCTCTCGAGTGAGAGAAAAAGGAAAGAGTGAAGACACATGAAGAAAACAACATGGTAACACTAAGGTCAGTGAAGAAGGAGTCAAATACCAGATGGAAGGAGAATGAGGATATGCCTTAGTCTTGGGCTGAAATTCTCTTGTAAGGTTATGGTGAAGATATAATTGATATATCAGATTTTTTTTCCCACTGTAACTCATGGAATGCATTGGGAGGATGTAGCACTCTAACCACAGCTATGGGTAAAGGCATGTTGAAGCAAACAGATGTTGAAGTAGCTATGATCCAAAGAGAAGCTTGAACAAAGAAAAAGATGAAAGAGATGAGAAACCGTCCCCCAGAGACAGAAAAAGAAAACCTCTGTTCCCAGAAATAAAAGAAGATATTTTTTTGTTTCTATACTAGAACAGCTCATCCTTAAAATTGTACCCCAATAAGCTGAAATGACCCAAGGTGGTAGCTGCAGGAAACTACCAAATCATAGGAGGGACTTCATGATTGCAGATTTCCAGGCGGCTGCCATTTGTGAAAATTAAAACCACAAGAGAAATGTTTCTTGTGGAAAGGTCTCCACAGAATGGCAAGAGAGACTCCTCTCCCTAAGTGGACTGAATAAAGTTTATTTTTAAAGTGGTAAACTGACTGAAAATACCAAATTTATTCTCCACATTGTCAGTAGAAAAAAGAAAGAAAAGTTAGGGGGAGGACAAGCATTCTGAATGTTTATTCTGATTTCTTACTATTTTTCTTTTGATTTTATTAATAAAGTTTTCTTTATACCCTTTAAAGTTTTGAGCCTGCTTTGCTCTCCTCCTAGTACTTATCTTGTGTCAAAAAATGATTAAATAATTGTAATGGGTACACTGGTTGTTGGCCAGCACTAAACCCACTACACTAAGCCTGTGATTTTATCCACTTTACAGTGATGAGTATTATTAAAGCAGGAGGTGGTGAGTTGGACTCTATACTATCAAAATATGAGAAACTTTCAGCTGAGAAATTTGTCCAGCCTTATAAACCTGTTATCCAGTCTACAATCTGAGCAATTTGGCTATACATGAGTTACATTTCTTCTTTTACGTGAAGGCACCAAAGTTAATCAAATTTATTTTACATTTTTTTTTAGCTAGATGCTTGATGTTAGAACATAGAAATAAAATCAATTCATCATATCTGTAATCCACTACTGAAAATTTAATTATTCTAGAATTCTTTTAGTATTCCTCTACAGTCTCAACAAAGACCATTTGCACATAAGACTGGCTTCCTTTCCTTGCACATCTAAGTGACAAAGGTAACTGTACTTTTAAACTGTTTAAACTATGTAACATGTTACATCTACATGTATCACATTTTCTTTTGGTCAGGGGCAGCTAAACTTCACCTTTCATCAAAATTTTTATTCTTTTATGACATAAAAAAGTAATAGACACATAACATCCTCTTTAAGTGTCAATGGTATGGAACAAAAACAAATTTGCATCACAATATAGACCCACTATAATACATCAAATTAGTCTATGAAGGTTTACTGTTTAGAGAAGGAAATTAAAATTTTCTTTTAGACTATTCATCCTGTTTACAGAATTCAGCAACAAAGTCAAACCTGTTGGCAAAACCAGGACTGAAGGTTACCATCAAGGAACGAAAGGTAGAATTATCATGTAAGAAGTAAATATCTGAGAGATTTTAAAAAGCATATTACAAACCAGCACATGGAATTATCTTCTATTATATTAAAATTCAGATACTTCCTCTCCACACCAAGTGTGTGAATGAATGAGTAATATGTAATTACCTCTTACACTTCCTAGCCCGGTATTTTATTCCATTAATCTGATTTTTCACAATATGAATACCTCTGTTTGGTCTTTCATGATTTTGCCATTCACTACTTACCACTTAAGATTACTTCAAGGCACAAATTGTTTCAGGTTTTTCAGATCATACCCATTTGTTGTCAGTCACTGGACATATTTGTTTCACAATACAAAAATCTACAAATTTTGGCAGGTTTTGGTTAGTCTTTTGAGTTAATCTATATATACTAAATCCTAAAGCTCAGTTGTAATTTAGCAGTTCAAACTTTTAGATTGTTTTTAAAAGCATATCCTATAGTTGCTTTCCAAGTAACCAGAAGACACTAAAAATAAAAGATTTGTTTGAATGAAAGCAATCACATGCATCAGATCCCTTATTACCTGGAAAGAGTTATAAAAACTGAAAAATCCAAATAAAAAAGGGGTGTAAAGGACTGGAGGAAAGTGATTATCCCAGAACTGCATCACTTCAGAATGCAGAATGAAGCACTGCGATCAATAAACATCATTATTATCAAGTTTCAGCAACACAAGGAGAGTTTAGAATTAGCCATGGAATGCAAAAGCTTCAGGCAGAGCAGAAATTCTTGCAGTGCAGAAGTCTTATGTGTCAAAAGGAGCTGTGGTGTTTTACTGACAGCTTAGTAAATTATTAACACTCTGGTCTGCTGCTTTAAAATATATTATCTATTTATACTAGTTGAAGGTGTGTGGTCTGCAGCCTCAAAAGAGGTAGCTCTGATTCGACTGAAGCCTGTGGGCATGAGATGTAAAGAACAGGTAGTCTGCCAAAGGGGAAGAGAGATTAAAATAAAAATAGCCAGGTTAAGGAATATAGAAAAATCAAAATATGGCATGCTCTGATTTCTTGATTTTTACACTTTAAACATAAAAACTAATAGCCTTGAATCTGTATGTTAAACTTAAGGAAGGGTGTCTGAAGAAGAGCAATGAAATTGTTTAAATGTCTTGAGATCAACTCTGACGAGCAAGTGAGGAAGCTGGGGTGGTATAGCCTTGAGAAAAGGAGGCTCAGGGAAGATCTTAATCACTCTCTGTAACTATTGAGCAAGGCAGGTGTAGATTATTAAATAAGATTATGTAGAGGGCTATGTAGATTATTATTATGTAGATTATTAAATAAGAAATTATAGGATGACAGGAAACAGCATCAAGTTGCACAAGAGGAGGTTTAGATTGGATATTAGGAAAAATTTCCTCACTGGAAGCATTGTCAAGCCCTGGAAAAGGCTCCCCAGTTGCTGTCTCTGGAGGTATTTCCAAGACCCATAGGTGTGGTGATTTGGAACATGTTTTAGTGGAGGACTTGGCAGCAATAGGTTTATGGCTGGAGTCAGTCTTAAAGATCTTTTTCACTCTAAATGATTCTATCATTCTAAGGGGAGAAAAAGTTAATGTTATTAACTAACAGTTGGTGAGCAATGTTTTTGTAGAACACAGGATGCTAATTCCCTAAAATATACCTTTCAGGGGCTTATGGTATGAAGAGAACTTTGTTTTCTATAGTGATGGCAGCATAAAGTTTGGATGTCACACGGTTTGTACGTGTAAATGGTATCATAATCATAGCATGTGGCTCTACTTGAATATTATAATTAGAGCCCATTTCTCCATCAAGCACTCGGAGCATGGGAGAAAGGTGTCCCCTTATTTTTTTCTCCCAAACAAAAAACCATCATACCATATTGCAAATGGCTCCCTAAGTATTTCACATGAAACTGTATTTGTCAGTGAGGTTATGTTCATGCCGGTGAAAGAAGACCTCAAGGAAGCCTAACAATCTGGTGTGAACACAACTGTATTCAGGACTATAGGGAGTGCACATGGGGATCTTTGGAAAGCACCTGGAAAGCATTTCTAGGGAAACTGCTAAACCGGAACACAGGGTTTGAGCCGTTTGAGCCCTGCCATCCCTTTTTCTATCAGAGCTTTGTGGGTCTGAAACTCTGCCAGCTAGCACAAGACTGTTGCCTAAAATTTGATAATCCCAACCCTTCCGGCTCCTTTCTCGCGGAAACCAGCGAGGAGCAGCCGGAGCAGCCCGAGCCCGGGTCAGCAGCCCGCAGCGGGCAGCGGGACCCACCGGGCCGGGCGGTGCGAGCCCG
>VWYP01005940.1:116536-136174 GCA_013400435.1 Pycnonotus jocosus | reverse complement strand
GGAACTGGCTGGATGGCCGGGCCCAGAGAGTGCTGGTGAATGGTGCTGCATCCAGCTGGGGACAGTCACCAGTGGTGTCCCTCAGCGGTCTGTGCTGGGGCCAGCTCTGTTCAATATTTTTATTGATGACATGGGTGAGAGTATTGAATCTTTCACCAGTAAATTTGCAGATGACACTAAACTGGGAGTGGGTGTTGATCTGTTGAAAGGTAGGAGGACTCTGCAGAGAGACCTGGAACAGTTGGATGGATAGGCAGAGTCCAATAGGATGTAATTTAATAAGTCCAAGTGCCGAGTCCTGCATTTTGGCCACAAAACCCCCCTGCAATGTTACAGGCTGGGGATGGTGTGGCTGGACAGTGCCCAGGCGGAAAGGGACCTGGGAATAGTGGTGACAGCAGCTGAACATGAGCCAGCAGTGTGCCCTGGGGCCAGGAAGGCCAATGGCATCCTGGCCTGGATCAGGAAATGTGTGTCCAGCAGGAGCAGGGAGGTCGTTCTTCCCCTGTACTCAGCACTGGTGAGGCCACACCTTGAGTGCTGTGTCCAGTTCTGGCCCCTCAGTTTAGGAAGGACGTTGAGACGCTTGAGCACATCCTGAGGAGACAACAAGGCTGGTGAGGGACTTGGAACACAAGCCCTATGAGGAATAGCTGAGGGAGTTGGCGTTATTTAGTCTGGAGAAAAGGAGACTCAGAGGTGACCTTATCACTCTCTACAACTTCCTGAAGGGTGGTTGTAGTCATGAGGAAGTTGGTCTCTTTCTCCAGGCAGCAACTGACAGAAGAAGAGGACACAGTCTCAAGCTGCGCCAAAGGAAATACAGGTTGGATATTAGGAAAAAGGTTTTTTATGGAAAGAGTGATACAGTACTGGAATTGTCTGCCTGGGGAGATGGTGGAGTCACCAACCCTGGATGTGTTGAAAAAAAGATTGAACGTGGCACTTAGTGCCATGGTTTAGTTGAGGTGTTAGGGGTGAGTTGGTCTCAATGATCTTGAAGGTCTCTTCCAACCTAGTGATCCTGTAATCTAATCTAGTCTAATCTAATCTGATTTTGTAATCTAATCTAATAGTTTTTTTTCCTAGAGTCTCCTGTAGTAAAATTCTAATTGTTTGCAAGGCAAACTGAAGCATAAACTCATAAAGCTACTCAAAAAGTGTTTCTCTGAAACTACCTGTCCATGGATTGCTAACACCTGTCACATGCTTGTGCAGTGTTCCCATGTCAAGGGATCTTGCTGTCTAGCCCTCCCATTTGCTCAATACGTATTTATCATCTTTTTAAATTAGCCTAACTAAAAAGTCCAATAAAGCAAGAGAAAGTACTAACAATGAGGATGTGGAACTATCCACACTTGGTATTAACTAACTTGTAATTTGCAGAAAAGCCTAAGTATTCATTTCTTTACATGATCTAGATGTAGGTAGTTTCTTAATGCATAACTATTTCTTATTTACCTATTCAATGATGTTTGAGCATGAATGTAACTTGAAGTGGACTCAGCTCAGGTGAGTCAGGTGAGTGCTTGAAATATGCCATTATTTCATTAGGTATGGCAAAAATGTAGACAAGAGCCTGTATGCTCTCATGACAGATATTGAAGTTAATAATTTTGCACAAAATAATTCTAGGTGTTCAGTCCTTTTTTTTTTGTTTTTCTGACCCTGATGTACAAAGGTTACTACGAACTGTCACAACATCTGATCTGCTGGTCACAGGCTATTTAAACTCATTATTCCATTCCTGCAAACTGGTAGTGTTGCTAACAGCTATAGGTATAAGGAATCCTAGTGAAATCTAGTAAAAAAGGGTCTATTGGTCACACTCAGTTGCTCCCAGAAAAGTAACTGCTTGTCCCTTCATGTATTTACCAAATGTATACCAAAAGTACTACTACCTTCCTTCATAACAGAGTTTCTTTTCTTCTAGGCCTCTCCAGAGTGTATCCAGATCCAACACAGCAGGACAAATTCATTCAGATTTCTTTCGAGGTGAGAATCACCAAATGATTTGGAAGTTCTTGAAGGTATTAGCTACATGTTGCAAGGTGTGGGGGAGGGCAAAAGAGGGGAAGACAGCCACGTCTTCCTTTCCCACCTTATGAAATTAGTTGTCTAGAAGGGCAGTGTTTGCATGGGAATATATATCATAGGTTAAACTATCTCTGTATTCCTGTCTATTTCGTGTTAGAATTAAGCATCATTCTAATGTTAAGCAAAATCATGAGCAAAACCAGTTTCTGGTAATTTCAATATTGCCATTTTTAAAAAGTCTAATTTTTTTACAGTGCAAACTGGTTAAAGAAATAAAACATTCACAACAGAAGGTTGTTCCCTAATGATTTGTATAAGAATTAGAGTTTCTTAAAAATGTGTATTTGTTCCAAAACAAGAAGGAATTATGCAATGTAAAAATTGGATTAAGAACAGTAAAAAGACTTGCAGCACTGGAGAAGCAGATTATCTTTTGCCAAATTAGGTCCATTTTTGTATCCATATGGAAATCATTGTGTATATTCTCAATATTTTGCTTACTCTTGTGTAATAAAAACTATTTCACTTCAGCTGTTTCTTCAGCACACTTACATATCTTGTTAGACCATTCATATGCTAATGCAGCCAAAAAATCTATTTTGCAGTGCTCCAGAAAGGTTACCTGTCCCACGTGGTTCGGCTATCACTCCAATGATGAATCTAATTCAGATCTTCCATCGACACTTTTGGGTCTTCTGTTTGTCCTGTGAAATATATTTCTATAGCAGACCTACCTGTGTTATGGTATGAGACTTTACAATCATCCTACATTTGACGCTCTCCAACATAGCTATGTCTCAAACATTTTTTAGGTCATCATTGTGGCCTCATTCCTCAGTGATAAGACACGAGGAAACAAGTTGCCTCAAGAAACAAGAGGCTTCAGATTGGAGGTTTCAAGTGACTAACAGGAAAAATTTCTTAATTGAGGAAGGGTTGACACTTCTGAACACTGAAAGGGAAGTGTTTGAGTCACCATCCATGAGGCATTTAAAAGACATGGTCATGTAATTGGGGACATGGCTTAGTGGTGGACTTGGAAGTGCTAGATTAACAGGTGGACTCGTTGAACTTAAGGCTCTTTTCTAACCTAAGTGATTCTATGATTCTGAATCTATGAATTCTATGATTCTATGAATGTCTAAATAGCTTCATTGTCTTAAGAAATATAGGCAGTATTCAGTGGGTTAAATTTAGGGTTGTATAATACTTGTCAGTTTGATCTGGCTTTTAAACATGTCAATGAAGTAGGAGTTTGTTGGAGTGATGTTATAAATAGTATTACTGAAACTTTTATCTGAAAAGGCTAATTGACTAGATTATAATTGCCATTTTGTAATGATGCCGTTATTCTTTATGCATGTCAGGTGATGGATAGAGTCCACCAATTTTTAGCAGAAACCAGTTTGATGCAGGTAACTCATTATGATAATCCCAGCAACTCAAAAATTGTTTCTTATCACACACAAAACCCAAGCAGGTGGCAGATTTTGAATCATGTGTTGTAAAACTAAAAATAGAGAATATTTTTCTTTTTTGAACTTTTTTTTTTTCCCCCCGGAATATGTAATGAAACTTAGATTCTGAAACACAAAGTTCATCTTCACACACACAAAGGAGCACAGAGAGGACAGTGATAGTCAGGAAATCCTTACAACTGAACAGAGTGAAACTGGGGCACTCTGATCTGAGTTCTTCCAGGGCTGACACAGTAGGACAATCAGCCTCATTGTCTGTGTGGTGAAAGCCATCGAGGTCAGTCAAATGGATGGGCTCTCTGTATCACCTTACACACCAAGGAGGGTTACTGCCTGTGGGATAGGTCTTGGCATTCTGCAAGACATTGTATAAGATGTCTTGAACAGGAAGCAAAAACAGGGAAAGGGGGAGATTAAGGTGTTTTGAGGGTGAACAACGGTAGATAGAGAGATAATGGTATTTAGGGGACTGCTTGCATGTGAACAGGTTGCTAGTCAGTCTGCTCATTGGTCATGCCCTTCAATTGGTCAATGCATTCTATCCTGTCTTCTTATCAAAATCCATTTCTATTTCCTGGGTCAAACTCTCTACTCTATAGAGTAATGTTCGGAGACAGTGAGTATAGGATGATAGCGAGTTGTGCAATCATCGTGTTGTTTCTTGGTACCTTACTGCAGTCACTGGATAAGTGAGTTTTGTGTCTTTGTTAAAACTTCTGTGAATTTTTCTTCATATCTTGGGTTGTAGATCCAGGATGATTTGTGACTACATTATTTGGAATTTCTACTGCTTTTACACTGAAGGAAATGTTAGTATTAAGATGTCAGCTAAAATTGTGCATTATAGTTATTCTTTGAAAGTATGCATGTGTGGATAGGAATTAAGCATTGGTTATTATGCAGGTGTGTTTATTATAGGTGTGCTTTGCACCTGTCTACATCATCTTCCTTTGAGGTCAGTTTTACCCACCCGTTTTCATTGTTTTTATTGTGACCATTCACATAGACATACTTGGCCCACATATGTTTTTTTCCCATTCTTAGCTACTCACACCTTAGCAGCAGTAAACTGATCCTTTTGCTTCAGACTTTCCTCATTTTTGTTTTCAGTCATGAGTAAATGTGCACTGCCTTCCAGGATCCCTTTTATGCATGCACACATATGCTTCCTGAAAGCACTGCAGTATTCAGCAATGGGTCTGAAAAGCCTCTTCCCTTGTGGATAAGGCATGGAGGATCACGCTTTAAAATAAACTACAAATACCTCCTAGAGCCAGTAGGGTTTTGTGTTTATCATTTAGCTTTCCTAAAACTTTGCTGAAACTGATGAAATCACTTTCTAGGACTGGTCAGATCGTTGCTTCTATGATGTTGAATTGCCCTGATCTGGGTGCATAATAATAATAATAATAATGAGATGCCATATGTCATTTACATTAAATTTAAATAATAAATAATTGTTATGATTATATCTCAATATATAACTTGACAAAATATGTGCCTTTCTGCTCTATGGATGGAAATACTGGCTTATAAAGTCAATTGGAATTCTGTCATGGACTGCAGTGGGACTAGAACTATACAAAAAGTGTTATAGTTGTCTGAATGAGCCTCAGGAGATCTACCAGTTTTGTTGGTGCTCTTAGAGATTTGTGTTTTATAAATGACATGAATTATCAGCAGCACTCTATTGTCTTTTTTAACTTTGATTTGGGAGCAGAAATACATATTTCTCTGAAGTCTTGAGTGCAAAGTCTTTTCTAAGTGTAATAAATAAATAATTCTCTAAATCACTTGCCAAAGCATGATTCCACCAAAGTGATACAATTTATTGCCAAACTTCTTATGATGATACACTATTAAAACATTTCTATAAAGACATTAGCAGAACAGCTTGACTTGTTTAAAAATATATGAAGTTGACACCTTTGGGAAAGTACACACAAGTATCTCCAAACAACAGCACTCTAAAGAGTGACAGTTTAAGGCACATGATTACTTTGCAACCTTTGTTACTTAAATCTCTGACTAGACCATGTATTTGTAATACATCATTTCATGTATTTCAATAACTAGGTTCACAGCTCAGAGAGACAGAATTCATCTCAATGCAGGCAACAATTCTGGGGTTTTTTTAAACATTGCTAGATCATAGTGCAGCATAATAAACATTGTTAAAAAGAACTTTATTCATGGAGCAAAATATGTAGAAGGAACATCAAATATTTCTTAATTTCATCTTTTTGCAACAAGGTAGGCCATAGTTAGTTATTAAATAAATAGCAACTGTGGAATGCCCAGATTTCCTTTTTCTGACTGAGCATGTCACAAAAAAATTTAAAGACAGAATTTTCAGGGAAGTAAGAACTGAACTGGCCTCACCAGACATGAACAAGTTGTCAACTGATCATTCCAATCTAATAAACAAGGGCAAAAGAAGATCATACTTACAACCATATCCTCAGCAGCTCTTAATTTATATTGCTTGAGAGAAATCAGTGGTGCTTGACTGATTAAAGCATGCTGAAGAAGTAACCAAACATTTTCACCCACAGGTACACGTACAACAGGAAATGTGAATGTACAATGAAAGAGTATGCAAAAAAATTAAAAAGTATGACAAATTATCAACTGTTATAACCTGTATTTACCCTGGTTGACACTGGGAGCAACTGTCCTTGACAAAAAATGGAACTGTAATCCACTATTTTATAGCTGTGAATATATTCTCAAATGTGGAAACTGGGGACATTAAAGTTTTTTCATCATATTTCGAAGTGAGAATTTACAACAAACAACACCTTGCTGTGGAATCAATTCTACTAGAAAATCTCTTCCAGAGGCATAAGAGCTTCAGGAATTATGCAAGATATTCCAGGGAAAGGTCTCTTCACCATCAGAATGGTCCATTTTATCCTTTGTTTGTTCAGCTGTAGTGATGCAACATATAGAAAATGCCTAAGGCCTTTGGAACAGAGAGGTATGTCCTTTGTATATAATCCTTTCATTTCTGTTGTTTGAGATAGTGTGATGCTTCTCTCTGTCTTGTAATATCCCACAGCCCACAGCCCCCTCAAAAACACACAGGGTCCTGCTGACTTTTCACAGAGACTGCTGTATTTGTAAATGTGGTCGTGTCTATGGATCCTCTTTAGCCTAAAAGCTTACAAGAACAATAAAAACATACCCTGTTTTTTCAAATTTGCATACTCTTGTCTGTGCAACATTTATGTGGTGAAAACTCCCATCTGTTGATGGCAATTTACAAATGTTTCCTTGAGGTAGCCTGTACAAAACAGGTTAGTAATGGTCTAACAAGCATGCAGAAAACAGTCCACAGTCTGGTTCTCTTTCTGACTGCAGCACAGCAATGACCTCTGTAGGACACCAATAAGAAATGAAAGTTTTATTCCAAAGCCAACACCTGATGAGCATCTTGCCAATTTTGGTGTTGGTACTTCAGCATTATGCTATGAGACAGGAAGGTAGATTTTGGCACATTGCACTTTACCTGTACTAGCATTTGGGATCAGTCATGGTTCTGTTACATATCTTTGCCAATTACTAAAATACTTGTTCCAATTATAATATCTAGAACAGCATTAATATGCTCTACTTCATCAAAATAATATGTTCACACGTGCTCGATTAAGAAGACTAGCTCTGAGTGATGAAGCTTTCCAGTTAGGGACACTGATTTGAATCATTGCCCAAGATGACAGCCAAACAGGCAGCTGCTTGTGGGTTGATACCAAAAGAACCACTTGTCTGAATCCAGTTTCTAGAGGTGTATTATCCATCTAGCTTTATAAATGGTATTTGCCATCACATCTCTGCAATTTGCATCAGCCTAACATACAGTTTTAGCATACAGGACAAAGATGGAAAAAAGATGTGGGCATGAGTTTCCACACATTGCTCCTCTCTTCTTGGGTGTCTGGGTAAATCTCAGTTTTGATATCTGACAGAATAATCTCAAACTCGCTCAAAATCTAGGTAGGTAGAATGAAACAATCGGTAATTCCTATAGATAAAGTAAAATTTACCACATAAAGCTGCTGTCCAGGATCCAGTCTAAAACAATTCAGATACCTCCCTGAAGGTGACAGCTCATTTACAAATGCTTTACACTGATATCAAATAGAAAGTAGGAGCACATTAGGATCACAGAAGTGGCTAAGCACTCTCCTTCTATTAATATCATAGAACCTTTACACTTTATACCACTGAAGATTTCAAGTCAAAATTTTGGGACTGGAGTTATCCAAGGCAAAATGGCCAGAGGACTATACACAGGCATGTAGTATCATATATCTATGAGAGGTCTAAGAGTTTTCATTTTTACTTAGTCTTCATCTGAGTTGGATTTCACTGATGTCTCCAGCTGTCTTCAAGGTGATGTAGATCTAATTCATATGCAGTAAGTGTCTAGTGCAATCATAACTATCATTTGACAGAAAACCATGGACAAAAAAAAAAAAGACATTCCTAATACAAGTAGGTATATACATGCACAGTAGCCAAACTGCCTCTGTACAATACTTTGAACCATTGAGTCTTCTGAGTCTTTGTGGCACTTAAACCATGTGGCAAAATGCAGAACACCATCTGAGAGACCACTATCCTGATCAGCAATTGAAAGTAATACATAAATTAACAGGATAATCTAACAGTATTTGGAAGATATCTTCCAAAGCAGCAGTAAAAATGACAAATATTTACACTTCTGTCTGAGTGAGGCCATTTAAAATACAGCAGCTTAATTAAGAATATGAAATGAATTGCCTGTGACCACGCAAATTAAAATTCTGAGCTAATTCTGGATGTTCTTTCATTCCAGTGCTACTGAGTTGAGAGAGTGAAGGTGCAGGAATGATATGGCCCTCCTGGAGTACTTGATTAAATTTCAAGATATCAGGACTTTCCTCTCACTGGAAAGTTTTACCAATATTCCACCATTACTCAGTGACACAAACTTTCAAGAGCAGGAAAATATTTTTCTTTAGCTTGCACTTACAAAAGGCACTGATCCATTTCAATCAGAGTAGACTTAGCAGAGAAGAGGCTAACCATTGGCTTCTCCTACTTTAATTTCATATAGCATAAATACTTAATTCCATTACTGAAGCAGCAAATGCAGCCTATTCCTTTAAATGTATTTATGGCATAATGGCATAATAAACCATCTCCATGTAAAAAATCCAAGGATTTACCATTTGAAAAGATTCTTGGTTTAGCCCTTCAAAAATAATAGATTATTTGTAACAGTCTACATGAAAAAATAACAAGGAGTCATAATTCCCCTTCACTATGCACCCTTTCATTATGAATAAGAACTGGAAAATGTAAGTGCAGCAGAAAAGCTCCAGTGTTTCTGACATCACAGGACCCCACTCCCTTTCCATCTGAAGCCATTCTAGAGAAGATCCTATGAACCAATAGGTTGCTCTCTATTTTTACAAAAGCCCTTTATTCATCTTGTTCTTTCAATTAAGTCCTGGCTCACAACTGTGTTTCCTCCTGTTCCAAGGAATGTGGAGGGACATGGCAAGATGCTGGAAGAGATGCCAGCTTCTGAAGCTTAGGGTGATGCAGAGGTTTTGGCCTGTGGAAAGAACGTCGGCTTTGTACACGTCTGGCTGCTGCAGACCTGTAATTCCCTTCTACATCAAGCAACATTTTCTTTTCTTGGGGCTCCTTCATGTAAGAGTCTTCCAGCCCTTCAAACATAAGCAGAGTATTTTCTTCTTGTGAATTCTCTGACTTGAAGCTAACTTCAGAACAATAACCTGAGTTTACTGTCTCTTTGTTATTCATATCTGTACCTGATTCCCAGAAGAGATCAGGTACATTTGGGTCACATGAAGCAATGTACTCTGAGACAGCAGAAAGAGGTATATTCCCTCTGTTTTCCAATGAAGAATAGTTTTGTGTCCAAGGCATTTGAAGACAAGAGGGGAAGAAGTGGAGGGGATTCACTGAAACACTTCCATTTTGGTTTAGTTGATCATCTGAAGAGGAGTATTCTGTCATTTCAACGTCATGGTCCATATCACCTAGAGGGCACAATTAAATAGAAACATTTGTTTCCTATTTGTACATACTTTATCAGTTAATATGCTGGCTATTGGGCTTTGGTCTTGGCTATTTTTATGGAGTCTTATGAAGGTGAGTGGTTTAAGATTTTTTTTTTTCCTGAAGAATGCTACTCTGTATCCAATTCTATTTTGGACAACCTGAAGTTAATTAATTAAAGTTCTTATCCTTGCTGATTGTCGGGCAAAATTTAGCTCAGTGTTTAGAATGAGCAACTGCTTGTTTCAGATAGTTAGGAGATTGAGCCATTGTCTGGTCACTAAGGTATATCTTTATCTTGAGATAATCCTGATACTCAGCAAGGAAATATTTCAGAAATTTTTGAAACAAATTGTACTTTTTCAATCAAGTAGCAGAGGGTTTGACTCCAGGGAGTAAATCTCTTATTGATTGGAACCTATGATCAGTTTTCTGTATACATTAGATATATAGAGAAACTTAATATTTCCACTCTTGGCTTCCAGTTTCCATTGTTTTTTAAAACCTTTTAATTGAAATTTTAGTATCATTCTCTTATTGGGAGAATTTTGTTAAAGAGATCATTCAGAGGGCTCTTTCAGACAGTAATCAAGGTGTATGCTTATTAGCTTAGGAAATCTAACTTTGCAAAACACTTATTAAGAAACACAGCAGTCAAAAATCCAGTGATTTTAACACATCAAAGATACCCAAAAATGAACCAACACATACTACTTCCTAATAATAAAGTGAATTACAAATAAAGCAATTAAATGGAGGAAAAGAACAAAGCTAGCAAGTAAATGTTCTGCAGGTTATATGTCAATATTCTGTGACAATATTCTCAGTGGGGACAAAAAAGTGAAGAGAGTTTCAATATAGATAAGTGTCAATGTGAAATTTTCCTTTTGGAATACTGCTCGTTGTTCACACTTTTAATCAGGATATTGGACTGCAATTCACAGTCCTTTAACTAATCCTGTGTTTATTTTAGAACATCATTTAAAAAATAAACAAAGATGCATTATTGAGAAACTGAGTACTGAAACCAAACACAGAGCTACAGGCCACTCCAGTAAAGAAACTGATGTGCTTCCTTTAATTACCCTTGAACTAGCACATCTTCTGAAGGGACAGACTCCAAAGCAGAAGAAAAATGGAACTACTTTTTCTATTTCTTTTCAAGTGAAATTCTTCTTACGTCAAAATTAGCAGTGTTCACTCTTTGCCTGAGGTATTTGTCCAAACAAAGTTTCATCAACCAGCTACAGAATACTTTCAACTTACTTTTTTGTTGTTGTTAATACACAAGGGACACTAAGACACATATTTATGACCATGAATTCCACAAAAGCATATTCACGATGACACTGACTTTTGCGCTTCATTGCTCAAGCCCTGCAGTGCCCTGTGTTCTATTCAATTACAATATCTGAACTGTGGACCTGACCCACCTCGTTTGAAGCAATGCTTGACTTGATTATAAAAATGAGGGCTGATTTTATAGTGTGGAAAATTTCCACACAGCAGAAGTTAAAGGGCAACTGGGATATTAATTTAAACCCAGAGTCAATTTAATTTAAACCTCTAACACATTAGAAGCAGCAAGTTATTTGCTGTATCAGAAAGCTAAGCCTTTTTCTAGTTTCAAAATAAGGTATGGATTAAGATAAATTCACAGTTTAAGGATAAAGCACTAAATGGAATTCTGTTTCTCCACAATTCTGTTGTGTAATATCCCCACAAGCAGACTCTGATGTATTTTAGTAAACATGATTGATTTTAAACCCCTTTCTTATGTAATTTAACGGTACATCAGTAGTGCCACTGAATAGTTGTATTGTAGCAGTGGGGCATTTTTCTTCCTGGACACTGAATAAATAATCTGGACAAATGTTCACAGCTAATTCACGGCTTCCCTAGCAACAGAGTAAAAAAACTATATTCCTTTTAGTGAATTGAGATACCAATTTTATCATCTAGAACTGACTAAGCAGGAAACCTGAAGCCTCTTGAAAATATATGCCCAATATTCTGGTACTTGGAATGCTATTTTCTTGTCATTTAAAATACTCAAGTGAAAACAAAGAGAAGGACCCTTATCTGCTGTAAAAGTAGCAAGATACTGGACCCCAAATAGTTGAACAGCTCTTCTGCAGAAGGAAAATAGAAAGATGTTTTGTTAATTAAGCTGGAGGGAAATAACAGATATTTAGTTGTACAAAGAAATCAGGAAAGAAAGATTTTCTGCAAGAAGAAAAAACAGAAAAATAAGTTTACTTGTCAGTATTGATAAGAAGTCTGGTTAAAAAATAAAGGTGATAATATCTTTTGAAATATTACATATGTGTTGATTCTGGGAGAAAAGATCTGGGTCTGTCCTCTGGGCCATCTGCTAGCAGGAAGGAATCTGTTGATTTATTGCTGAGCCGGATTGGAGCGAGCCGTCTGAAGTTGTCTGGAGAATATGGGATCTGCACTCGGGCCCTTTGTGATGGTACCACAGTGTCTTCACTAGATAACCATGGTGAGAACTTCATGTAGATGCTTTGGTCATCATCAACTGAAAATACTGGGTTATCAATTCCTAAAAAAAAATAATTCACGTGTGACAAATAAAAGTAATCAAAATAATTTCCTGGAAATACAGCAAGATGCTTTATAAAAGAAGGGCTGTTGGAAAAAATGGGCCGATACACTGGTATGGGTGTGACTAAGTTGATACACAGACCATTACACACACATATGCCTTGGGTTTTGCTAGATATATGTTGGATTTCAATTAAAGAGAAAAGTTGGTTGTCACATCAAATTTGCAATTATGTTAGGGATATCTTGAGATAAAAAACAGAATCAATAAAAGAAATAATCAGTCCACAAGTGTTAAGCAAGGAAAAAAGAAAAGCACAGCATAAAGCACTGCAGAAAATTCAAATTAAATCCATAAAAAAGAAATAAGATATGGGGAAAAAAAAAAACAACTTCACCACTCCATAAGCAGATGAGTGTGAGGTACCTATGGCAAGCCATGAAACAGTCCAAAGTAAGATGTAGGAGCCTGTTCATATAGCTACCAAGTTTGACGAGCTTTTACATAAACATTATGCATCTTGCCATTCACTTATTTCTGGGTGTCTTTATAGATACTCAAGCATAGTCATGAAATTTGTCATGAAACAGTGTCATGCATGAACTGCACTTAAGGGTGTCTGCCACAAGAGTATGGACACAAGTGTTCTTCACCAATTACGCATGAAGCAAACAGTGGCATGCTGAAAAAACTTAAACACAAAAGTGCTAAAGAGAAATACTAAATATAACTCCATAAATTATATGACATGGGTTTTGTTATATATAGTTATAAGCTTCCAATCTGATATTTTGGAGTCTTTCAGGGCTGGAAATCAAGGGCATTGAGTGCTCCAGAAATGCTGCAAATCTGCATTTTTCAGTAACTTCTATTAGCCTGTAAAGATCTATGGGATTGTGAATATAAAAGGAGAAATCTTGCCTGAAATAAGAAGAACAAAATTTATCACAACAAGGTTCCAATGCAAGTGAAAAACAATTCCAGAGGACTAGTATTGACTGGTCTTGTGAGGTAAGGCAATTCTAAAACAACATTTTCTGCTGCTAGAAATAATTAGTAGCTTTAAACCTGATTTAGGTATTCATGTTCACAACTGCTGTCAGTTTCCAATGTGATGCTCTCCATACCTCCAGATATCCAAAAATCTTTATGTTAACATTAATATTAAGCAAATGTATTTTCAGATTGAACACATAAAATCACTCAATCAAACAAACAAAGAAACCCAGGCTAACTCATCAGCATTTCTAGCACTTCTTTATATTTGAGGAAGAAAAAAAAACCATTGTAGGTAATAAATATTTTTACCAGCAGGAGTATCTGTGAAATTTTGTTTCATCACATTAGCCAGGAAATCAACTCCTTTGCCTAGATGCAATGTCTCATAATCATTATTTTCTTCTGATTCAGAAAACTCCAAATCTAGGGGGATAAAAAAGAAAAGAAAAAAAAAGAAAGTGCCATTTCATTATTGATTTTTATCAGTTCTGATAGAAAATGCTGTTTCCTGCTGGTTTGATGCTGTCATAGTTATCAAAAATACATCTTTAGCAAGGATTTTCATCACTTGACAAAGGTCAGCATTAGTATAATGACTAGTTTCAAACCTACTGAGGTCATTGCTGCTTTTACTGCAGTAGAATAAGTTTTGCAACAGCTGCTAAGCCACTTGTTAAGACTGTCTTCAAAATAAACTTTTTTGGTTTTAAGTAGATGATGACATCTCTATGCAGAGTTCTTTGGTAAGACAATATTCAATGACCTAATAATGAGTATTTGGAAAACACTTCCCAAGCAAAGTAGTTCTAGAATATTACATTTGGGGAGCCAGCCTGTACTGCCCCTCTCCATCAAACAAAAATAACACTCAGTAAATGATTCAAAGAAGATACATAAGGAAAATTATGTTTGCTTGGAGCTAAGAGAGAAAAGACAAATCTGAGAAAAGATAAATCCCTCTCTATTTTACTTGAATTGTCTTCGAGGTCAAGGAGTTACAGGTATAAACAGAGGGAAGAACATAAATCAAGCTTAGTCCAGTGGCTTTTAACCACATTTCAGTTTTGAAGCGACATATTATTTTATAATTGCATAACAAACATGTTACCACCCATCACATCTTGCTATGTCTGACACCAATGCCAAAAAAAAGGCTAAGACAGGAAAGAATTTGGGGCTTTATATGCAAAACCAACTTTTGCTAGAGATAGTCCTCAGGCTGGTCAGCTCCCAGTTACACTTCCAAGCCTGACCCATGCGATAGATACATTCATGAAGGGTAAAGCCATGTTGGAACTGACCTCTGACTATGTGTTCCTTCCAAAGCTACACTGTCCTTGAGTTGTATCATGCCTGCTTAGCCTCAGCTTGAATTCTGACACTTCTAAAACAGTGGACTTTAACTCAGATAAAAATGTAATCTCAGCTACTGAATTTGATGTGGCTGAGGTCTTAGGCAGACATATCCTGCTGTGATGTAAAAGTTAGCAGCTCTGTGTACCTTATCCAAACAAGAAGCTGAAAGTTCATTTATATTGTAGCCACTGCATTGTTTTGTTTACAGAATATAAATGTGATATTTTTAAAATGTGAGCAAAAAGGCCAACTAAAATTTTGTTTGCCATCCAGATTCATAAAAAAACTTCTAAATTAACTGATATATCACTGCATTTAAGCATAAAGCAGATCACCACTCCAAGTTCTGAACTATAACTAGAAGTCCCTTTTTACTATCAGATTTGCTGTGACATATCACAAAATATTTTAGTGATGCTTTACTGGCAATGTAGCTGGTATAATTCAGTTAATGAAAACAGTCTAAGAGTCTTTTTACCTTTTCCCTTCAAAGTAAAATCTTGTACTGGATTTTCTGAAGGAATGTTTCCATTTGGTATGACACTGCTATTTCTCTGAAAAGAAAGAAAAAAGTGACCAAAAATGCTGATGTCATCAGATAGCAATAGCAGTGAAATGACCCTTTGAAAAGATGAGTCCAGCAGAATAACCCTGAAATCGATTGTTTGTTTGATATGGATGCCACCAATTTCCCACCTACACTGAAGTGTGTACAGACAGAGTGAAAAAAAGAAACTTTGGCTCTTTTTATGCTGTGTGTTCCCTCTTAGTTTCACACAAATTTGGTTGAATGCTCCATGCTATAGAGCTATCCTGCTACCTCTATCCTGCAAAATCTCCCACAATGTAGTAGCATGGTTCAGGGTCTGTTGTTTTTTAAGTGGTCAGAAATCTCTCACCCAGAAGAAGAGTCCCAAAGCATAGAGAAGTGCGGAATGTGAGAAGAAGCCCCTTGAGTTACCTCCTAGTTTAATCTCTTCTTGCTTAGATCCTCTAGATTCATGAAGTTAAATAGGACAGAGATAAATGCAGGACATAGGATCCTTTTGAGTCCTCCCTACCCTTCCCACCCATTAGATGGTATAATAGGTGGTTACATCTGGGTCCTTGTGAAAGTATTTTTACCCTTTTTTGGCCCCGGTCTCGTTTGTGGATTTTATTGAACTTCTTGGAATGGTTTATTCCTAGTTTGGTACTCTTGAAAGACTCTAACCGCTTCCTCATTGTCCTATGGAAAATCTCCTTGTCTTGTTTGTCATCTTCACTGTGCATGATCTCATGTCGACTGTACAGGTGTTTGTGCTGTGGCCAGGAAGGGAAGACAATATTCATTTACTTAGAAATACAGATGAAAGCCCTGAATTAATTCGTTCAATCTGTGTCACAAAAATGTAAATAACTCCATAAGAAAGAATGAACTAAATACTAGTCTGAAGGCATTAATGAAACTCCCATTTTTCTTTTTTCTTCATGAAACAAAAACAGGAATTTTAAGTGTGTAAGGGTGGACTGTCATTCAAAGTAAGCATCTCCCTATAAGTGTCTGAATCACTTCAGTTGATACACTTCATTTAATCCTGATCAGAACCTTTGATGGACACAGTTCTGCCTACAACTGGCCCTAGTGATTTCAAAGGCATTAGTTCTTTTAAAAAGCCATGTTCTTAAATGAGAAATCACACAAAAAGCCTATCTTCCTCAAGGGTGTGGATTTTGCAGTGGATCCTCTCCTTTTCAGTTTCACTCGCAAGTTTTGGTTCCTATTTCATCTTAGTTTTAGACTGGAAAACAGTCCAATGCTAGCCCCTTGCACTCACCTCCTGCCTGGGTTTATACAGGTACTGTTGTAGGGTGTGATGAGCGAGGGTATCTTCTGTGTCCCGGATACTTTTCCTTCTCTGCTCTAAAGCTTGCATGTCAAGGCAAACCGGTCCAGCTTTTTCTCTCCTGAAGAAAAACCCAAATAGCGTTTTTTAAAATCAGTGATTGGTGAAGAGGAAGAAAAAACAGGAAGATAAGGAATGAAAAGGAGAAACAAGATGAAGTTTTTAAAAAAAAAAAACCAAACAAAAACAAAGACTAAGAACTGACTCAATGACAGTGAGTAAATGGCTAATGGGAAATGTGGAAGGATCATTGGTTTCTGTCTTTCAGGGGGATGTAGCATTAATTAATTTCACAGTTTACATGACACGTGGTCTGTTCAGTGACAGATTCATCAAAAAATTAAGGAAAGGGTAATTTTTTCCTTACTTTTTCTGGAACAAACAGAGAAATAGCATCTAGCCCTGTATATAACAGTTGGTGAACTGAAGGTAAATGAAACAGCTCTAATGTGGATGTCTGTTTCATCTTACTAGCCTTTACTGAAAAAAACTGTGTGTAAAATACAACATTATAAATCCATGTATATCCATTTTCTGTGGGAGAAAATATTAATAAAGTTCAAAAAAGTAGTGACTGAAGCCCCTATAATTTGCATTTTTCAATTTTTTTGCAGTGTTTCAACTTTCTTTCATATACTACATCAGCCCAGTTACTTACAATAAATAAGAGACAGAACTTTCCACAGTGCTTGGGAGTGGAGTGCTGAAATCCACATTTACCATGTTGTCTGTACTTGGAGAACGTATAAATGCCAGTGAACCTCTACGTTCTCCCTGGTCATGGAAAGAAACAAGACATATTACAGCTGTAAAAAATTAGGACAAACTGTGTATCAGAATACAGATAATTTGTGAGACTGTATTTATGCAAATAGCACAAGAGGCATGGGAAGAGTTGTATCTAGGTAAAAAATAAAAACCATTTTTTTGGTTTTATGGTTTCTTTATATTGAGTGACATTATCCCAACAAACAAAGCAATGAGAAAATCTATTCCACTCTTAGAAATTGTTTTTGAAGGGATGAATAATTTCCTGTGGCTCAATAGATTTGCAATTTTACTTTGTACAATGTTGCAAGCTGAGAGCATAGGGATATACATACTGATGTTCATGTAGTAACACCACCACACTATCAGCAGCATTTTCAAAGACACAAAACTAAGTTTTCTGTTCTCTACCAGACTGGAAGCAGCAAATATTAAGTGGTGATAGAAGTCTAAAACACTATTAGAAAAAGGTTATGGCATGATGAGATACTGAAGAGATGAGATTTTTTCAGTTGTAAAACTAGTGTCACAGAAGTGAATTGCTGGAGAAGCTCAGTTTTATGTCTTCATACTTTTCCCCACACCTTAAGTAATCTCTTGCTTGGCTAAAAGGTACCTGTTGAGTGACATTGTGGTTACACGGGCTGAAACCATCTACGGCTTTGAATCACAGCAGAGAGAAATCACATAGCAGGTCTCTAGATTTTAAACAGTAATAATAAAAAAATCATCTCCCTTGCAGAACAGAGATTTTATCTATATTTCTCCAATTTCAACTTTACTGTGTTCCCTTTACATTTTCATACTCATGGAGCAAACCAAATAAATATTTTCTTTTCCTGTGGTAGTCCACATACGTATCACAGTGTACGGGTTACCAATGACATTAAAAAATACACTCTGGCCTCTGCAGGCAGAAAACTTGAGGTTAATAAAATTGAATTCTGGGAGAACATTGTCTCATCCATTTTCTTAAGTGAATCTGACTTTCTTTTCAAATCAAGTTTAACGTTTCATACATACATCATACCATAATGATGGTATGTGAAAGAATTTTAGCCAGAACAAGTTATGAACCATGAGCATTTTAAGTCACTTCCCTTCAGTTGCTCTGAATTATTTTAATTTTTCTTGGCTTAGGTTCTCCTCTCTCAGCTGTAAGGAATTTACTTAGATTGAGACTGAACTCTCTGAACTCTTATTTATTATATAGCTGTAGCATAGCAGCAGAGTTGAACAAAGAAAAATATGTAAGACCATTTTTAAACTCCTCAGTTTCTTGCAAGCAAGAAGAGAATGAGTAACTGGGGGAGGCAGGTCTTTACTTATCCTGGAAGAAATGGCTTCAATTTCAATGTCAGCTTGTAATTCATAGATATTCAGTTCAAAGATATATTTGAAAACTGAAGAAAAGTTGTTAAAGCAGTGTATCATTGAAGCAAATATTAAAATGAGAAAAGTGAAATGGCTTTAGGATTCACAACTCATAATTAATTTCTGCTGGAAGAAAATATGTTGCAAAACTTCTGTAGAACTTTGAGAATTTTTAATTTCTTTTTCTATTATAATCAGATCAGTAGACATTTGCCCAATAGAATTTATCTGCAAGAAGCAATATACACAAATAGCATATGGACTAAGGTAACAAAAAGCAGTTCCCTTGTGTTTTGTCTCCTAAAAAATAATTAATCTAACTTTTAGTAATCTGTCTTTATATATAGGATCAAAGACATTATTGGGTAAAAATCCTGATCCTAAATCTACATGTGTTAGTGATCTATAAAGCCCTTTGCACTGTTAAAGAGAAGAAACACTGTAACAAATCTACCGATTCAGCAATGAATCTGAACATGAGTTTCATATTCGTCCACCTCTAAGTCATTATCCAGCTTTCTTCCTCTGAGGTGTGACCCAGAAAGTATCACAAGAAAGAAAATTAGTACGTGAGCTCAGATGGTCTAAAAAACAAAGGGATAATTTACAATATCTCAAAAAGAAGAATTTGCTTGTCTTGTGAACTATTCTTCATCTTTCATATTAACATAATTTCTGAATTTCATCTTGTTTTCTGAATTCCATCTCCAAAATTTTATGTTTGGTTGGAAGAAGACTGCCTGGCTGTAACTCATTAAAACAAACAAACAAACAAACAAAAAACACTTAGCAGTAGGAGTAATGGTATCAATCATAGTAATAGTTGTTATTTAAATTAAAGAAATTAACTGATATATCACCTAACTGTAAAAAATAATAAAATAATTCAATTGGAGATTATGGGCATGGATAGATTTAAAAGACCACTTTTAAAAATATTTCATTTAAAACCATCCTGTATCAATACTGCACATTTGTGGTTGTTTGAACTAAGGTGAGTAGTTTCATACTGAAGAAGATTAGGAATTCTCACACAATCGGGCAACATTGCTGCAGTACTCCTGCAGAAGGTCAAAAACCTTCTTCAAATCTCCTT
>VWYP01005940.1:0-116529 GCA_013400435.1 Pycnonotus jocosus | reverse complement strand
GTTGTTTTTTTTTTTGTTCATGTTACAATGATCTGGCAGATTGAGATTTGCAGTCCCATACTTTGGCCACATATGCACATCATTTCCTCACTTGGAAGTGAGCTTCTTCAAATCAGATTTGTCATCACATAGAACCACTATTCTGCAGGAGCCAGACCCTGTTGACACATTTAGAAAGACAACACCCTCCAGCATTACAGTATTTTTTTCATGTAATGAATATGGAAAGAAAGATATTCAGCAAAATGCAACAGAAATGTACACTGAAGTAAGTACAATATACTAGTGTTTGGCAATCAGGCACAATACTGAGAACTACAGCTTCTCAAACTGGCAATACCAACACTCAGAACACATTTTAAAAAAGCAGAGCAGAGATGGAAATAGTTTTCCTTTAGGCATCTCCTGCAATATATCAACTTTATATTATAGTATAAATCTTAAAAAATTAAATTCGAAATGATGCTGTAATATGTCAACAAGTGTTCATAAGTACCTCAGCCACGTAGCTAATTGCATCCTTCAGGTTGAGCTCATGGAAAACATTAAGGATTTGGTCCCTTGATTTTTGTGCAGACCTTCTCATCAGTATTTTTCTGAGGAATTTCCTATCGAAATTGGACCACCTGATAATTTAAACAAACTGAGTTAATGGCAATAAGTAATTTTAGTTTCAAAGCATTTTTAATTTAGCATAAATGATATTTTTGGAGCTAAACACTTTGGAAAAAAGGGTGAACAGTGGAATGTGAGGGATTTGTGTCTTGAATCTTTTCAATTAGCATGTAAAGGAAGTCAAGGAAAAGCACGCTACAGACTTATGCAGCTGTCACAAAGCATTTAATCAGGTCACTTACCCAACACTACTGCAAGAGTGCTATGATTATGGTATCCCATTTCAGAGTCAGTAACAGATTTTATACTTTGTGAGATCATGCTACCTTATTTTTCCACTTCTGATTATATTTAATTTTCTTCCCTTGTTAGGAAAGTAATCTGCTTTTCTCTGGGTATATTGTAGGACAGCCAGACCAGAAAATCAGTTCAGAATAACAATGCCCTTCCAGAAGCTCTACCAGAGGGCCTTATTCATGCCACTGATGTACTCTGCTCTGGGGATAGTAGCCATGTGTATTTTCAATGATTTACACTTCCAAGATTGTTGGATAGTAGCGTATCTGTCCTGTCGTGTTTAGGGTCCAAAAGATTAAAGGCTGTTGTACTTTCTTCTAACTTGCTCAACACTTCATCTAAAGGGCATGAGGCAGCTTTGGCGACTATTGCTCAGAATGACTCTATCCATCTCACCCAATGGCCATTTTGAGTTTACAGCTTTTGATTCAGATTGCTTAAAACTTTTTGTGTTAAATATTATTCACATAATTGATAACTGTTCCTCTTCTCTTGCCAGAAGATCTGACTAGGAGGCTCTAATTCAGCGTGCCACACCTGAACCCATCAGTGAGGATGCTAGGGGTTGCCATTTCTTTATGGAGGCAGCACTTTCATGTACATAGAGTTCAAAAGGCAGGCTTAAGATGGTCTCATTCAAAATAGATTAGTCATCAAACCACATACTCAACATGTATCTGCATTAAGCTACTCTTTCTGTTCTTTCTCAAGGGGATTGCTTTCTGACATGCAAGAAGTCACATGCTAATGTGCCACTTTAAAAATATAGCTCTATCTTTGAGGCAATATATCAAAACTGGAGATGTATTTGCCTATATTATATATAGCCTACTGAAATTTATTCCCTGAGTAAATTCCCTGAATTTATTACTGAAAAAGTAAACTACAAACTTAGACCAAAAGAAAGAAGATGTTCTGAATGGAGTGTCTCAGGAAAATTCTCCACTGCATGAATGAATGAAAAGCAAAAGTAAAGGAAGGAGATTGTCTCTATAACTGGATGCAGGTGAGCAATTCTGCTTGAGTTTCAGTACTGTTCAGCCTAGGAATTGTACTGTTTTTCATGATAGTGCTAAACCTGAACTAACAGACTCAGCTCTCAGGGGCGTGCTCTGCAGAAAGCTAACACAACCACGTGGCTTTTGGATTGGAATTGGCATGTTGAGTTAGCAAGAGGTTAGCAGGTCAAAACTGTGAGTGTTTGCACCTATGAAATGACCTGACTCAAGGGAGAGAATGGCCTAACTTGAAATAGCACTCTTCAGGATGGCCAGATTTAATGTCCTTTTTTCCATATTTATTCATCTAGATATGGAAGTGTGTCTATGACAAGGGTAACTCTTCACATGCACTTTAAAGGAAATGGTGTATCTTTCGGCTGAGTAATTCTGCTTCTCTCAAGATGAGTCAACTATAAACAGAGGATGGATCATTATTGGCTTCAGAGTAATAGGCTGAAACTGTCAGAGCAATTTCAGAGCACCTGTTGCCATAACTTTCAGAGGTGTTGAACACATCATTGTAGAGATAGGATAAACAGCTAGCATAGTTGTAGTTGAGGATTTTTAGTGCCTCCATGCATAAATAGTGTTCATGAAATGTAGTATTACAAAGAAAAACCAACAGTAACATTCTAGGTGAAGACTTCTGCAAATAGTCAGTTCTCTACTATTGAGAGAATGACCCCATATGAGAATTGAGGCACCTGCAAAGGCATAATATGAACTGTGGAAGGGAAAGAGAAGATTCTAGTTGTAAGGGGACAAAAATACACTGTTTTGACATTTGCTGTATTTCCAGTATTTTCAGTACATAACTTCTTTAACTACATTTAGCATCCTTTCTTTCCCTATGCTCGCAGGCTTAAAAAGTTATATTGCACAGATAATATTTCCTAGCAGTATTTCACAATTCTAAATTGGTTACTACTTACTTGTCTCTCAGATAATGATGGCCTATTTGTCCAGAAATGTCTTCTATAGCAGAAAGAATGTGATCAAAAGCCTAGGAAAGTGAGAGTGGAATTAATACCTTTACAGAAATAAAAAAAGCATAATTAGAAAATAGCTCAATTTATTTCAAGTTAGACCAGTAACTATGTAGAACAATTTTATGGCTGTTTAAAAAAAATTCCCATTTACAAAAGTACTAGCTACTATGAACTTTTCTTCAAAGGTCCTGAAGTTTTTAACTAGTTCTTTATAAATCCACTGAGTATTCTTGAATTACAAGGGTCTCAATGAGAAGGTACTTAAACCCCCATTTTAACCTTCAATTTCAAAACTTTGATGGACTCATTTTACCATCTCCATTTCTGTCCCATGAAGTACATCTGCCACTATTAGTATAGGTGATTATTTCAATTGAACCATTTCCCCAGTGATTCTTTTTAGAAGTTTCAGGAGTTCATACTCCCCTCAGAGTAGAAGCAGGCACCATTCTTTTAATATCTAGGGCATAATTTCATACTGAGTGTATTAGATGGCTGATAGAAAACTGGAGGCTTATAACACTTGATTCAAACCAAGGCAGCTGCAGGTATAATTTAGCCTTTTTCTGTGGATGGTTATTAACATTTCTCTCTGAACATTGGAATGATTACTGCAGAATATACAGGTGCTAGGTTTGGAATACCATGGCTGATATTTGGTACTGGTGAGACTATATCTCAAGTCCTGTGTCCAGTTCTGGGCCTCTTACTTCAGAAAAAAACATTGAGGTGCTGGAGTGTCCAGAGTAGGACAACAAAGCTGGGGAAGAGTCTGGAGCACAAATCCTGTGAGGAGTGGGTGAGGGAGCTGAGGTTGTTAATCCTGGAGGCTCAGGGGAGACCTTATCACTCTCTACAATTGCCTGGAAGGAGGGTGCAGGCAGGTGGGTGTTGGCTTCTTCTGCCATGTCTCAAGTGAAAGGACAAGAGGAAATGGCCCTCAGTTGTGCCAGGGGAAGTTCAGATTAGATTTCAGAAAAAAAAGTTCTCACTGAAAGAGTGATAAGCACTGGAATAATTTGCCCAGG
This sequence comes from Pycnonotus jocosus, assembly GCA_013400435.1. Taxonomy (NCBI): domain Eukaryota; kingdom Metazoa; phylum Chordata; class Aves; order Passeriformes; family Pycnonotidae; genus Pycnonotus; species Pycnonotus jocosus. Next base: position 112,599 of record VWYP01005940.1, on the reverse strand, counting down.
GAGGTGGTGGAGTCACTATCTCTGGAAGTGTTCAAGAGCTGTCTGGATGTGGCACCTGGGGATATGATTTTGGGGGGATTATGGTGGTGATGTGTTGACGGTTGGACAGGATGTTCTTGAAGATCTCTTCCAACCTTGACGATTCTGTGATGTCTTATAGTCTTCCATCCTTTAACCTATATTTATATTAAAATGTTATGTTTTCTTTCACTGAATGAAAACTTTATAATGTGGTGTGAAAGTGAACTGGAAGAGTTTGTGTTTCAAAGTATTCTAAAAGAGTAAAGAAATCCAGAGACATACAACATTCATACTGAATTAAAACTGTTGTAATTAATCTGGAATTTCAGTATACAATTATTCTGTACTGGACAGCAGACTATCTTTCTATGTAATATGCAAGCTACAAAGCCTGCTTTCATACCTTTTCCAAGAATTAACAGGTTTTGAGAAGGAAAAATAAATTTATTTGGACATGCATTGCCCCAGCAATCGTCAATCATTCTCCTCTTTTAGATGAAGAGAAAGAAGCATATTCCATCTGTGCTGTTTCCCCAGTACTCCCAGCCCCATTGAATTCTCAAGTGAAAGACCAGAACTTTCATATGAATATCCTCTCGCAGGACTCAAACCAAAGAGAAACAGCAACTTAAAAATAACTTTTGAAATGTTTGAAGGATTTTGCTCTTGAAATTTGATAGCCCATTCCCTTGCAAATAAAGGCATTTTCACTAACAATTTTGTTTTCTCTTAAGGTGCTCTCTAAAAATCCTAAAGATACCATGAGAGGTTTTTTTAAAATATCTTACTCTGCCATGAAGTTTCTCATTCAGTTTTGGTTCTCTGTGTTCAGTTTTCTTCACTTTCAGCCACTGTACCAAAGGTTTGATAGTCAGGCCCTAAGGATTGAAACATGACAATAAATACTTGGAAGTCCTCTTAGACTTTCCTCCAGCTGGTTAAACAGAAATAAATCACATTTGTGTGTTCTTTGGTGGTTCTTATACTTTCTCAGTTGATTTCTGTTCCTTCTAGAAAATAAAATAATGCAGTACCCTCAGCTCCTATTACAAAAGTTTGAAAAGGCAACAGTGGAACCATTTATCACCTATAGGAAAAATATGGTAGTGGAAGAGTAAAATTGTTTTCCTACGCCACTGAATTTGCACAAATTTTTTGCACAAATCAGGAGTTTGTGAACACAACTAAACTGTCTGTAATACACTTCAGAAAATGTGGCAAGCTGCTACCTATTGACATATTTTCATTTAAATTACTGTTTTTTCATCCAGAAAATGCTGTTTTGTTTGGATGTTAAATACTTTCTTGCCCCACTGCTTGCTGCTATATTTTAAAACAAGGGCTGAGGCTCAGATAGATCAGCTTACTGACTGTATCTGCCCATTAAAAGCACTGTTCCCTATAGTTATTCACATGAGGTGAAGGATGTTTAATCAGATATTAAGTTGGCACTATTAATACCAAGCAGCTAAGACTGAACAATTTTTAGCACAGAGGAAATTGTGTTTTGCCCCATGTGGTCCCACATGAAAACATAAAATAGGATCTTTGTTACTAAAATTACAAATTCAATTATGCTTTTGGTTCAGTGAAACAATATACAACCTTCAGCTGAGAACTGCTTTAAGCATTCAGTACTTTTGGGGGACTCCTTCTCCTTGCAAGAAGCATGCTTAAGAAGTTAAATTACCTGGAATATAACAGTAAAAAACACAACAATGATAGTTGTGCTGACAAACAGGTCTTTGTCTCCCACTTTATTCCCATCCAGAAGTGCAACAAGAGCAAAAGCAACTGCTCCTCGTAGTCCACCATAGGACATCACCACCTGGTCTATTATCTCCAGCTGGACAGTTCTGTAGCGGTTAAGAATCCATGTCTGTATAACAACACCTGTAACAAACAAATGTCACCATGTCTAGAAATACCCTTATGGAACGTCAGTATCGCAGCTGTGAGCAACAGAAATGGTGCCACCAGACTGCCTTTATAACAATCTACACCATCTGCTTCCCCCTCTTACCACTGTGTTGCCCACTTGGTGCCTTCTCTTTACATTGAGCCAAAAGAATTAGGTGAAGCTGCTTCTGTGGGCCAGCAGCTCTTCTGAGAGTGCTGCCCTCTGGCACAGGCACTCCAGGGAAAGTTCTGCCATGTGCTGACCTTGGAAATCCGTTAAGAATAGACTTTCTAGCACTGTAACTGGTGATATGCGCAGGGTCAGTTAACAGAAATGGGTTAAAACAGCACTGTTTAGGGAGAAAGTGTGGTATACCCTTTGTAAATCACTGAAAATGGCATTTAAGTCATTGTCCTATGAAGGGTTGTTTAGTTATGCATTGTCTTCAGACCTACAGGTGAGATGCTGCCTGTTGTGAGAGACCTAAGGCTCTAGCTGTCTCAACTCCCACAAAAAACTCCCACAGAAAACTTCACTACTCCTGTGACTGGCACGGCATGTGTGTCCCACTGCAGCAGGCCAGGGCTGTTAACCAGTGCAAAACAGATTATTCTTTTTATAGAGAATTTTGAACTTGTGCCAAGAGAAGTGTCTTTTCTCTGCAGGAAGAGCCTCCAGAGGAGGGGACCTTGGGAACGCTACCAATCTGACTCCTTCAGGGAGTTAGAACTGCAATTATGTCAATAATTGCACAGTATCAGCAGTCATTTAGTAATTTGTCAATGTCTAAGATCAATTACTTTGGTGCATGCTTATTTTTATTGTTGAATATTTACTATTTACTTATCATCACATCTATTACAGGATTGTTAACCACTCATTCAAGGAACACAAAAAGTGTCAAAGACAAGACATGGAAAACTTTCAAACACCTCAGGCACATTAGCAGTTACTGAGAGGCAGCTAAATGAACAATGCTTTCAGACTATTTAGAAAAGGAGGGCAAGGAGCTAGGCACTTCCTTTGCTCAGGAGCTTCTAGACAGAATAAGAAGACAGAATCTAGGAAAACTGCCAGCTAGATAGATGTGTGACCTGTCATTTGAATTTTAGTCAAGACAAACAGGCAAATAAGCTAGTTTAACTTATTGGTAAATACACCAAATTGCTGTGTTACTCTCTACAAGTACTTCATCCTAGAACTTTTTTGCGATTATAGCAAAACTACAGCAGAACTACGTAGCTGGGCTACGTAACATACCATCATTGGTATTTTGAAATGTTTGCAAACTTATATAAACCCAATAAATTGACAGTAGGTAATCCCTACCTGTCCCAGCCTTATTTACTCAGTTTTTCCTCAGTCCCTGAGAATTATTTCTAAAGCCAGAGAACCTGCAGTGTAATTATGTATGGTCTGATATCATTGTGTGCCTAAAACCTGAAGTCAACCATAACATTAGCTTAAGACAGTCTTTTTAGTGCCAAAATGAAAGAGCTGGAGGAAAGATATGGCTGACAAGAGTCTCACATCTTTTGTTAGCCTGTAAGTTAAAGAACAAAGTCCATTTTACTGGGAGATTTTGCCAATACCATTTGCTGGGTCAACAAAGGTTAGCCACCGAATGACTCGTGTTAACTGCTGGGCTACTCATATCCTCACACATCATCAAAAATGAAATCATTCTATATTTTCAGCATATGACAGAACTTACTGTAGATCTTACTCTACTACTCTAACCCAAACCCAACAATAAATTCAACTAAAATAAATTGAATGTTTTAAAAGGAACAAACATAGAACTCCAAATATTTTTGGGGGAGAATGTTAAAGAATATGTGATTGCCTCAGCAGTACAATGCAAGAACAGCAAGGTCACCCCTTACCAATAACTCTGTATACTGAGATGAAGACTAGAGTCAACAGAATAAAAGCCGTATTCCAAGTCCATATTTCTGGATTCACAGCTGAAATACCCAGGAACATGAAGATAATAGTTTCTGCTCCACTGGCCATCATTTTCATAGTATATCTTACGGTTGTAGAAGACTGTTCCGATATGTTAGCCTTGACATATTTCTGACAACAAATGCCACAGAAGGTTATCCTAGAAAAACAAGCAATTGTTCAGAAAATACCTGTTGCAACATTTAATATTATTTCTATCTGTCTGTCACATAGTGATAAAAACCCACCATTAATTCCTAAGAAAAGATACACTCATTTACACTTGTGGAGTCTACCTTAGGTAAAAAGCATATCTCAAACATACATGCTGATGTGACCTCAAGCTGCCTGAAGACAACATTTCATTAGAACATAAGAGACTGTAATTCTCTTCAGGTTACCATACTGCTTTCAATGCAAACCTTGTTTAAAATCTTGTTTACATTAGACATAATCTTAAACTAATGCTCTGTTTGCAGAAATATTTTCAAACCCTGAATACACTTACTGTATCATCTAAAAACATGACAAGCAAAACTGAGAAAAAAATGCATGCTAGGAATCAATGGATACTAAGAAAAGAAAGGCCACAGAGGTACTCAAGCCAACCAGGCAACATTTAGGTAAACTTTAATGGCCAGCCAAGACAGAGAGAGAAGAGAGAACAGTGACATTCACACAGTGCCTTAGAAAAATGTTGCTTTGGTTTCAAATTACAGGGAAAGATGTCAGCACAAATGGACAAATGTTAACTTTGAAGTATTATTAATAACAGAAAGGAAAGAGTCATGTCTGTATTTTGCAAAGGAGTTCTCACATTGCTCAGCAGATACCGGGAAACTTGCATTCCTTTTCGAGGCTGAATGACAGTATTTGCAAACTGTAATCTAGTGCAGTGTGAACATAGTATTATCCAGCATAGTAATGAGTGTTGTATTCAATTGTTGTCCCGTATAATTTAGGTTTCCCTTCCAATGTTTTTAAAAACCATATTCCATTCTCATCCCCTTCATAGGCAGTAATAAAAAGAGACTTACGCTAAGATGGCAGAAAGAGAAAGCATCTCTGCTGTGAGGTAGGACAGGTAGGAAATTATAAACACAAATCCAGGTTCAATGATCCTCACGTGCTTGGTGAAACGACTGACCAATGAGAGCAGGAATGCAAAGAAAATGCCAACCAGTGTCCCACCGAGGCTCACCACAAAGAATGACACTGAAAAACAAAACACCTAACACAGCTTAAACCGTAGAAATAGAATGGTTTTAACTAGTTTTCTTCCAGAGAGAGGACAGCAAATGGCCAGTAGATCACTGGCCAAAAAAATTTGGAGGACATGTCAAATTCATTTCTAGGCTCAAGGCTTTTGAGCACTTGGTACGTGAATGTATCATGCTGTAGAAAAACAAGGCTACTTCTGTTAATCTTCAGCATTTTACTTTTATTCAAACCCACTACATTTCTTTGTACTATTTTTTTCCCATGCTCTGTAAACAAATATTTTTACAAAAGCATATTATGGAATATGACAAAGTTGCTATTAAAACATTTATTCATAAGATAACTTAGTTTCATGCAATGCTTGGAATGGGAAATAGTGACTAAATATCCAGGAAAAAAATTTTGATAGTTACTGGCAAACATTACTTGGTGGTAATGAGTGATAAGGAATGGCAATGCCTGTATGCAATCTCAGCTTTCCTGGAATGCAGGGAGAGCATAGGCTGAAATTAAGGAAATGCTATTAAATACAAAGAAAAGATATGTAGCTGTCAGGTTTGATGGTCTCAACAAATGAACTCCACATCTGTTGAGTCTCCTCAAAAGAGAACAGATTTGATTAAGTTTCCCAAATATTCAGGCTTATTTATTTATTTATTTATTTTCTTAAGACATTTGCCTATGCCATGCAAGTGTATGAATATGAGTAATAGCGGAAAGGGCTGAAAAATAAGTGTTGCCAATAGCATAATAATAATATTTTGTTTAAAATAGTGCATATATACGCCAATTGTGTGGTACAGAATTCATTTCTACACACCTATGCCTTTGAGACAGTCAATCCCCGTCACATTCGCTGCACCCATCGCAACAAAAGATTCAAACACATTGTACAGCACCTGGAAAGAAAAATAGACTAATTTAATAATTGCTTTTGAATTGAGCCTATTAAAATAATCTCCTTAGGGGCCTCAACATTTTGAAGTCTGAAATTGTGTTTGACTGTGGGAAATTCTGTCTGGAGGGAGAATTTTGTATTTTCTCAAAATAGAAGAAATGCAGTGGGCCAAGGAGAAACAAAAAAGCAAAGCAAAACAAAACTTCACAACATTACATTTCTCACTTCATTATGTCCCCTATGTATAAAAACCGTTGTTATATATAGATGTGTTTTCTAAAGAAATTCTTGCTGTAAAATCCAGATATTTGGAAGATCCATTTACTCACATGTATAAGATAAATAAGATACTTAATAAGACAATAATGAGATGCTAATAATAAGATACTGAATTATGTTGAACATAAATAAGTTGAACATAAAAGAGAATATAATAATTGTGCTAAAATTTTTTAAATAATTGACTAACAGTGATTTAGCTGAAAGTAAAAAAATCCACCTTATCCATACTTGTGCCTAAGGAGGTTTATATGAGCATAGTATCTGAGACATGCCAATTTAATCTGCTCTTGCTTTCTCCAGTGGTGAAGGAGGACTTTACTATGGCCTTCTCAGCTTTCCTTGTTGCAGCTAAACTTGATCATTCTTATCATGTTCACCCAGTCACAGTATACAGGTTACTTTTATTTTTCTGTAGCAGTAGTCTTTTACATATTTATGTTTAAAGAATGCTATACCATCCACTTTCTTCTGTCTTCCAGTCTTCCCTTTTTCAAGATAGTAACTCCGCTGTTTCAAATTTCCTCATAGGCTGTGCTTTCTAGCTCTCGATCATACTTACTCCTCTGTTTTTTCATCAATGAACAATCAAACTTGCTTTTGTGTTCGTTTCACGATAACAAAAGCTCCTTTCCTTGTAAAAGCCAGTGATGTTGATACTTGAGTTCATCAGAGGTTTATTTCAATATTTGTTTCTGGCAATACCCCAGATGTACTAATGCTACTGATATCCAAGGGCAGTTAAATTTCTCTGGAAGCCATACTGTCATTCTCAAACTCATGTGAACAGTTAGGCTGCTGCCAATGACCTTGGAGTGCTTGCTTCCTTGGCTGCAAAAAGTTAAGTCATTGAGCCTCGTGAGCATACCTTACCTTTCCTTGCAGATAAGCAGGTGCAGGAATAGGAAGTGATCTAAAAGTGAACTGAAGCTGCACAGCAACTTGGTTGCATAGCATCTTTCTGTCTTAGGACTTCCTGGTCCCTGACCACTAACACTGCGCTACAAAACTATTGACAATTTTATTCTGGGAAAAAAATTGTGTGAAAAGAAAAGGTATTTCAATCAAAATTTTAAAATCTCACATTTCTACTGATATTTTCAAGTCTATTAAAGTCTTTCTAAATTAAAAAATGTTTGCAAAAAAGAACCGCCAAGCACAAACTTTCTAAAATGCCACTCTTTTTTTTCCCAAATTGGATCTTTGTTACATATCTGCTTGATAAACATCTGATCAAAGTAAAACTGAGGGAGCAGGCATAAACACTTCAAAGAGTATTCTCTCTCTCTCTCACTGGCTGAGATATGCATATAAATTATGGGCATAACACAAATATAGAGAAAAATGTATGTATGCATTAAAAAACAACAGGAAAGGAAAGCTTAAAATCCCTGGAACTAATTTCATTAAGTGATGAAAGCCCTACTTAAACAGGAAAGGCAAATAGAACATGCACCCCTGAAACTTCAAATGAAGTGTCCAACCCACGACTGTGTGTTTTATGTCACTCACCAGCTCCAAATAGCTTCCATGCTCAAACATTTAATGTTTGCAAGCAAGATGGAAAACCCCATGTGCTGCACTACAATAGCCCATGTTAGACACACACAGAGAGTAGTTTCTTAAAAGAGGAAAACACACAACCCTTGAGTTGGGTTGGCTTGGGATATATCATTTACTTACCACAGTTACAGCATCATTAAGTAGTGATTCTCCAAAAACAATGATGAATAGAACTTCGTTGACATGGACTTCTTCAAACACTGCCAGAACAGCTACAGGATCCACAGCAGCAATTAAGCTGCCAAAGAGGAGGAACTCCAGTAGCCCAGATCTTAGTTCACCTTCAAAAACAAAGCAAAATAATTATAAGCAGAATCATCTCTGTATAATCAATAGTAATGACAGACTGGGATATTACAGATAATGCCAAACACTGGAAAACAGAGATGCCAAGATATCAATTGGAAAGCATGTTACAGTGACTACTTAAAAAGTTCTGCACTGAGTCACATTGTATTCTACAAGTTTTGTTGGATTCAGCCTCGGCCCATGTGGATCAAAGTTGTTTCTGAGAGCAGGACCAGTACTGGCCTGTTCTTGTGGCAAGACTGTTCCAGATCTAAACTGGCTTTCTATTTCTGTGCATGTGGCATGGTTTGTCTAACTTGACTAAATTATCCCAGGATAACTGAGAACTCACAAGATGTTAAGAGGGCCATACCAGCACTTCTGAAGTAAATGTTCCAAAATATTTCATGTCACAGGTCAAATTTGACTTTTGGTCACTAAGAACTGCTACAATGGTGTTTAACTGTGCTCAGTACAGCTGAACACCAATTGTGGCCTCCTTACTCACTGATAGGTGTGATTAATTCGCTTGTTCCCAAATTAGAATTCATGAGGCTGCTAAATCGTCTCCAAGTGAACAAAAAAAATAGATTAAGAACCAAAATGTACCTCAGCATGTTTGTGTTGTAACCCCTTATGAATTTTGGCAATGGTTTCAAAAGTTTTAAATCTACAAAACTCTGTTCAGACAGTGCAACCTAGTATTTTTTTAACTTTTTTTAGTTATTAAAGTTATTTTGTTCAGTTATGCAAACAGACCGAGACAAGCATTCACTGTCATTTTAAAAGTAGCAGAAAAGGCAGAGCCACAAAAATCGCTTTGCTCAGCTTGCCAAATACCTTGCAAAATCTGCTCTCTTCATGAAATCAAGAGTGGTAACCCAGTCATTTTTTCTGGAGATAAGATTTCTGAACAGTAAAATTTCCTTTGTGTTCATTAATGGATGGAGGAGGAAGCAAGGTCCAAGTGATTGTGTCAAAAATTATATGAGGAATAGGTTGAGAATTCATTCATTAAAACTCAATGCAGAGGCCCATGCCCAAAATTATCAGGCATGATTTCTATTCATCTAATTAAATGGTTCTGAAGCATGAGTCACAGAATGTCAGTAGCCATAGCCACAGGATCAGTAGTGCCTGTAAGTACCTCTAGAACAACATGGCCACCCCTCTAAAAAGAACTCTGAAAGGTAATTTTTCAAATTCAAAATGATTTGTGCTTAGAATGTAATTGAAACAGAAATCAGATTCCAAATATTTTTGATACAAAATAGCATAGGCTTATTTACTCAATGGGCAGTAAGAGAGATGAGTAGACAACATCCTGTTATACATGACAATGCCCAATACTCTAGTGGAGCTGCAGATGTATATATTCTCTTAGCTGCTATCTGCCAATCAGAATATCTGCAAAGTTTCCGTACAGTTTGTAGGCATCTTGGTATGGCCCTGAAAACAGAAATCCATAGCTTGCACAGATGTATAACTACCTTCATTTTTCAAGAAGATAAATAATCTTGTTCACACTTGGGCATATCCAGCTGACAACAAGGACTGAGCCCATCAGTTTTAGCGTGCAAGTGGGATTGAGGCAGTGACCTTAAGTCTGTGCCAAAAATTCTGAGAACAGCCTTTAACCTAAATCTAAGCAATGGTTCCACCAAATGTTGTCCTTCTCAGGCAGGCCTAAGGAAGGAACAAGCCCAATGACAATAACTATCAGATATCAGGGTATAATAGAATGCAAGGTTCAAAAATAAATTGGCTCACTGAGATTGCTTATCTTTTTTATGTGTTACCAATTATAATCATTGGTACATTCTTTGAAGACTTGCAAAGCTAGTAAGCAAATATTTATGGGGAGATTAGGACACATCTAGAATTCCTACAAAAGAGGCCTGGAGTTTCTAAATCACTTTCATTTAGAGTAATAACAGCAGTTATTTTCAATTGATACACAACCATGGCTTCCTCCAGCTCATCAGTGACACCTGACCAAGATAAGTTCACTGGGCCCAGTATAAAACCTGTAGCCATACTCAGCAGCTATGACCTAGATTTTACAGGAAAAACTATTTTAAGCCTTAGTCACAACCACAATACTGCAAATGTTAGTTCTCCAGCAGACAGTGAACAGTTCACTGCAATACGCCTGGAAGACCTAGTATTACATAATTCTTTCTATTCTGTGGAAGCAGACTGATATGAGTGATGGTTAACAGTTAATGTGCTAATCTTTTTATGTCAGTTCTAAAGAGGGATTTCTTCATCATTATCACCTTCTCCATTTTCCTTCTGCAAATTATAATATCTGCAAGGGTATTGAATGCCAACAAAGAGATGTTTTTATGTTTATTTTTGTAGGAAATCTATGCAATCCAGTTTGGATTATGCACTCCTATATTGATGGACAGTACTAAAGGCCCATTGAATGGCAAAGCTAGAAGTCATTTGGTTTTAGTTCATCTTAGTCTGTAGTGGATTCACATTTCTATATTTTAATTATACTACTTTTAGAATTATTCACTTCAGTTGTACAACAAGTGGGATAGAAACAAAAATATGCTATAGAACTTCAACCAGAAGGTACTATGAACTCTTCTAGAAATTAGTCACTCAGCATTCTCCTATCTTCAGCAAGTAACAACAGCGAGGTTTTTCACAAAGTGTGGTGGTTAGATCTTGTTGACCTCTTGGAGGTCAACACCATAGATTTAGTGGATTAGTAAGTCTGTGTCATGTAGATATTTTAGACTCCTACTCAGCTTTGCTGGAGAATGACATAGTTTGAATCAGGGACAGGCCTTGTCTGGCCTTTTTCACAGCTGAAATTAGAACCCTAGTAGGTCTTCATGGCAAAGACAGGTCCCCACAGTATACCAATAATGCTTTTTCTAAATATTAAAATTCACCAGATATGTCAGTTTATTGTTTGCCTTTTTTAACATCCTCATATTTCTCTTGTAGGGCTTTACCTGTGACCTGTGGTAGGAGCTGATTCTCCTGTGTAGCTGTAAGCTCAGAGTTCTACTATACGCTGTCACTAAAAGATTTGCATACTGATGAAGGAGAACATGTAAGCATCAAATCCAGCTTTTGTAGTTAGTCAAGAGCTGTTTACAGATTGGGAGGAAAATAATTTACATGAAATTTTCACCTAAAATAAAACTTTTTTGGAAAACAATCAACTTTTCCATTTCATATGTTGCAAGAAAATCAATCCATTCCCTTTAATGACTTATGGCAAAAATTTTTTTTAAGTAATTATCATACATTATATTTCCCAGAACAGAATTTTAAGAAAATATTTTTGGTCATATTTTTTATGTTCCAAGCGTCTTGGATATTTAAATAAAGAAATCATTTTCCAATCTGCAGTAGCCATATCCCTGTCATCTATTTTCTTCCTGAAAACCTGATTTTAATTATAAATATGATATTGTGGATGAAATATGTTGCATAAAGCACAGTAAACCTCTTATCTACCTAAAAAAGTCAAAGATTTTTGCATCTGAACTGTTACCTTTGTATCTTCTAAAGAAAATATTGTTGCTTCTAGAATAAGAGATGTAATAAGGTGAATATCTAAAATGTATCTATCATAGCTGTCTATATTACAAACATCTGCAGTTACATAACATGAGTCCTAAATGAAGGTCTGCAGAGATTAACTACTGTTGTTCAGTGCCTATTCTAGCAGCCCTGTGCCCTTATATCTCAGTATAACTAATACAAAGTGTGTCTTAGAATCACAGAATGGTTTGTGCTGGAAGGGACTTCTTACACTCCCTGGTTGCACTACCTGGGACACCTTCCACTAGACCAGGTTGCTCAGGGCCCCATCCAACCTGGCCTTGAACACTGCCAGGGATGGGGCACCCACAGCTTCTCTGGGAAAAGCACAAGCAATAGGAACCCTCACTTTTGGGATTTATGGTCTAGGAAATTTTGTGTCAGCCACCCTTTCAAACCCCTTTGGATTGCTCCCATTAAAATGGCTTCTTTTTTTTTTTTTAGTAAGACATCTGCTACTTCATTCTGTAAAACTTCTAGATGTTCAGTTACAATTTCCAGACTCAGAAAATGCAAAAGCAATGCATTTTCATGCATCTCTTTTGCATATATACCCACTCAGTAGCCACTTAAGACTGGATAACACTTCTTAAAAACACTTAATTGCATTAATAACATTAAATAGAGTAATAATATTTATTATTAAATAACACTAAATATAACAGATAATACTAAAGCTGACTTCAGGAAGATACTTTCATTTCAGAGTAACTTTTAAAGTTTATATCACAGCAGAAAGAAACAAGCCCTCTAGTGTGTATTTTTCTCTAGATGTCCATTAGCAGAAAGAATCCTAAGCTTTATCCTAAGAATCTATGCACACATTTAGAGCAGGACAATATAAGAGACATGGATTCAAGTAGCTTTTATACTTTCCTTAGGGAAGATTTTCAGGTCATTCTTAAATTTGACAAGAGATATTACAAACTGCTCCCATTAAAATTTAATTTTTCTGCTGGAAAGAATTGTTACATTGTAAATTATCACCCATCTAACAGTATATACAGTGGCATTCATAACTGTGCCTTCAAAGATCAAACTTACCCATTATTCCTGTCAGATAGACACCATAGAGAGATAAACCAGTTGTGGCTGCATTCCAGACTGTTCCAATGACAGCATACAAAAGGATGGAGCCGAGATTTCCAAAGAACAACTTATTTGGCATAAAATATCCAGCATCCAAAACAATGGGGGGCAGCAAATAGAAGAAAAATACAGTTGGTGTCAGGGAGAAGGAGGCAAGGTGGTCTGCTGCCCATACAATGCCACCAAGGAAAATACCAAGGACAATCAGCAGAGCACTTTCTGGAACCACTCGAGTGACTTTGTGGGACAAGTGGAAAACTGCAAGGAAACACAAAAACAGTGAGTCAGAAATGAAATGCAGAAACAATTTGACCAACCACTGTTGTTAGCTGGCAATTTTGACTCCACACAAACTTTTTGCTTTCATTGTGATTAGACCCAAAATTGTGCATGGAATGCTTCAGATATGGGCACTTATAGCATTAAAAAAGTCAATCCTCTGGTTTTATCCAGCATATTTTAACCTATATGAAGCCAATATTCAATGACATTTACATCCTTCATTGGATTATCTTCTCTTAACAAAATCTGTTTACGGAAAGATGATGTTCTGTGAAAAGCAGCAAATGCAAGGCTGAAAAACAATGGGGAAGTCCTGGAAATGTATTACATCATGGTTCATTTCTGTGTCTAAAATTACACATCCTAATGACTGTCTTTAAAAATGATCAGTTTATTAACAGGTTTATTGGAAGATGTGATAAGGATACTGAAAGCAAAGCTAGTTTCAAGACAACTCTTTATATTTATAATGAATATTCTGATAATGTAGCCTGCAGCAGGAACAGAATGAAGCTTATACCATGGGAGATCCCTTTTGAGCCTTTTCTTCAAGACATCCCTAATAAGGATTTCTCATAATTCAGAGGCTTTCTGAAGGAATGGAGGCTTTAGCGGTTCCTTCAAATATATATTTGTGGGGAATGGTTCTGCAACAGGCTGCTTTCTTTTGTATAAGGTGTCATGAAATTTGTATGTTAAAATAGTCTGTAAAATCTGTTAATAAAGACAAACAGTATATGGTGTCTATCACAGTAAAATGTGTAATGGTATGGTGTGGTCAAACTATTAAACTAACCAATAATTAGGAGGGAAAATTACTGAGTACCATGAGCAAATCTAAAGAGACAGAGAATGGCATGAGACAGAAAAAACAGACTGTTCAAGCAACACAACTAAGACTGCAACATATATTTATAGTGCATTTGCTAGGATTCAGATAAAAGAAAGTAAAAAAGCAGAGAGAACATAGAGATGTCAAGTCTACAAAGAAAGATGGAACATAAAATAGGAGGAAGAGGCAGAAGTGTTTGATAATAAGTAAGGATAGGTGGTTTAATTTACTTTCTCAGGATTTCTGTAAGCATGTTCTTCAGTTTACCTTAAGTAATGATGTGTCCCAGATGGCCTGAACCCTTGTACTTTGTGAAACTGACCTAATAAATGTAGCTTTACTTACATAGCTTTGTGTTGAAAATATGAGTTACACTTCAGTAAGAAAATTTTAGTAAAAGCCACCAAGTTTCTCCTGGTTTGAACATCAGCTGTATTGAAGCTGTTGCAATGCTAACATAATTTAGCTGAGAACTAGCTTGGACCCATCATTATGAATTCCAGACTCTTAAGCCATAGTGGAAGAATCTTTCCTATGACCATGCAGAGATCTTAGACCGGGTTACTTTACTGAAAGACCATTGCTTTTCTTCCCATCTCCTTGTCAAACATTTACTGGTTAACTTTTAGAATGTTTTAAGGGCCCCACTCCTGAACTGTCAGCTTTTGCCTTGACTGCATCTACACAGGCACCATCCATCACTACAGCAGCCCCACAATAATGTGGTTCCTTAAGCTGTAGAACCTTCATGGTCTCATCAGAATAGAAAACACAAAAGGAAGTGACCACAGACTCCCTATGACAATAATGAGCATGAACATAGATGTTCCTGAGTGTTTGCAGAAATTACTTGAAAACATGTTAGAACACAGCTAAAAAATGGGATTGATATAAAAGCAATCAGACATGAAAACAAACTGCATTCAGTGAAGCTGACTAAACCATGCCAGCTGTCTATGTCATCAGTGTCATGTAATCAAGAGATGAATAACACTTCTCAGAAATAAACACTCTGGTTTTTCTGTTAGTTTCCTCTCTTTGTTATAAAATCCCTTGGGCTTGCATTTAAAAAGAAGAAGAGAGAGGAAATTAAATGAAGAAAAATAAACTAGCTGCTATTCCATGTGTACAAATTGTGGCATTCAGCTTCTCAAAAGTGTTTCCTACTAGACATTCTTGATTCCTTGAATTTCCAGTCAGTGAATTATCAACTAATTTATCACCTCACAGAGAGGGGATTATCTCCTTATCCCTGAAAATGAATGTTGCTGAGCTAGTCTTACTAACCAAAGTCTGTTTTTCCTACTCTTACGTTAGCAGATAAGCCATGACTACAAGAAGTTAAAGTTAAAAATTTAAAATGAACTTGTGAAGTCTTTTCAAAACTAGGCATTTGGAAAAAAACAATGCCCAGCTAAAATTTCATATTCTGTAGAATTCTCCCCTTTACAACCAAAACCAGTTTTGAATGCTGGGAAGCCAATCTGATTTTGGTTGTAACATTGTCTCCTCCTAAAAGTCGCATTTTCCCGGTGAATCAGCTGTCTTATCTGTCTCTGTCCTCTTTAACTCCAACCCACTGATTATCTGCACCAGATTTTAATACTATCAGCAATAAATTCTTCTACTTTGTTAAAGATGCAGGCCATGGACAGGAAAGCTATTGCATGAATGGGCTCTAGAGAAGCCACCTTTCATTTTTGTATTTGCCCCAAGCAAAATCTGAAAACCAGACTGTATTTGTTTTAAGATAACTGCCTGGCTATCTCTTCAAGCAGATAGCATGCTATATGATTAATGGAAATACGTCTATAAGCATAGAAATACGTAAAAGGAAATACCACAACTGATGAAATTCAATAAAATAGCTTTGGACTGAGATGCAATTGGAATTTGGATTAGTGTTTGAGCTTGTATTTGCACCTACACAGATTGATTTTTTTTTTCTGGCTATGTGTATAAAATATATTTAATCAAGATTGTACATTATGAGCAGTTCTTACATTTGTGGAATTTGATAGAAATATATTCATTTCAAATTCACTCCTTAATATTTATTTTTGTAATTCACTATTCTGAAGCAATGTCTCTGATATATTCTGAGAGTATTACAAACTCTCATAATGATAGCACTTCCATTTCATAAAGTTTGCCTTTACTTGTCTAAAAGAGACCCAAAAACTGTCTCACAAAATGAATAGTGTCCCCATGACAAAGTAGAACTGGAAGCTTTAATTACACCTAAACGACTAGGTGTTTCATCTAACTGAGGAGCAAAATACAATCCAGCAAAGTTTGTAAACTCCTAATGGACAAGCAGTTTAGTTTGGTTCTGATGTGAAAGCAATTTCAGCTATCAGGACGCAGGATAGCTTGCAGTGCTGCTCAGATAAATTACTCTGTGATGGACCGAGAGATGAAATTGCCTACTTTCACTGCTGTTAATAAGGAAAAGTACATTCATATATTTTAATGAGGAGAGGGAAAAGGCAAAGGAAGAACACCTGTAGACAGTTGATGGCATAAAAGAAATAACTGTGCACAGGGCAATTTTGTGATCTATAAATTTTACCATTTAACATTTTTACATTTAGCATTTGGAATTCTTCTACCTAAGTCTGGCTAGAGTATTAAAGAAAAAGTTAAACATATGGCTCCCTTCCAGTACATGTTACACCTGGTTTGAGGGTGGGTTGGAGTGGCTACCGGGTAAACTGTGTTTAAATTCAAGCTGAGCATCACCAAATTAAAAGCTTTCTACAAAATTAAGAAAGAGTTGCACAGTATAAACATCCTGTGATATTTTTTCAGATGCTTCCTTTGAGATCCAGGAAAACGGACTGTGGCATTTAAGCTACCTGATGGGAAAGACAAAACAAATTAGTAATCAATGATGTGGTGGCTGGAACCACTTTCTTTTGACTCAAAGAATGAAACATACTTTAAGAAGTAGGTTGGGATTTATGTCCTTTTATAAATCCAGAAATTTAGATTAAATCCTTCTGTGGAATTTGCAGCATTCAGTGATTTTTTCTCTTGCTTTCTAAGGCCATCTGTGACTGCTTTGGAAGATGTGATTAAACAAATTAAGGTTTTTCTCACTTACTCAAAGAAATGAAGAGAGGAAGACTGGTTAAAAGAAACAAAAAATTAATTAAAAAATAATACTGTACAATTCATTTTCAAGTTGTAATATTTGTAGACACTTAAAAAAATTTCTGAAGTAAGGTTTTCACTTTTTTAAAAAAATTATCTCTAACAAAACATTTTTGATAAATACTGATTTTTTTCTTATCAAAGGAAATATTTTAATATCTTAGATCTAGACTTTTTGCATTGTTTCCAGCTGAAACGAACAATTCAAGATAGATTTATATCCTTTTGAAAATACAGCACTGCAAAACCAAAAATCTGAAACTACCTATTTAAAATATTGCTAAATTTCAGGATTTATGCCTGGATTTTAGGATTTTAGGATTTTAGTCATTTCAACACTATTTCAAATTAATAATTACATTTCCATTAACTTTGATAGTGTAAAATCAAGTCTCTGAAAACAGTGAAATTATTTTTGCAGCTAGTATCACTGTTCCAGTCAATCACAAAACCTACTGCACGTGCATAGTACACAACATGTCATCCAGAGAAATCAAGAATTGACCTGTAATAATTATGGTAATTCTCTGCTGATTTTTTTTTCCATGTGTCTTTGAATAAAACCCAAGTACTCATAAAATAATTTAGAACATTAAAATATGACCAGCCTTATCATTTCCATAGTTTCCATGAAAGCCTAGATATGAATCTGCAAACATTTCTAAGCTACTCCTATCAGGGTTAGTGGCAGGCATGAGGTCTACCATATGCATTTTTACTAGTGCTTCAAATATACACTGACATCACCTTTTTAATCTGTTTTCCAGTTCTGACTTTTTATTTTCACTTATAAAGTTGAAGTTATCATACTTCATCAAGCCATGGGCACTTCTAATTGGAGCTCCAAGACTTGATTCTCTGTAGCTGGTGAAAACCTTTGCCACTGACCAAAGCAAGGGCAAAACACTGCAAGCTCCTTTGTGCTTCTTTACTTTTGAGAGATGTAAATAACAGTATCTCCAAGGCAGCACACAAACAGATTTTTTTAATATCACAACAAAGAAACTTCTTAAGAGAAGGCATAATAAATTACACAGAAGAAAATTCTTCCCAAAGGGAGAATCTTTCCTCTAAACTTCTTCAGGTAGTTGGACACTGACCAGCAAGCATGAAATTTTTGTATCTTACCTTATCTACCTGTTCACATTCTCCTTAGCATTATAAAGGAATTCAATTTAAAAAATGTTTAGTTCTACCCTTTTTGTAATTTTTCCAGTGGTCCCTTCTGCAGACACATGTTATGATTTAACAAGCCAAAAAAAAAGTAATAATAATTTTTTAAAAATCCTATAGCATACCTGGAAAAAATCTGCTTTATCTTACTTGTATAATAGCTCAAAGTATAGTCAAATACCAGTTTGTGACCTAAATTGTATCAATTGTAAGCTGGTCAGTAATGTAGTTCAAAAGACTCTGACAAGCCCTGATCCATTGCCATTATGTTGGTCTACCTGACTAAGACATGGCCAAATCCTCTAAAATATAATACAGAGCATGCATTGTCAAGAAAGGACCATTTTGCTTCTTCCATCCCTAAAAGGCATGAATCCCTGTGCACTCTCTTGCTCCATTGCCCCACACGTTAGTTGCAGCCATATAGCAGGTCACACCTGACTAACCTGCTGCATCTTGCCATACCAGGAAAGAAATACATTTGACCAATGCAAGCCCCTGCAAGAAATTGCAGCATTCAGTAGGAACTGTGTGTAGATGCTGAAACAGAGACAATTGTGTATTTTCTATTATTTTTCCTCTGTTTGTTTTTTTTTTAATCTGCAAACTCCTTTAGAAGATCAAACTAGATTAGATTAGATTAGATTAGATTAGATTGTTTGGAGATTGTTTCCTATTAAGGTGTATAAGTAGGAGCCCTGACATCAAAAAAACAGCTGAGCAGTCACTGTTTTAAAATTACTTCTCACTCTTGGTTTACCAAGAGTCTCACACAATCACTGAGTTTAATTGGCTTCCTCTGGTGTGTGCTGTGGTCCTGTCATGACACTGAGGGCAGTGTACATCAGTCCCAGTCTGTGCATCACCTAGCCCAGACTAACAGTGAATTTTTCTTATAAAATGGACAGCACAAAATCTTAGCAAACTTCCCCATTGCAATGGTTTAGAAAATTGCTTAAAAATAATGACTGTTAGTATTTCCCTTTTTAATCATGTTGAGGGGGTGGTTATAATTAGTTCTCTTCAATGCTGCAGTTACTTTGTCTTCTGTTTATCAGGCAAATTTATTTATACATCTACCACTTTAATCTCAAATTTCTCCAGAAGTTTTGCTGATAAGTCTAATCTCCACTTTACTAAGAGAAGGTTTTTGATACAATTTCCTGTTTAATTAACTTTTACTTTTTTATAATTCTCTTATCTTTTACTATGGCTCCCTTTACTTCTTAACAGTAATGCCCACCTACTAGTTCCCTGATAAACTTCCTGCACAGCCTATACTTGATTTCTTTATACTTCCAGGCCTTTCATTTTCTGCTCTATCCTTGTAAGTTTTTTTATTATTTTTACAGATGCACCAGTTTTCCATCCTTCAGTGCATTGACCTCAGTTTTACTGGACCTCTTTGTTAAGATATCTTTTATGACTTGATTTCCTGTGTTTCCTACTTTAGCAAGTACAGCATTTCTTGCCTGCAGAGCCATAGGCACACCTTTCAACTAATTACAGCTGCTTATGTAGCCTGTGCAGAATATCTGGGAATTCTCATCAAGAACCATAAGTACTATAAGTACTATTTAGCTGTTTGTCCAGACCCTCATTATCACACCATCATATTTAATGATCCTCATTTCAGACTATTATTGCTCCAGCTAAGTCTATGTGAAGGTACACCGCCAGCCCTCATCACAGTTAAGAGACTTCACTCTGATTTCTAGCCTGAACTTGTTCACAGTATTTGCCCTAGTATTAAGTCCTTCATTTCTTATTATATAAGCAGAGAGAAAAACATGCTGTCTTTTTGTTGCTTGTCTCTGTTTTTTTAAAGTAAACTACTTCTTCTCAGTCTTCAGCTCTGTTTCAATCTGAGTTCACCTTTGTGGATTCAGAGCCACAAATCAGAAATATAGACTTCATTCTGCATGAGTCATAGTAGAAGTGGGTCCAACAGCATTAATAATTTCCTATCACAATCTATAGTTCAGCTACATCCTGGATTCTTTATCACACTGGTGACTCACAGTCACCCTGTATTCACTTTGTACAGATGTACCTCACTTCCCCTTCCCATTCTCATGTCAATTCCTATCATGGTCTCTGAGTGAAACTGCCCTTGGTATTACTGTATTATACCCTTCCCCCTAGTACTCAGGATTATATATTTTTCCTTGTACAATACCCAGATCTACATGAATATTGATAATGCCTACAGAAATGTGTCATCAGAAACCTTCAGTAGGAAGGCCCACCTCTTTGTGCAGTGATAAATCAAAACAAGAGCAAAACCAAAGCCCTGCATAACACCAGTCCAAAAACTAAACTCGAGTGACTTTCTCTAACTGAAAAATAATCCTCTATTAGTTTCATATTTTATATCATCTTTTCTTTCTCCATGCAGAAACTATTTTGCCCTGTCTTATTTGCAGATGAATTTAGGCTTAAATCAAAGGAAAAAAAAATTCCATTCTGTTCTAAGAGTGATTCAGTTGAAGCCAGGATTCAAAGCATTAGGGAACTGCATTTCTAGTCTGTCCAGGAAGTGTTTGGGCAGACTCATCAGAACTGAAGCTGATCACTATTATCTGTATTTGCCTTTCTAATCTTTATCAACAAAGTGTGCTGTTCTTTTTTTCCTGCTCAGGGGACTCACAGCATATTTTATAGTCCTCTGGATTCTGTTCTGTGGACCTTGTAACAACAAAACAAATGTTGTGAATTGATGTTGCCATTCTGAATTATTTATATACAAAGGGCAAAAATATCTTAAGAAAACAGATTTTAAGGATTTCTTCCATCAATAATCCTTAGCCAAACATGAAATTATTTTATTCATCAATACCTTATGCTTTTACCCAATCTAGAAAAAAAATGGGAGATTTATTGAAAAAATCTTGGAGCTATGTTATATCTGAAGAAACTCAGAGATGTAATATACATGTATTGTACAACAAGAGGTAAAAGCCATTTTTAGTATTGGATCTTGGTGCTGCCTTAAAATATACTACATGAACATGCCTACTAATATTATTTATACTTAATCTTGGATATATTTTTCCTAAGCAAAGCACGAAAGTCCTTGAAATGGAAGGACTGGTTTGAGTTTGGTTTAATCCAGCTCAAGAAGGCTTTCTTTATTTGTCACACATGTAATGGCCACCATTTACAAAGCACAGAGCATTGTAATGAGCTCATTAAGAAGGAGATTTTAGGTGGCTGTTCTCTGTAGGTGAACAATTAACAAAATATGTTAGCAATTAAAAATGTAACCAACATACAGGTCAAGGTTCCCAGCTGATAGGTCATAACATAATAAGATAGCCTCAAGTAAAATTTAAAGAAGTGTGTGAGTAAGCAACTATTTCCTCTATAAGCACTTAGAACATAATGAAGTTTAAATAGTCAGGCAGAGTTTATCATAATTATGCCAAATAGTTCTTTTTTGAAGGAGCAGTCCCACTGCAGTGCAAGTGTGGTAGCGTTTGGCCCTTATGGAACTGAATGGCACTGAAAGAAAAATGGGAACAGTCAAAAATAATATTTCAAAATGAGAGCAAAGTACACATTAGAAACACCTTGAAGTATGTAGAGGATATAAAACAGGACAGTAAAAGAATCATAAAACTGCTTCACTTGCTATGTAAAGGTATTAAAATTAAGTTGCAATATATTGCCACTGCTCCAGCTTTAAAATTGTCTTCAAAGAGTCATTGAAAGTTTTTGACAGTGAAAGTTTTTGTTTGTTTTTAAAATTCCAAACTATTTTCCAGTAACATGGGTTAAATAAAGAAATACCAAGAACTGAGTTTCACACTACGAATTTTAGGGTTTTTTCCTTTTAACCTCCATTTTAATATGATAAATTAATTGAAACGAAGACATCCTCATGGGAGTGTTCTGGCATCTGCTCATACAGATAAAAAACTGCACAGAAATGGGTTACCAGTAATATCATATGATAAATTGTGTAAGGAATTACCAAACCCTGAGTAAAAACCAGAACCAGTTCTCCTTGGTTGAGGTCTACTGTACATGTAGAAAAAGAAGATGAGGAAGAAATAATATAATGAATATCAAAAGCAGCTTGAAACTCTGAAAACGTCTTTATACAGTAGGAACTTTCTTTTCTTCCCCTGTACTGCTTTCAGCAAGGTATAGTAAGGATTGTTGCTGCTAGGAAGGGCATGAGGGACATAATTAAACCCTAAGGGCTAGGGCAAATAGCTATGAAGGTTGCTCCAAGTCATGGGGTAGGAAAGTACTGTTTTTCAGGCACTGGCAGACTGGCTTGCTTCCTGCCCCTTACATTCCACCTCAGTAAGATTTTAATTAATACAAGTGGAATAGCATGGAATTGCAGTGGAAGTATTCCTGATTACAGCATTAAATTAAATAAGCATTAGGGTACTCAAATTCACTAGCAATGCCCACAGACAAAAAAATCCTC
Organism: Pycnonotus jocosus; assembly: GCA_013400435.1. Classification (NCBI taxonomy): domain Eukaryota; kingdom Metazoa; phylum Chordata; class Aves; order Passeriformes; family Pycnonotidae; genus Pycnonotus; species Pycnonotus jocosus. The sequence goes on along the minus strand of VWYP01005940.1, from coordinate 89,933 downwards.
CAACCAAACAAACACATATATGTCAAATAGTTCTTGCTTAAAAATGAAAATAATTTTAATTTGAGAGAGTTAACAAAATATGCTGGGCTAATTTCCATTGAAAGTAAATACTACTGCACCCCCTGAAAAGCTTCAAAGTTCTGCCAGTCATACATTGGAGGAGAGAGTCTCCAGCAGCTTGATAAGTGAAGAGTTTCATGGTGGATTACAACTCCTGTACATAATTTCAGGAACTCAAATATATTGTTTATATGTGCTAGAAATTTGGCCATCTCAGATTTTCTAGGTGAGATTTTTAACCAAAAAGTTAGAAGTACTTTTAAGAGAAACACTCCCTATTGACATAAGGTGTCCAGAATGACAACAGAGGAAGTCTCTTCTTCCAAGCTCAACAAAACTCAGCAGCATGTGCTCGCAGCCTAGAAATCCACTTGTATCCCAGGCTGCATCCAAAGCAGCATGGGCAGCAGGGCAAGCGAGGACATTCTGACCCCCCAGTCTGCTCTGGTGAGACACCATCTGGCGTTCTGCATCCAGCTCTGAGGTCCCCAGCAGAGGAAAGGCATGGACCTGTTGGAACAGGTCCAGAGGAGGCAACTAGGTTGATCATAAGGCTGGAGAACCTCTGCTATGAAGACAATGTGAGAGTTGGAGTTGTACAGCCTGAAGAAGAAAAGGCTCCAGGGAGACTTTATAGTACCATCCAGTACCTAAAGGGGGACTGCAAGAAGGCTGGAGAGGAACTTTTCCCACAGACACATAGTGAAAGAACATGGGGAAAATGGCCTTAAGTTGAAGGAGGGTAGATACTAGGAAGAAATTCTTTGCTGAGGAATTCTTTGGGTGGTGAGGCATTGAAACAGGTTTCCAGAGAGGCTGTGGACTCCCGGTCCCTAGAGGTGTTCAAGACCAGGCTGGATGGGACTGTGGGTAACCTGGTCTAGGGAAAGATGTGTTTGCCCATGCAGGAGAGCTGGGACAAGATGATCTTTAAGGTCTCTTCCAACCCAAACTATGATTCCATGATTCTGTAATTTTATAGGGCTGTGGAAGCATCTCAGTGAATGATCCTAAAGCTTTGTCAGAAAATGGAGAAGCAAGTAAAAACTTTTGTCTCTAGGAATGCTCTAGATATAACTTGTCACTTATCTGTTTCTCCATGTGCTATTATGGAGAATACATGACGGAATTTACTTCATGATGGAATAGCTCTTTTAACACTAGTAGTGCTAGTCAGAAAGAATATGGTAAAGAACCGAGCAAGGTGATATATGGGAAAGATAGATGCAACAATTCTCATGCTATAATAGTTACGCAGTGTCGTGGTTTGGGCCAATCAAGAGTTAGCTTTTTGATTGGCATGTTATTTGGCCACTTAAAAAAAAGGAAGTGCGACTTTGGAAGACATTCCTTAGTGTTTCCTGTCCGAGTTTGTCTCTTTGACTTCCGGCCAGCAAGGAGTTAACATCCCTCTGTGAGTTGCACAGGCCCGGTCAGCAGTTGGGGCCGGGCCAGGCTGGGCCTCTGAGGGGGGAAGGGGGCTGCCCTGCCAGCAGCAGCCTGGACCCGGGCTTTTATAGGAGACCCGCCTGGCCCGGGGACTCTCAGGCTAGGGCAGGGGATAATGTGCCCCCGTCCCGGCCCGGATCAGTTTTTTAGCAGCTGTGAAACACCCTATGAGGGGGAGCTGGCCTGAAAGCTGGCTGTGGGCCTGGGCCCTTTTCCCCAGCAGGGAGAGGGGAGCCTGCAGACTGCAGCAGCTCCGGGCTGCACTCACTCTAGATGAAACCTGAGACCGAGGGGTGGAAGCGGGACCCTTCCATCAGCCGAGCTGCTCTGGGATCTGTCGGCCTGAGTTTCTTCCCTGCATCCCTGTCGCTTTTGAAAATCCCGGCTGCCGCCCAGCAGGAATCACATGACCACCGCAGGCCGGAAAAAAGACATTTAACCCTTTCCCTCCTCCATAGAACGCAGCGAGTGAAAATAAAAAAAAAAACAGCACGAATTAAAGTCAGTGAAAAAAGATTGTTTGAAAAGAAGAATAGAAGAAGTGAACATTTTTGTCTAGACTTCTCTGGATAATTCGTAGAAATATTGACTATCATGATGCTGTTGAGGGAATGCAAGTTCCAATCAAAAGTAGTGTGAATATCCCTGGCTCCTAGGATAAAAAAAATAAAGAAGTTTCAGTTGATTTTAGAGAAGATGAAAACCTTTAAAAGAGGCATTCTTAAAATAATACCCCAAGTGCATTAAAGCCCCATAGGCAGCTTGGGAGGTTGCTAACGAGGTGGGATTTGCACAGATCTGTAAATTCTGAGTAGTTGCAAATTTGTGGCATTAACAAAGTAGTCTAGTCTATAAAGAGTCCAAGGAGACTCCTCTCCCAAGTAATGTAAGATACGTGTGTACAGCTAACTGAAATCGTAGTAGTTTCTTTAGAGGGGTGGACGGTTTGTTAGAAGAAGAAGAAGTCAGGTTTTTTTCTTTTTCTGTAGTGTGTGTTAATAAACTGTTTCTTTAGTAGTAAGTTAAGCCTGTCTTTGCCTTTTCTTCCAAAATCCCATCTCATTTTTAGTAGACGAAATTTGGTAAATTTAAAACCATAACATTTAAATTAGTAGCCTGTACAGGGAGGGCAAAGTAATACATAGCCCAAACCGTGACACCCAGTACTCTGTCTATTAAGAAAACACCATTTTCACTAATCTAGCCTGTGAATTTCTGGGTTAGGCAACAGTAAACAGAAGATGTGACATGCTTTGGTACTGAATGCACTCATTCCTGCCCGTAAGAAAATAAATTTGCTCAGAAATCCAGATATGTGACTTACTTTCCCTTAGACGTAAGAATAAGGTGCATTTTAGTTTATATCACTCAATTTTTTTTCCTGCAAATGGCTCTACTGCTGTCATTCAGTGTGCTTTAGCATGACTTTTGATTTTTCTCCCTACAGCTTCTCCAGTTAAGTAACACATTATCTCTAATACCTTCATTATCTCAATTGAGAGGTGATGTACACGATGGTAGCAACAGGAAGAACTGTAGTTTAATTAGTGTCCTTATACTGCAAAATGTAGTACATGACAAATAGCTTTGGTGTTTTGAAATGCAGTAGGAAGGTGGTAAGACAGCCAGTTTTTTCAGTTATGCATTTGTGTTTTGTAGTGCATGCACAAGCAAAATGAGAAAGGATAGTGTACAAAAAGAAGTTCACAGGGAGATTAGTTTAACATTATTTTCCACAGTGGAGAAATAAAAAGGAAGAGAACAAAACAACTGACTAAAGCTCTATTTGAAGTCCAACTCACAACTCAAACATTTTGGGAACTTAAGACGACTGTTTATTTCAAGAAAAAAGAAAGGTAGAAACCAGACACATATTCCTTCCTAAGTAAAGAACACCCCAGATTGCCACATACATAGACTAAGCATGATTCTATTGTATAATATATAGTACAAAGTCATATCAACATAAGATTCCTTTCTTTGTACAATAATGTGGTTTATATAGTGAGACCCCTAGCAACAGGGGAAAATGGTTTTCTTAAAAATATCTGTGCAGAAATTATACTTTGGGAGCAGTAAGAATTCAGTATGAATCAAATATTACTAAACAATCCATAGTAGTGCCTCTTTTGTACTTTTATTACCACATATATAAGAATTAAACTTCAGTTGAATTCTGAAGTAGTTAGGGTTTGAAGACACCTTTGAAAGTCATTTACTCCAATCCCCCTGCAACGAGTAGGGACATTTTCAACTAGACCAGGTTACTCAAAGACCTCTCTAACCTGGCCTTGAATATTTCCAGAAACTGGGCACATGTCACCTCTCGGGGTAACCTACTCCAGTGTTTCACCACCCCGTCACAAAAAATTTCTTCCTTCTGTGTAGCCCAAATCTTTTAGTTTACAACCATTAGTCCTACTCCTATCCCAGCAGGCTCTGCTAAAAAGTGTGTCCCAGTCTTTGTCGTAGGCACCCTTTAAGTATTGAAAGACAACAAGGTCTCCCCAGAGCTTCTCTTCTCCAACCACACAACCTGAATGCTCTCATCTTGTCGTAAGAGGAGAGGTGCTCCAGCCTTCTGGTCATCTGGGTGGCCTCCTCTGGACCTGCTCCAGCAGGTCCCTTTCCTTCTGGTGCTGAGGACCCCAGAGCTGGACACAGTACAGGCAGGCTCTCACCAGGACAGAGCAGAGGGAGAATCACCCCACTTTGACCTGCTGGCCATGCTGCTTCTGATGCAGCCCAGGAAGTAACAATAAAATAAAACAGGGAGCAATGCCAGTGCCAGAGCAGTACAAGAAAAAAGGTGACTGATTCACACATCATTGTCCACCCCTCACAGAAAAAGCCCTGGCAATACCCTGACCCCTCTGCCTCACAACCCAATCCAGAGTGGGAACCCTCCCACCCTCCCCAGAAAATGACTTGATGCGTATAGAATCACGCCCCTTCTGGCTACTGCAAAAATTAACCCTGTCCTGGCTGGATCCAGGATTTTGTGTTTTAGGCACTACAGCAGAAACCCTACCATTGGCTGTAGTACTTCTTTGCCTCCCTATAATCAGAAAGCATTTATCACATGAGGGCATATCAACAAGATTCTGCTGACTTTCAACACATTAGGGTCCTCCAAAATGCAACAGACAACATATGCTACACCAGGAAGTGAGAGGAAAATGTAAGACCATTCTTTCTTACATTTGCATAGGTCTTTCCCGACACAAGAATTTCAGTACCCACACACAAGCTGAATTTCCACTTGCAGTGGCAGGTTTATCTTGGACTGCTTTTAATCTTTACTTATAAATCACAATAAACAGAAGGAAACTTCATACTTCCTCCTGCTGTTTTTACATCCTCATACTTTCAAACACCAAACAGCATTATTCAAGTGAACATGTCTTAAGAATTATGGTTTTTAGTAAGGTCAACAGTGCTGTATTCCTTAACAAAGTCTGAAGAATTAAGATGCTTTATTAAGTGCTCGAAAGTAATAATTTTGGTTCCAAAAAATTTAGTTTTTCCCCTAATTATCATTTTCTTCAGTACAAGTATTCAAGACATGAAAATGAGATGTTCTTCTGTTTACTGAAAACCTAGGGAATGTAAGGTTCAAATAAGATTAATGTCTTATGTACAAAGGAATTGCTGCTCTCCATTAGTCCATGGTAAATGTGACAGTCCTTTTTTAAGCTCATATAAATTGTAATAACCTCACCCTCAGATCAGAGATGTCTGAAAATTGATCAAATTAACTGGAGTAGGGGAGGAGGAAGGTGAATTACAGAATTTTATTTTTCACTTACTTTAGTGCCACATCTGTCATACTGAAAAAAAAGAAATTGAAATTTCTGAACTTGCTATGTTCTTTATTTTTAACAAAAATTTTGAAGGAGTGTTGACTTTTTTCCTAAATTTTGTCAAGGAAAAGGTGACAAAACCAGCCTTCATTTTCCAGACAATTCTACTGCATAAGCAATGTAAGTTTTCACTGGTACAAGTTTCAGTCTCTCTTGTAGATGCTACACAACCACTTAGATATCTGGCCTGAGCAAGCAACTAACCTGTCTTTTGTTCTTGCCTTGAGTCACATGACTTTGCTCCATGCAGCAATTGGCAGATCCAACTCCAAATAACCCATAAGATTTATAGAATCTCTGGAAGCAGGTAGAAGGGTGGCTCCCTCATTTGAAGGAACACTCAGCATGGCATTGAGGTGAAAAATTGATTTTGCCTATTCATCATTCATTCTAAGAAATGCTGCCTGGACAGCAGATACACTGAACTCCACAGGATAACATTGGGGAGAGCTACTGGATGAGTCCTCCTGAGGACAGATTGCCCAAGAGCAAAAGCAATCTTCTTGAAGGTCTATAGGGCAAAGTCCCAAAAATCTTACATTGCTAACTCATGATAAGACTTTATGATTAACAGACATCTTGATAGAATCTGTCAGGCAGTAATTTATGACAAAATCCTTTCAATGAATAGAAGATATTTTAACAGAAAACCTTTAATGACAGTCAAATGTTTATCTTTGTGATAACAAAGCAACAGAAATGGAGAAATTAATTAATTAATACATGTATAGGTTTGTAAGGCTTTGCATATAAATATGGAGATTCTTTCTGCTCTTTTTCTTGTTCTTTCACAATCTAATTCCAATGTTTTTATGCTTACATAGCAGTACCTGTAGCTTCATCTGTAGTTTCCATCCTGTCCTGCTTCTCATACATTTTATCATACCTTTTCATTACTGATCAGGGCACCGCTCAATTCAAAAATGTTCATTTTTTTAGATCTAGACTCTTTCCCAGCTCATTACACCAGAAAGATTGTGCACTCAACTTCAATTAGTTTTTGCCTATAAAGTTATTTGTGATCACTTTTCTACGTGGCTTCTGTGATAGCAAGCGAAACAATGGAGAAACATGAGAATAAACGCAGCACTTAAGCAGTAGTTCTACTTAGAATAAAAAATACACTATTCTCCACTAATGATCATCCACAGCAGCTGATCTGAGCAAGTAACTGAGTTCAAAATATCTTTATCTACAATTCAATAATGTTTCTTGACAAAATATCAATTCAATAGTTGAAATCTCCCCCTATCCAGAGTCAGAGTTTTCACAGCCTTTTGTGAAGCGAAATGAAGTTAGCCAAATGAGTATCATTTTGGGAAGGAATAGAGGAACATTATGGCCACAACGTTAGGGTTCTTTTTTTAGAAGGACAAAAGCAGTCTTCTTGAGAAAAGTCCATTAAAAATGGACAAACTGAGACGAGGTTGCAAAGTGTTGTAAGTGGAAGACGCAGAAGTAACAGCTGCATAGTACAGAGGAGAACCACAGAGGTGTGCTTTTCTGGCATACAGCTTGTGCACAGGAGAGGGATTTGTAGGAAATAGGGTGCACTACAGACACCATCTCCAACTTTACACATGTTCCTGCTGACTTGTTTAGCTGCTGCTTGAGCTTGGTACTACCAGTTAACAGATCTCACTGCACATTCCCACTAAGTAATACTATTCATCAGAATATCTGTCCATCCTGAAGAAAGCTTTGGCTAAAATAAGAGATCAAATTCACAATGTATCAGGTAAGAGAAGCCAGAAGGGTGAGTGACATGACTGAAAGCCATTCATAACAGAAAGCTGAAGCCACTCTGATCAGAGAGCACCTAGCTTAAAGGAGAGCTAATTTTTTACCAAAGTGTACCAACTGCATACAGAAATGTTTCTTTCTTTGACCAGGTAAGATATAGATAAAGATCCATCCATGTATGACCACTGCTAATCCAAGGTTCTGCAGATCTAACTGATAAAGCAACTAATTCTGTACACAGACGCATGAAGGACAAGAAATTTCTCAGGAGGAGTCAGCACGGTTCACGACATGAAAGTGCTTGACTAACCTGATAACAATGAAGTGATGCACCTGGAAGATGAGGGGAGAGTGGTGTCTGACGAGTTTCTAATGAGCCGTCAATAAGGCTTTTGACGCTGCCTCCCAGAACAGCCTCAAGCTGTTGCTGAAGGGGCTGGATGGGCAGACAATGGGCTGGATTGAAAGCGGGATGAATGGACAGACCTTGAGGGTGGTGATCAGGGGTGCAAAGTGTACCTGGAGGCTGGTAACTAGAAGTGAACCCCGGGGGTCTGTACTGAGTCCAGTCCTGTTTAATGTCTTCATTCACGATCTCAATGATGGGGCAGAGATAGGCCAGAGGGTTGGGCTGCCATCCAGGGGGACCTTGACAGGCTGGAGAAATGAGCTGACAGGAACCTTGTAAAATTTGGCAAAGAGAAGTGTAGTGTGCTGCACCTGATGAAGAACAACCCCCCACATCAGTATATGCAGGGGCCACCCAGCTGGAGAGCAGCTTGGCAGAGGTGAGTGAGTGGCCAAACACTGGCGCAGGTTGCTCAGAAGGGTTGTGGAGTCTCCATCCTTGAAAATAATCAAAAGCTGTCTGGACATGACTGTGGGCAATGAGCTGTAGGTCACCATGGGCGAGCTGGAGCATAGGACCAGATATTGCATCTTCCAACCTCAACAAGACTGTGACACTGTTATTTTATGGTTCTGTGAACTCTATAATAGACCCAGTATCCAACTGTTTTCCCCATCTCACTACTGTCCTGAATTCATTCCCAGAACTAAATAGGATGGAATAGCTTAGGGCTGGAACTATTTCAGTGGAAAATCTGGATATTTAATTCAAATTAGGTCTTAGAGCACTAAACTCTAGACTGTGCATAGACAGAAGAGCAAGCATTCAGTCATTCTGGAATGAATCTTTTAATCACTTAAACCACTAAGTAGCATTTATAAACTGACTTTCCTAAGCATATATCTAAGCTGCCAAGGTCTGAAAATCTACATCTAGATATGCAACGGTTTTGGTATTTCGCTGAAGTAGGATTGTAATATCTCCATTCTATACCTATATTTAGTTTTATGTATGATCACATAACAACTCTACCTCCAGTACAACTGTTAGTGTATCGATATTAACATAACATTAACATAAAGCCATCTTATACTAACTGTTATCACCTAGTCCTTGGAATGTTATATCACCAAACCAATGTAACAAAATAAATTTTAATTAATTAATTAATACAGGAGTTAGCATGTCTCTCCATCAGTTTACAAGCTGTTTGCACCTGGGAGATTTTCATTGTGAAATCTCACTGTCCCATACTTTTACTGGTTTCTTAATATTTAATATTTTCCTCAAAGCTCAATTTATGAAACTGGTTGAATCCATAAAGTTTCTAGTTTAAGCTTCTTTTCTCAATTTTTTAAAAAAATGTAATTGAAGCAGAAGGAATCATAACCACATGTTTTTGAAAATCAGTCTACAATCTACACTGAGATTTTCTTCCCTGGTGTGTGACTACTGCCATTTTAACATTTGGCTTTGACAAAAAAACAAGGCATTTTTTCTTTCAGTAGATAAAAGCAGAACTTCTCTCTTAGGCACATTTTAGTGAATCCAGAATTACCGCTTCTATTTTCAGTTGACGGAAGGAGAAAACTCTCCAGATCCAGCTACTTTAAACCCCTGTTATTGTGCAGGCCTTTCAGAATACCTTCCAGTTTTCTTCTTCCATGAATGAACATTAAATATTCGTGCCTTAATTAAAAAATGTTTCCACCTGATGTCTTGCATTCCGTCTTGGTCAGCTCTTCCTTGTCAGCCTGTAGTTTCAATATCTATGACTTTACAGTGCTTTATATATCAGCCAGTTGGGTATCAAGTCACTCCTTGTACAGGGGCAAATACTCTGCAAATTGCTTTACAAAAGGAAACAAAATATTGCAACACAGCCAATCCACCATGCTCCTGGTTTACCAAGACTGTTTTAATGGTCTCTAGTTTTAATTGGTTGCCACTTGTCAACAAACTGAATAACAATTAAAGGCTCTAGTTGTTCAGACCATTAGTCTAACTGCACTGCTGCACAGGGAAGAGAAAAATCAGAGACATTTTTCTGAAAGAAAAAAAGAATACTCAGATAAGGGGTATACTTCTATGACTTTGGACTCAACATTTCATCTTGGAATAGAGCAAGCCATACAAAAGATACAGGAGAACGAAGCAATCCACTACCCCTTTATTTCAGAGCAATTAAAATTCTGAATAGCAGCAAAAGACCTCTTTTACTTGGATTCCAAATATTTCTTAGAGCAAACTTGTGGTAAAACTACTGATTTTTGACAGGCTTCTGGTTGTACGTGTCAAACAAAGCAATAATTCATGATTTCCAGCTTCCCTGCTAAGCATCTCTAACACACAAAAGTCCACAAACACAAAGGGGGACCTCAGAGCCTTTCACTTGGGGAACCTCTGTACACCTGGAAGGGTTTGCTGCTTGCTCTTGTGGGGCTGTGGTCTGCTGCATTACCACATGAGAGATTTACAGTCACTTCGGGGGTTTAGATCGCTCCTAGTAATAAGTGGCTTGAGCTCTGAAGACAGTAAATCAATGGTTCCAACAATCCTAAGACTACAGTATAAAAAGGATTCCATTGTTCTGCAGAGAACGCCGAGCACTTTGCACACAGGTGCCTGAAAGTAATTGATGGCAGAGATCCTTTCTTAGGTATGCATGCCTGAACTGTACTCAATTCAGGGCCATTCTCAAAATACCATTGTTTTCTTATGTAATTCACACAAGTTGCCATTCTACATTTGCTATTCGCCAGGGGATGTAATCTGAATCTTGTCAAATTATACTATCCTGATATCTTCTTCCCTGCTCTAAATAATTAAGACTTGAGACTTGCAAGACGTGGAGGGGGAGGGGGAAGAAGATAGAAGTGTGTTACAGGGAGACAGGAAGTACAGGAAAAGGATGAGTAAGGCATAAGAGTAAAATGGAAACAAAAGATGGGAACAGGCAGACACAGATGATAAATTTAATAAAAATATGGCTCACACAGTTGTTCTTACCATTGGAAATGCAAAGCTACTATTCTGTTTTGAAAATATTCTTTTCAGATGCCTAAAACTTTTTAAATGATAGATATAAAAGGTAATTCTTTAAAAGATAGGGATTTTACAGTACTTAACATTCCTATCTTGCAGGTATTCTGAACAGCACTTTGCAAAAAGAAATACAGCATCCTACAAAAATGAAGACACCACAGATATATAACAGTTGCCAGCACAATTTTATAGTGTTTCTATGCATATCCGGGGAGGAAATGCATATACCTCTATTCTAAGTGTGCTAACCTGTTTCAGCTTCTACTGACCTCTCAATAAAGGTAAAAGAAGCATTTTCCCCTTCTTATCTTTGTCAGGATATGGGGGAAGATAGCCAAATCCAGACTTCTTAAGTCACAATGTAAAGACTTTTTCCATATTATCACTTGTTGATGAAAGTGGCTTTTAACAAGATCTACAGTCATGAGGACTGTAGTTTAAATGGTAGTTTAAATTTTGCAGGATCTGGTGATATTGTCACCTGTGAACCTCTGACTCCATTTTCAGTTAAATACACCCAGTAAAATTCTGCTAAGCATCCTTCAACATTTCTTGCTAACGACGTCATTTACTGAAGAATTGCCAACAGAAGAGCTAGTCTCACATTTTTTATTTTATTAAAACAATACCTTAAATCGCCTTCTCTGAGTAACTGACACTTTTCAGTAGCTACAGTGCCAGGAGGAGAAACTTTGGAGTCAAACGGGCTTTTGTTTTGACAGTTTGCTTTGGAGGGAGGGTTATTGATTTCTTCAAAGAAAATATTGCCCCAGGAGTCTAAATTAGATGGGCGGTTAGACCTGCATGTCAGTTCCTTCCCTAGCCCATCCCTAACATGCTTAAAATTCTCCACAGCAATTGTTTGTGTTAACAAAATACTCTAAAGAGCTCCTTTCTCAGGGTAGTTTGAGACAATGTGAAGGAGCCCAGGCATGCAGAAACTAGACTGTTTGTGGGGACCCATATCTCTGAGCTTAGAGATGCACTGTGCTCTGCAACTCCTGTCCTCCTGGGGTCTCAAGAGCTGATGGACTTAACAAGTCCATCTGACACAGTATCGTCACCAGTCTTCTAGTTATTTGTTCACCGCTACTGAATCATTTCTTCCCCCTCCTCCAAAGCATTTTCGCATTCCTAAAGACAGATTTACCAGCTGCCCTGGATTCAAATTTCACTCCCACTTTTTAATTTCTTATATAAAAGTCTTTAGAAATTAAAAAACAAACAAACAAACAAACAAAAAACCACAAAACTTTGTGACATTCTTAGACTCAGCATAACCCATACCAACAGAAACACTTGGCAAGGGATTTGACTCAGATAATGAAGAGGCTGTGTGCCCCTTCCTCATTCCTGTTCATAGTCACTCACTCTCCCACCATTTCTTCCAGCTGCTTATCTGCACACACTGAGCAAATCCAGGGGGCCAGACAGACAGAAAGGCTGTTTTGTAGGGCTTTTTTTTCACTTTGGGACAATTACCTATTCTTCTGTAAAAATGCTGAAAAAGTTATAAAAATGTTATAGTACAGAAAAGGATTTAAATTGTAAGAAGGAATTTCACAATTTCCACAATATAACCTCCATTGAAGATATAAATACAATCTCTCTCTGTTTCCTAGGATTTTGAACAAGTATAGAAGCATGTACTAGATATCCTCCAAGTAGAAAGCATAGTTATTTTGTTTTGGTTTGGGGTTTTTTTTGCATTGACATGGCTTGAGAAATACCCTCAAAAAATTGTATACAATGTTCAGTGTTTAAAAATTTCTTCTCTTAGCCATTTTTAGCTTGTGAGCTCATTGTTCCTTCCCTTCTTCTACTTGTTTCCAAAGTTTTCTGATTTTCCACCAGTTTCTACCTCTTTCTGTAGAGACTTTCCTGCCAGAATATTGTTTGTGTCTTCCATGCATCTGTTTATTCCAAGTTTATTTTCAAGATGTTATCCGTGACAGACATATGAAGAAGAAGGAGACCACATGGCCAAATGAACTTACAAAGGATGTGAGAGTGTGGTCAGCATACAAATGTCTTTCATCTTAAACCAGAACTATATTGTGTAAGCATGTTGTTTAAAAATGGTACATCCTTTGCCTTCAGGGCTACAGCAAGGAAATGTCTGTACTGTCTGTAGCTATAAATGCACACATGTATGCATTTGGAGTTTATTCTTTTACAGTGGTATTGCTTATTTCATTTGGAGCACTAAGATACTAGAAACTGGACAGCTGAAGTCCACTAGGAGGGTTTTCAGCTGTACCTCGTGTACCTTCTTCTGTAGATAAGATGATTTTCAGGCTAAGATTTACAAATGTAACTTGTTTATTTGCCCTGTCCCAAAAAGATAGTCCTCTAGTGATAAGACAGCCTATCAAAAGAGGAAATGAAGATCATTAGCAAAAGTAGAACATTGTGAACCTTAAAAGTGTTCCACTTGAGGTGGAAGAATGAAGAGTGGGAATATTTCAAATAAAGAGGGTCAAATCAAATCAGTTAGCATATGTAAAACAGTAGACCAAGATGCATCAGAAGTTTCATGGAGGGCACAATTTTTATATTTTCTATAATGCATGAAAGCCAATTGTATGAAGACTCTTTTCCACAGTTTCATTTGTAGCAATATTTAGAGTTAACCAATAACTAGACTAAACTAAAACTAAAAGAGCAGTTCCCTTCTCCAAAAGTCCAAAATACTGAGCACTTCTTCATGTATTTGGGATACTTATGAGATTTAACACACAATAGTTTGTGTTGCAGAATACCTTGTACACAACATGAACATCAAGCCCCAGAAAACCTGCAAAAATCTCCTAAGACAAAAATGCTTCCCCCAGTCATATAACATCATGAACTGAAACTTGTTTTTCACAAAAAACCAAACTTCCACACAAGTGAAACTAAACAAATCTAAAAAAAACCCAAAACAACAAAAACCCAAATAAACCACTAACACTACAAAGAACAAAAAACACAAAAACACTTAACACTATTCTAATTCAAGAGAATGCAACGTATTCTCATACACCTTTATCCCCAGATGTCAACTGCAATTCCTAGAACACTTTCTGCTGACCCAGTTGTCTATCATCCATCAGTAAAATAACTCTCCCACTCCCTGCAGCCATGGAGAACTCAGCTTGCATGTGGTAAGAACAGCTCCTCCTCTGCTGAAAAACCCACAACAAAACCAGCACTTTCACTCCACTACAATTGATCTGCTTCAGGTAGCAACGAAACCCAAGGGCTGATGGTCTATATTTTCATTCTTGGGTTTTTTTTCTGTCTGCTTTTTTGAATATGTAAACCTTCTCTGATCCAGCATAGGACTTCTGCAATTCAAAATCTTCTCATAGATTTCTGACCTACTTTCCAGAACCCTTGACACACCAAGGCAGACAGAGGGTTGATAAGCTATTTTTTTCAGCTTCCTTTCTCATAGACTTACATGAACACCTTAATGATTTCTTCATTCAGAAGGTGTTGAACAGTGAGTGTATGTTCTTGCTTTTCTGTGTGTTATTTGTGACTGGTGGGGAAAGCAGAGACATTCACAGGCTCTCAGGGGAATACAGGAGTTACCCATTGCTTCTTCAGAAACCATGTCCAGAGTAGTATAGAATCAAAAATAGAAATGTGAAGAGAGAAAAGAACAAAGTTTGAGAGCTTTGGGGAAGAAGAGTGATGGAGCTGATGATAAGTACCATCTACTAAGACGTGACATGCTCTGTGCAGCTGTGAAAGAAGTACAAAGAATTTAAAAACAGAATCAGCATCACTCAGCTCTTGACACTAACTGCTTTATCAAGAGTTTATATCACGGACTTCATGGTAAAATGACTCATATTAATCTCAACCAATCTCAATCCAGGCCATTGCAATTTAAATGTAGTACAATCTAACTTTCCTGTTCTTGGGTTCAGTGGCTTTGGACACAAACTGATACGGTTGTGCACCACTAATATTACACTGTACAACCGTGCCACGTGTACAGAACAACAGACTAAATAGCACAAGGTCTTAATAACTGTACTTACTTAGAAGAGTATCTCAAAAAGAACGTTCAAACAAGCAGCCTGTTTACTACTTTATCCAGCAGAATTTTATAGGTACTCAGTGTTGTCAGTTGTTTCCTGTATATGGTTTCCCCAGCTTTCTAATTGCTATAACTCATCAGTAAAAGTCAATTAAAACATAATTGTCTTTTATGTAATCTAGGTGATGCAGCAACTGTCTGAAGACAAAGTATTTGCACAGTGTAGTCAAATAGGTCCAGATAAAGGTGTTTAGTTATATAGCTATGGTTAATCAAGTAAAATTCAAGATGCAAATATTGCTAGAAAATTATGTACAGTATCACCCCAACTTATAACATACTACTCCTTTTTAAAATGCTTGTTTGGGGTTTGGAGAGAGCATTTTCCATCCAAGTCTTATTATGCTTATCTTATGTGCTAGAAAGAATATACCTAAGATACCTTTTTACATCTTTCATTCTATATGGCATGAAAAATCCATGGAATGTGATTCCAGTATACCAAACTAGTATTAGCAGTACAAGTTCAGGAAAGTCTTCAGTAGGATTTTCAGCTGACCTTCTGAGATCAGTGTGATTATAGAAAAGACGACTTTTAAATGAAAATGGCATTTACAGCGTCAGCCAAACTGGAGTTCAGTTTTTAGATCCAAAGGATAAAGGTCTGAAAGTAATAGCATCAATCAAGTAAAATACATTTCAATTAAACAGTGGCTTTTCTCGTTCAGCAAACTGCCTTATTGATACAAGATTGTTTTTGGAAAATTCACAAAGTTCAGAACTCGAGAGTTGGAGCCTTCATAAAAGTTCATTTATACTACACTGATGTTAGGCTAAATCCTTGCTTTTCATTTATTCCAATTTCTTGAAGAAAATTCTGGATGCTCTAAAGTTTATATTTTTTTCAGCTACATCAGATGGTCTGATAATACATGTTACCCTTCTCTATAAACTATGCTCTTTCGCTAATCCAGCAATGCACTTCAAAGCAGAGAACGCTAGGTTCATATATGCAGCTTGCAGTGTTTATATTTGATGTTACCCACTGATATAACTAACAATCCTAATCAGGAGAAAAGCATATCATAAAGTGGGATAGATATTGTGTAAGCAATAAAGCCCGATTTCTGTTTCACTTTCGCAAAAAAAGTTTTTCCTGGGAGTAAGAGGAATGCAAGGTCTCAAGGAACTGCAAGGGTTTACAAGAAGTCAGATGCAGAAGCCACAGTCGAGAGCGGTGAAAATGAACTAGGTAACCCCTTGAGGCTGGTGAAAATCACACTGCTAAGCACCGTATAGAGCAGTATTATGAAACCAGGACAGAGTACAATAAAACCCCTGAAAACGGGTCAGCGGACCTATGATAAGCTTTCTTCATTTACGTTGAGTGGTAGAAGGGCAAGGGGGAAGGGAAAGGGAGAGGACATGTATTAATATGTAACTCCAGACTCACCGATTTTGGCCAAGCTGGCCACAAGTATCCAGAGTGCAATGATATACGGCTCCTTGACGTGATCCCATTTGAAAGAGACGATGGCAAAGCTTTGGTTGCTATTTTTAGGGCTTTCCGAGCTTCTCTGTCCCAGCGCCGCTGGGAGAGCCATCAGCCCCAGGAGGAGCGCCACTCCAGATACCTGTCTCATCTTCAAGCCACACAACAAATTCCTGCTTCCCCTTCCCGGAGAGATCCCGCCTCTTCGGAGGTCCTTGGGGGCGAGGTCCTTGTCCCTTCGCAGAGACGCGCCCGACGGCTGAGCACGGCGGGACAGCGGCGCGCGCGGCCGGCGGCGGGAGGGTCCCCTCCTGTCCTGTCCTGTCCTGTCCTGTCCTGTCCTGTCCTGTCCTGTCCCGCACCGGCTGCCTCAGGCGTCGCCTTGCGCGGGGTGGCAAAGGGCGGGTCAGGGGCTCCGTGCACCCGCGGATGCTCCGAGCTGGGGTCCCGCTGCCGGCCCGCACCTGCCTTTATCTAAGGCTGTTGCCGATGGGGCGGAGGCGGAGCCTCCCGCCGCACCCGCACAGGCTGCCGTGCGAGGACGGCGATGCCCTGACTGACAGAGCGCCCGGGAGTCGGCGGGCAGCTCCTCTCCGCTCGGCCGCGGGCTCTGGGCTGTGTCCGTGCGGCCCTGGGCAGCGAACAGCAGCGGCCCGGAGCCGCTGGAGCTCGGAGCCGGGGAGCTCCCGCCGTGTCCCAGGGGAGCCCGGGCTCCGCGCCCGCACCGGAGCCGGGTGCGCGGGACAGCCACAGGTCTCCGTTCGGGCGCTTTGGATGCTTTTGTATCACCCTCCCTCCCTCAGCCCCACTCTCCTGGCAGGTTGTTACAGAGGAAACGCACTTTTCTCCGCTTCTCAGCCTCGAGTCCCCTTCTGAGCTCGATCTAGCTCACCGAGGGCACAGTAGGATGTTTCTCAGACCAGCTTTTCCTTCTGTCCACCAGAGAGCACTTCTTCCCACCATGCTGGGGGAAAGAACACCAGCAGGCAACATTCGGCTTTCCACTTAGGTCTGCTTGCAGCTGCTTATTAAGATGTGCTACATTAAAAACTCTAGCTGGCTGGTTTTTTTCTTTTTTTTTTTCTTTTTTTTCTTTTTTTTTATTTTTTTTTCTTTTTTTTTTTTAATATTTACACCGTGAGACATTTTAGGAGGTTCTGCTCTCCCCCTAAAGCCTCTTTTCCCGCTGATAACATTTGGCTGCTATCCAGGATACTCCGTGTTATCGTGGGTGCATGGTGCTGCAGGCAGACGGACCCACGATAATCATCACCCTGCAGCAAAAAGGACAGCAAAGCATCCTGTTCCCGACGGGCAGGGCTGAGGGCGCCCTTCCACACACCTTAGCAGCAGCACAGCTCCTCTCCGGTCTTGTGTGCTCCAAAACTGTGTGCAAATCGGCTCGTTCTGTGACTTTCTGTGGAAAAACCTCTACCTTCTTGTTTTCCTAACATGGCAGCTGGTTTTATGAGGAGGTAAAAAATGGGCAAGATAAAACTGTCCTTTAAAATTATTGGAAGATAGAGAAAATATTTTGATTATTTCAATCACTAAGGAGAAAAGCTACATACTTTTTCATAGTCATCTGTCCTGCACAGACACTCTATAAATCAATTAGCTAGTTAATTAAATCTAAAAAGTTCCATAGAACGTTATTGTCATTATTATCTCAAAGCAAGTTCAGGGCCCAAATTGGACCAACTGTCTTCAAACAATGAAACATCTTGAAGGCTTTATTTCCTTCTTCATTATTTAAGGGAAAGGAAATTATGTGAGATTTTTTCTAAGTAGGAGCGAATCTGAAGACAGAATTGGCAACTGTTTTTAGGAAATATGACAGACAGCAAGATATCTCCTTCACATTCAGTAATTGTTGTAGACAAAGACCTGAAGAATTCTTTAGTGTCTAACAACAAATTTTATCTACATTATTTTTTATCTTTTTCAGAGCATGACTTGAGCAGCAAATGTTTAGAATTTGCTCCTAAGTTCTGTAACTGTTTTACAAATGGCTGTATCCACTGCCTGAGTAACATTTTTGTGGATTGCCAGTGGAAGGAGAAAACTAGCTGGAAGTAGGAAGCTGCTGATCATCTGTATAACTTGTTGCTGAGCCCTGTGGAGAGTAGTAGTTCCTGGTCATTAACATTAATTCTGTTTGTTACTGTTAGGAGAACCACGGTCTTCAGTAGAGACAAGATGTCAGCACTGTTTTTACTGTGGCAGCTTATTCCAAGTATCCTCATTCCACAATTAAACATTTCAGCTGCAGCTAATAAAAGGGCACTGCAATTGATGGTTATATTCATGATTCTTCCCAAATCTAGTTCCAAAAAATGCTGACTGGGTTAGAAAATCTTTCTATTGAAAGTGCTGAAGCACTATGCTATGTTGTCTAGACGGTTACTATTACGTGTGTCACAGATCAAGAATATCTGCAGCAGAGCTAGAAAAATGAGAAAGCCTTCTCCAGTGGATCTTTTCTAGAGATAAGCTAAGGCTTCGAGGAGTAGCAGTTGAGATCATGCGTCTGATTGCCCGTAGGCCGTGTTCTACCCATGACAATAGTAACCAAAGTTACATGCCAATTCTGAGTTTGCTGGTGGAGGAAACCAGTATTTGGGAAAAAAGGTTGACAGTATCATCTTCTAAAAACAAGGTTTACAACACAGTACCTATTTTAACAACAACAGGAATAGTTCAAAGTGTATTTCTGACTGCTTATGGAATTTTTTTAGGTTGGCAGGGTATCAAATGATTGTAGATATCAGGGAATGTTATGCCATTCATTAATTTTTCTGCAGGACACAGAGAGGACAGAGGAAGGAACTGACAATTGTGAATCTCCTGTAGGTACATCAATACATGCTAAACCAAGAGTCCACTGAGTATACATGAACTCATATACAAAATATGTACTTGTACAAGAACACATTTGCATATATGTATTTATTATCAGAGTCCATTTTCTTGTATGTTCTTTATGAAAGCCCTTACATAGTTTCCTATAACCCGACTCTGTATCAGTAACAAAAAACACTGGTTGAGTATTATGCTTGCAATAAAGATATCATATCACACAACAGCTGATATTTCCTGACTTCATTGCACAAGGAAAATTTCTACTTACTGTAAAAAAAGGTGTTGTGTCCTGAGCCTTTTTTTTTTTTTTTCTGGCAATTGACTGAACTCCAGCACTGTCATTTCTGGAAATATTGCATACGTAATGGCTTAAAGAAAAGAATTATGAGTATCTTAGTATAAGTGTTATACAAGCATCTTATGTACCCTTCACATAACCTGTTTGCTGTAAAGATTACTTCTTGGTGATTTTTTCAATGCTGATATAAAAGACAAATTCATTTTAAAAATCCCTAAAATTGTATCCATTTTTTCCAGAAACTACACACAGGATTTCAGTTATGCTAATTTAGATGTAGAAGCTACAATTAACTTTTAATATTAGCATTTGCCACAAATCTGTTTAAGGTGATATGGAATTAGGAAGCACATCCCTGTCAAACTGAGAACTCTCATGAAAGGAAAAATAAATTAATAAATAGCAAATATTTGGCAAGTAAAGCGTGAAAAATCTCCTGATGCAACATAAACCATCATAAATCACTTATTATCACTCTTGTCTTTCCTCAAGAAAATGCACTCTTTTTATATTAATGTCTATTACATGTGTAAGCAGGTTAAGATTTGAATGGAATATAGTTCCAGTACATATATTTATGCCATAATGCCAACTGTATACAAAGTTAAATAGAACAGTAATTATTGTGAATGGCATTGTACCAATATAACTGCACAATTTGGTGAAAATTAATGTGGTTTATATCCAGATGAATGCAGAACCACAGGAATTTATAGTGAATTTACTTGATTCAGCAGCTAACGTTTTGCCAGCCACTCTCCAAGTGAAATGAGTGCCACTGTGCAAGTTTATGCTGCAAGGACTTGGACAAATACTGCTGGACTAAGTGATATTGCAGAGCAATGTGTTACAACATTATAAATATGAACCTCTGAAATTACATCAGAAAGTGTATTAATTTAGCCCACACATATTACTACCAGTTAAAGTGAATAAGATGAAGACTAGGGTGAGAACAGTTTAATAAGAGAAGTAGTTGGAAATACATTTGGCTGGAAAGTAGGGTGGAAGGGGAAATCTGCTGAATTCTTCATGACTTGTTTCAAGACAAGACTCACTTTAAGGACAGTAAGTGAAGCTGATTCTTACCAGAACCTCCATTTTTAGCCTCATATATTTTTGAAATTGGCAAATATTTTAGGTAGATTGTGAGGTTTTTTGGTGTGGTGTTGTTGCTATTACTGTTTTTAACGAACCTTTTAATGAACCTATAAATGAACCATTTATATTAGATTTGAAGCTAATCTAGTAGGAGTGGGACAGTACGAATGACAAACATTGACACAGCCTAGGATCTTCATTCAGGAAAGTCCCCCCATAAGGGATTATGTCTGTGTGACCTCTCAGTGCAATGAACAGTGAAAAGGAAATGGGACAGAAAAAGACGTTCTTACATATCACCAGACACCTGATACCTTTTATCATCTATGTTCAGGGAAAAAAACCCCATGTATTTTTATAAAATGCCATGTGTATTAAAAGTACTCTTTATTTCCGTTCCAATTTCAAGGAAAATTCTTCTGTTGTTTATGAGGACTCTTCTGGGCTTGCTACTAGTCAAAGATGGCCACAGAGACTTCCACCTGTGATAGTCTGCATCTTCCACACTTTCCATCTTGTACTCACCTCATTCCCATGTTATTGGCATCCCACTTGTATTTCTCTGGTTTTTGTTCTCCATCTCTCTGCTCTCTTTCATGCATGGCTTCTGTCAATACTCAACAAAATCCCTAATAGTGAGACCTAAGGAACACTCAATCGCTCATGATCTTTCAACCCAATACTTTAGATATGATTCTTTCTCTATCCCTTCCAATTCAGCTTTGTCATTTTTCACCACACACACTCCTTCCAGGTACTCACATCAGCCTGACCAACACTAGTGTTTATATCAAACACAAAACACAGGTGATTACTGGTTTCTCTAGCCATAATGGAGACTGTATTTGCTCATCTTTTAAAATCATCATTTTATTTTATCCTAAAAAAGCTGGGGGAAGACTGGCATAGAAAAGATAACCACAGATTTCAGAGATCCAGTGGGGAAAAAAGAAAAATAAAGGTACACCTTGGCATTGTTTCTGTGTACAGGTATTTAGCTTCCTGTAGCTTAACCTGAGAGGAAAAGCAAACCAGATTAATTTCTCAGGAAAAACAGAAGGACACTTAAATGACAAAGGCAGCTAAGTAGAATAATTTGAATTGCTAGCATGATAATTTTACACTTATTTCTTATGTTTATAAGTAGACTCTGATACTTCTTGGTCTTAATTTTTGGCTAATCTACAGGAGGGGATCTTTCCTTTTCCTGATTCTCCATATACCATGCCTCTGTGAAATCCATCATTCATGCCTCTCCTGCCTACCTAAATGTGTGCATGTTCACATGGAAAGGTTCAGCTGATTTCACCTAAAGCTGCCCCAGATTCAATACACCACCCCCAGTGCTCCAGTTCTGGCAGGCACATAGATGGATTGCTCAAAGTCACCTGTGACACCTGCAGGGGGGACACCCTGGCAGCCTCCTCAAAGTGTGTCCTGCTGTCCCTGCCCTCCACGAATTGTGTTCTGAGATCTGCTCTGGCGGCAGCCACTGCCCTGCGGTGATTCATCCTTGTTTCAGCTGGTAGGCCATGGGGTGGATGTGGACAGTTTAACCAGTATGTGAAAACCCAGCCACATAAATAAATTTACCTCCTCCTTGCAATCCAAAGCTAATTCCAGCAGAAGGCAGTCTGCCTGGCTTGAGGGTACTCAGTAACCTCAGTAACAGGGCTTCCTTAAGCATCTTTGATCTGATGATAGTTTAAAGCTATTCCTACATTCAGAATGCTTCCCAACATCAAATTCCCAACCTAAGCCTCCCTCTGTCGTTGCACATAAAGGAATTTTCCTCTAAAATATTTCTACAAGGCAGTTGAGATTTTGTGAGTGCAAAATTTCATGTATTTTTTCTTTATGTAAATTGTGATAAAGGAAAAAGTGAACCTTGGCTGAGGAGCAGCAATAATCTTGTAATAATTAGCAATTCATTTGAACTTCAATCACATAAACAAAAGAGTCAAATAATTAAATTATTTAAGATGCCAAAAAAAAAAAATCTGCCAACACAATCTATGGCTTAAGGTATTGATTTTATCAACAAAAAAAGACATAAATGTCAGGCAGTACTATTTTGTCGTTGACATTTATTTTAAAACCTATTGCTATTTAAAAATAATGCATTAGATGTAGTAGGGATTTTCGTTAGTTGATTCCAGTCTACTAAAATCCAAATATTTAAGTGGAACACATGCATTTTTATGAATCTTTCCTTTGAAAGTCTTCACATGATCAGAATGGTATCCCTGGCTAAAGTCACAGAGGAAGGAGAAACTTCATAAGCGACAATGTCAAGAATCTGCCTAGTTTAGTGCAAAGACACAGCTTTGCATCTCATATATTTCAGGTGAATGCCTTGATCATGACTCAGAAGACTTGAACATGGTTCTGATTTTATTTTATTCTGCAATGAAGCAAAAGCAGTTGCTGAAGCTTCAATTTTTGAGGAAAAAAAAGAAAGAAAACTAATTTTCCTTCAGTTTGGGTTATTAAAAATAGGTATTTTACAAATCTTCACTAAAAGTTACAATCAATTTGGAGAAGTTTGCAGGTGTCATTTCAAATGACAGTTTAGAAGGAATGCTGTACTTGTTTCGCAGTCCATTGGACAGTAGTGGAGCGGAATGGTGAGAGACGGTCTCTCGCTACTGGTGTAAAAAGTGACAGGAGATTCTTTGAAGTCAAAGGGCATTCCACTTTGCATCAAGGGAATCTGAACTGGATTGCTGCTTATCTCACTGGGGTTCCAAAGGCCACAAGGTGCAGAGCATACATAGCATGCACTTCCACATTACCAAAATAGCAGCCAGAAACTAATTGACTAAGGTTAGTAAATGAGTAAGTAAACAAACAGGAGAGGGATGTTGCCCAAATATGCAAAATAATTTGACGCTATTATATTTTATAACTAACTACATCGCTCTGCTATGACAAATGTTTTGGCATCTGGAAGCCTTGATCAGAAATATTATTAGGTGAATTTTCAAGAATAGTATTTAGAATCAAAACATGATAACTTTAAAGTGAAAACAAGAAATTATGAGAACATTACTCTCATGAAGCTGCACAAATAAAATTAAGCAGTGGATCCACGCTTTGGGAGATGATTGCATTTTAAACTGCTGTTTCCTATGAAGTCTCACTATTGGAAATAAAAAAATATAAGCTGAACAGTTGCATAGTAATTTCATCTCCCACATGAAAATAAGAATCCACGTAGTAAATACATAATTTGGGAAACCTTTCTAAATTTTAACTGTTGTACCACGTTGTTGACTCTCTTTGCAATGATGACACAGGTGTGCATCCAGTTTTGGGAGCTGCTGGAAATTTTGCCTGGGACTAAGGATTCAGTCCCATCATTTGGACCCTAGGTGCACATTCTTACAGTTTTCCTTCTATTTCCTTGCTGGACCTTTTGATAAGCCATTTCTCACTGCAGTGCTGAAGTGAGATGACATTAACACTGGAGGTAATTGTTCTGAAAGGCTCTCACTAGCTTTATCTTGGTTCAGGACATCATCAAGCTTTATGGACTGTACTGTCATCTTCAAATGTGGAAAAACCCCACAGTAATATGCAGGTAATACTGAAGAGAGATACAATAAGACGAGACTATGAGGACTGCCCTGGTCACTAAATCCAGTCTCTTGGGACTACAGGCACCACATTGCATATTTCCTGCATACATTTGCCACACATTGTCTTGAAAACCTTATCTCAAATACTTTCTGCTGGTTAACTATATTTATATAATTTCTAGCCTAAACTTAATCACAAAGTTCCAACCTATTTATTCTTGTGTGAGTATTTTCCTTTAACACTGTTTCTTCTTCTGTTGTTTTTTACCCTTTAAAAGAAATCATACACTTGCAAAGAAGTTTTAATTAATCCTTCTTGAACAGAGCAAAATAGGACACAGACAAGTGAAGTTTTGCTAAGATTTGTAGGCTGGCAACAATACTTCCTCATCACCAAAAATATGGACTGGAGCACAAGTGAATGGTATTTGTTTACAATAGCCACATCCCAGAATTTATCACAATTCTCACTCCAAAATCCAGTAATATACCCAAGTCCTACTCTTTTTCCATGGATTCCAATGGACAAACTTATGGCTAACTGATTTTTGTATTGCTATGGTATATCTTTCTTTTCATTATATTAAAACTACCTGAGTCCTCCATGCCACCATATCCTTTCAATACAGTCTTCTTCTATATGGATGGCAACTCCAAACTTTGCATTATCAGCAATCCATTATGGATGCCAAAAGCACTAATGAAAATATGAAACAAGATGGGCTGCAAAGTGTAGGGTTGAGGTATTCCTCTTTTGGCCTTCTTCCAGCCTGATTCTCACTCTGCTTTTTCAATAGTTGTTGTACCCACAGATCCTTGCAGTCTACAAAAAACAGCTTAGCACCTTGACAAGATGAACACCGAAAATGTGATGTACCTGCATCAAGTTATGGTAGATATTCATGTGTGCTAAGTATATTCCCTGCAAGAGTGGGAAACCAGGATCACGCTTGGTCATCAACAAAATCCTACTTTTCCGTGTTCCACTTGTCTCATAAATGTCTCTTAATTTTTCTTTCTCTGAATCCTAGAGCTCTTAATTTCTGTCAAAGCAAGCATCTATTCTTACATGTCCAGCTTTATTTTCTTTTTAAACTACTTGTTTGAGAGAGGCAGAGAGACAGGGAGAATGCCAATTCAACAGTGCAGTAGTCTGTATCTGAAGAAACCACACAAGCTACAAGTTTTTACTTCCCTATTGCCTTGTACAACAAATATGACAGACCATCAGTTAAGTTAGACAATAAATCTTGGTTTATTCTAAATCAGTTTGCATTACCTTGCATTACCATGTTCTGTGCCACTGACCCTGCAAAAGCTACCTTTATCCCACTCGTCCACGTCAGAGCAGGAGTGAAAATAACCACGGCCATGTTGAGGCAACAAGTACCTCCTAAAGTAACGAAGTAAGCAAGCTCAGGATCTTTAATGCACTATAAACTGTTGTCCCATATAGATATGAATAGCAGCTGCATATTAAAGTTCTCACTCTTCAGCTAAATCTCTTTGAACCTCAAGGATTACACATTTGTTAATTAAAAGACTATTTGATTTTCTGGTCCTACATGCACAGACCTCTCAAATTGCTAAGAGAACTGATGATGTCCCAATGTGTATGTTGTGTTACTTTGGGAGAGTCCTTATATACAACCTTAGTGGCATTAAAAAGCAGATATCAAAATGTAAGTTGCGTAACATAAAAATGGATCTGTCTTCTACATCAAAGAATATGCGTTAATTAATTTGGATTAATTTCTAGTTCCAAAACATAGTGCATAAGGGCACTGACTACTGTAGGCTGATCACCAAATCTAAGGATGAATGAAATTGCTTGTCATATCATCTCTTTATTTATTCAGGTATGTATAGTCTTTAGATAAGATTGAATACTCTGGATTATTAATGATGGTAGATCTACAAAGTAAAGATCTCTGTTTCTTATTTTTCTTTTGAACAAATGTGTTTTTCTCTCACATAACAAATTATGGTAGATAAAACTTTGCTCTCTTTATATATAAATAGGATTATCATATTTTAGCTGACGGTATTTATATGGGGCACTGTTCCTAAAATCATATTTACTTTTCAGTTATATTAATGGAAGTATGTTTATAATGGTCTGTAGGCTGTGGGAGAGAGGAAAGAGGAAGAGGCTCAAAGGTAAAAAGCTACGGAGAAAGAAGTCAATCCCAGTCAACTACTACCAAAGCACCTTCAAAACCTACAGGCTGCTCAAAATCGTAAGAGGAATTGGAAAACAATGTTCAAACAAAATTCCAGGAATAAACACACAGTTTCCTTCCAACAAGAAATACCAGGAGCATAATTATCCTGTTCCTGAACTCTTTACTAAGCAACAGGTACTTGCCACTGTAAGAGAACTAGGTGACTGGTTTGAATCAGGGTGACCTTTTTTATATTCTTATGTTCATATCTCATTTAGCTCTATCAGTGGTGCTTATCAGTAACACTTAATGTGAAGCTTCATGACCTAGAAAATACTCTAACAAAGGAAAAAGAAGCTAAATAGTGTCAGTTTCTCATTATAGGGGAGGTTTCTGAAAGGTCAGAAAGTTTCTGAAATAGAAAGCAGTAGTGTATGAGCAATACAGTTTAAAAAAAATTAAAATCATCAGCAGGGGTTGAGTCTAGACAATATTTTGAATGATTAGACTTTATATAAGCAAAAGAAATTTTTAATAAACTTAGGAGACATTAAAGCCTGGAGAGTTGTAAAAAAAATTAAAGAGACACAATTTACACTTACAGACCAGAGCATTCAGTGATTTTATTATTTATTTGAAACAATGTGACTCATGCCCACAATAACTGACTAACATCTTTCCCGCTCCTACCTCTAATTATTAGGATTGTAATTATGGACTGAGTGATTTTTTTCCCATTCATGAGTTTCGAGTTTATTATCCTACAATTTCACAGACCATTTCCTTGTTTGCATTATTGATAGGAAGAACAAAAGATTCTGCCATCGTTTCCTGCATTATTCTACTGTGTGTATTTAGCATATACACTCTTACTTTTCTCTGAAACCATATAATGCTTTGAACCTTTTCTTTCGATGCAAGTATTTTTGCCATGCTTCCCAGATTCCTCAGTGTGGCTTCATTCTGAATTACTACATCAATTTTTTGGAGTAGGACACAATTTAATTTCACCTTACGTTATATACCTCACTGAAGTTAAGACCATACTCATGTCAGCATTCTCAAATCAATGGAGAGACACAGGCAGTCCATAGGGAAACTCAGGATATTCCAAAACAAAAATTAACTTCTTTCTGGAGATGCCTCTTAATGTAAAAAGTAGGGTTAAGTGGTCTAATTTCATAATTCAGCTATCTCAGTGACACTCTTACTATGTGAGAAGAATGTGGGCTGAAATTAAAGACAGTGAACAAAATATTCCAAATAAGATTGTTATTTCTATTTTTCTTTTCCTTTTCCTATTTTTAAAAGTAATTCTAATTTCTGTTGCATGCTTGCCAGGATTGTTTCATTTGTTGGTTTGGAGAGAGATGGATTTTGAGTTACCAAGAAATTATTATATACAACCTGTACAGAAGATGGGATTTTCTTCAGAATTTTCTGAGTGGTTTCTCAGTAATGTCTTTCTCTGACTAGTTTTTGTAACATGATATCACTTGGATATTTTAAAGTGTATTAAATTGGAAGTTACTACAATATAAGTATATTTGAACTTAAAGCATCTTTAACCAAGGATTGATTGATATCAATAGGCTTAATTTCTACTGTTTCAAAAGTTCTTAATCAATTGCTATGAAGAAAACCATAGCAGTTGAAAACATGAAATAGAAAGCACTATTTGAAAAGCTAAAATCTCTTTGCATTTTCATAGTTATATAAAAATGACTTGTATTTTCTTTTGAACTGATGAGAGTGTGATGCTATTTTAGATCAAATAAGACATTGCTTTAATTTGCAAATTGAACCGTAGTCCTCAATAAACTCAAATTTTGGCAATGTAACAAATACAACAACAACAAAGCCACTTCTACATGTTGTTCTTCCTTGCAGCTTTGAGTAACTTCCTATATATCAAACACAAAGCCTAATATAATCTTGGTCATTCTTCTCCCTCTTGGGGGTCTTTGTAAATTGTATTGCTTTAGGAAATTGAATACAGTGACTACCGCACCAAAGATATCACAGAGGAGTGGGGAATACATATTAAGCAAAAAGATTGTTTAGTTGTAGGACTTCTTTTTCCTCCTGCATATTATTATCCTTTTGAAGCTATGTTGTTACCTAGCATATTTGAAACGTTTTTGCAGAAACTGAAAGATTCCAAACAAACAAAAAAAACCCCCAGACTTTACTATTATAACTTTTCCTCAGAAAAAGTCTTATTGCACTTAATTTTGTACTTTTTATATATATATATACACCCACACATATATTCCATCATGACCATTAAAATACTTTTTGTAGAAAATACATTTGAAAGCAGATTGATAGGTCATGGCGGGAAAGCAAATTCTGCACCTGGGACTCTGTGAAAGTAGACAGCAATATTTTTGCTTGTAGCCTTTGACAATCTTTTGGCTGGGATCATAAATCTAGAAATCTATCTAAATCTAGAAATTAGGGCTTTTCTCTTGTGGTTACCTTTGAATTTCCCTTAAAAAATAACCCATGTCATATTTAACTATAAATAAAAAGATGGAAATGGTCAGTATATGTAAAGTAAACATTCTCTTGATTTGCCTTAAAAAAATTTTGAAAACAGAATTAATTGGTTTTTAGTCTTTTCCTGCCATGAGTGTTAGCTTTTTGGTATCTATCTATTAGTAAGATAGATTCTGATTACAAACTTATACCTGAGTAGGACCTAGATTTCATTTTCATATTTACCAGCTGTTTGTAAACATTGTGGGATAACTTGGTCTGGAGCTGATTGCTCTGTACTGACTTCATTTTTGGCAATTAGAATTGATTAAGAATCAAAGTGCTCCAGTATTATTCTACTGGATATAGTAGAAAACTAAGTTTTCCTGTTAGTGATTGTAATACACAGGAAAATAAATGAAATTGCACTGATCAATAGGAATAGTAATATTGGGAAAACAAACTTCTATTATATTAATTCCAAATGTTGATCCCCCAACACATATCACATAATTCTTACTATTTATCATAGGTTTCTAATTAAGTACAACTTGCTATTCTGGTACAATACTATGTGTAGAAAGAAGTGAGCTAAGATTTAGCATACCAGAGAGTGAATTAATTTCAAAATGTTGTTGCCCAGACCACTAAAACACAGTCTGTTCTGGAGCAGGAGTGAAGTATAAGGCGTTGTCAATTTCCCTGGAAAGCAGTTTACTTACTCCTGTTTACATTTGGCTGGAAAAGGTCTGACATTCTCTTCAGTTACTTGTATTTCCAGAACTCAAACCTGTAAGGAAAGTGCCCCAGGTGCCTTGCAGCTGCTCAAGGAATTTAAAGTTCAATAGCTTTCGGTTTTCTTCTAACAAATTAATAATCAGAATTGACAGGAACAACAATATCTCTGAGCAACCTGCGTGGGCATCAAAACCTATCCTCAGGGTAGATCCCATCTGCAGCCTGCCCAGAAGCCACAGACCCATGAAACTTGCACTAACACTTTGTGACCCCCAGAATGTAGAGGGATTAGACTCCCAGGACTTTCAGTGCCAAAGAAAAAAAAAAAATCCAACTGATGTTCTTCATCAAGAAATTAGTATTTTCTGACAAATTTTTGTTTCACTGTAAGGTTTATTACTAACTGTGATAGGAAGAGTATTTGCCAGTGAGTGAGAAGTGTCTGTGAAACTTCCTCAAGAGATCCCAGGAAAAGAAAACACTACATGTTCCTCTCTACCAAGGAAAGTTGAGATGTAAACTTATTCTTCTTTTGTATCTCCTCACACACTGAAAAACCCCAATACATCATCTATGAATAGTGAGATATCTCTATGAGATAGGGATGTAGAAAGAATCACCATGTCATTGTTTACAAATAAATAACTACACGGTACAGTCAGAGCTGGCAAGGCTTTGCTGGCATTTCAGGTTTTGTCAGCCTGGATATATGGGACTAACTGTGAACATAATTATTCTCACTCCCACACAGCTCAGGTTTTAGGAGTTGCTCTTAGCGTGAATGACTCCGGCTTTTGCTGTCAAGATGTAGCCACAGGGTGCTTATTTACAAAACTTCTAAGAATAAGAAGAGACACAAATGAGAGACAGTCAGAAACCTGGTTTTCAGGTATTAAGGGAAGGTACAGTATAAGAAGCATAAGTAGTGAAGAAAAT
This sequence comes from Pycnonotus jocosus, assembly GCA_013400435.1. NCBI lineage: Eukaryota > Metazoa > Chordata > Aves > Passeriformes > Pycnonotidae > Pycnonotus > Pycnonotus jocosus. Next base: position 59,737 of record VWYP01005940.1, on the reverse strand, counting down.
TGGAAAAACCTGAGATGAAAAACAGGGACATGATGAACACAAGGCAAAAGAAAGACACTTGCTTGGGACAGCAAGAAAATGGCCTGAAATAGAAAGTGGTGTGTGTGGTGGTCTGGGGACCATGATTCTGGTACACACTTCATGATGACTGTCCATAATTTGATCTCACTGAGAAGCAGTTTTATATGGATTCTTGTACCTGGAATGGATCTCTAGCCTCTCAGTAGGTCATTGATGGTAGATTTTGCAATGCTAGAGACTGAAGTTCAGAAGAGAGGCAGACACAAAAGGAAGAAATTGTTTTTGCCATTCCATTCCTTTCACTGTAAGATTTGTGATACTGTTGTCCAGTTATTACAGCTGAAGAAGCATATCACATTATCAGACTTCAATGGGGGAGCTTTTTTTGGTTGATTTTTACTTTCTCATGAATGTAAATGAGGAGGTGAATATCTTTGCAGATCTGATGAATCATGCTATCCATGCAAACTCTCTTCAGACATCATACCTCCTTTTAAAGGTGCAAGCAGGATTCAGTAATCCAAAACTAGTCTTCTATTAGGAAAAGTTGTATACTGCTTCTGATACTCTACAGGAAGAAAAGTCTTCTTCAAAAGTAAATACATACATATTTGATACTTTCTTTTTTATATTAATTTGAGTTTACTGTAACTTCATTATTTTCAAGAGAGTGGATCAGCATACTGTTTTATGTTATAGGAAAACGGCTTCTTACTGAATCTTCCAGTCCTTGATTTCTTGACAGCAATGGCTGATACTATTTCCATCCAGTCTTTCTCATCTATTTAACACCCTCCTGGAACTGAATTGCTTCTGTTTGTGTTAGACAAGTAGGCTTTGCTGGCTGTTTCTGCTACAGCTGTGGTGCATATCTAAGGTTGTTCAGGAGGCCATTAAGAGCCGCTGTTAATGAAAGTAACATAGTTCAGCCATCCCATTCACACTCTTCATTGTATTTTGTGAATGGTTTACTTGCATTTGGGATTTCTCAGCTGGTTCACTCATAGCCATGAGAACACATCTTTGGAGAGCATTGCTGTCCGAACTCCTTTTAGCTGCCACTCCCAAAACAGTTCAAACTGCATGTCTGAGTACCACAGTTATCCAACAATCTGCTCTTGTGAGGCAGAGATTTTTCGGACAGAAAAAATTACATGAGTAAACCATTTCTAGACAAGAACAAAACAAAAACAAGACAGCATCAACTATAAAGGGATCAAGACAACAAAAGAATGAATTTTATGTCATTATTAAAAATTGTAAAACTGAAAATTGCAATGAGAACAGTAACATTAGAAAATTTAAATTATCATTCTTTTATTATTCACTGATCAAATAAAAAGAGGTCTTACAGCATAAACAATACTAAGTACAGATATTTGATAATCACTGTTCACCCATCCACTTCAGTCTAATGGCTCTTCTTTTTAAAACTAGCTTAAATTTCCTTAGGCAAAGCCTGCACTATGTTTTTGGGTTTTCAGAAGCAAACTTTGTTGCTCCTGAGACTCCTCTTATTCATCTGACATTTCCTGTTCATCATAGTCAAGTCAGAATTTTGAAAAATAGCAGTAAATAAAACAGTTACTGTCACTGAAGAAAGAGAGGTATGTACATGGTCTGCTACAAGAGAAATGAAATAACACTAAACCATTCACTTAAACTTTTTTTAGTGGTAGTTTTCCACCTGTTGCCGTAACAGATTAAGAGCTCAAATAACCACAATCTAAGTCAATCTATCTTTGAAAACAACTTTAGTTGGATATTATGGAAATATTCTAATTGGACAGAGATTTTGAGTGAATTACTTCAAATCAAGACTTTTGGCTCCAATAAGCCTAGACAAATTAGAGCACATGGATGTTGGTATTCATGTACACTCAAATCTTTACTGAAAAATAATGTGTAAAATTGTCTTGACTTATGTAGGTGTGCTGGGAGAATCTGCAGTTGAGGAGAAACTTTTTCTCAAACTGCAAAACAGAGAAATCGTGAGGAGTGCTTTTACATTTAGGAAAAAAAAAAAAAAAAGGAAAAAAAAAAAAGGTTGCTGTCAGAGAGACAAGCCGCACAGCTGCTTGCTTTAGAACAGCATGTATCATCAGCACAGTTTCAGGCTGTGGTTTCTGAAGCTGTTTGTGGCACACAAAAGCAGCTACCAGTGTTCTGCATCTCACCGGGATCAGCTTCCTAAAGTGAGCCATCACCTTGCACTGCTCCAGGGCTGCTGCTGTCACTTGCTGGCTTCCAAGGCCAAACAAACCGGATGAGCTAATGCTGTTCGGGACTATCGTTGCATCCCTGCACTGTGCTGCTCAACACATCTGCTTCCAGCCATGCTGGGTACAGACAGCAGAACTGTACTGTGGCACAAGCAGAGTCTATTTATTTGGGTCCTGCGCTATATTTCATCTCTAGTGCCCATGTATCTTGCTCCTGTGAACCACTCATTAACAAACAAGTGGGAATTACTTGAAAACATCTATGGTTTTCTTTATACTGTGCCCAGGAGGAAAACACTCCAGTGCATTATTTCTAGATGAACACAAGTACACATAAACCAGACAAAACACATTCCTGCATTTCTTAAAGTTAGTACCCAGACCCTTGAATAAAGATTGGCAGATGCAATGTGTTCTTTCAGTACCCATTAGTAACTGGTCAGTAACTTACAAGAGGAGGACATTAAACCATTGTGTCTTTGTTGTTAAACCACATTTATCTGTTATGAAGGCTCTTGTGGAGTGAGTCACTTCTAAAAGTTACTCCCATTTTGAAGACACATTGTTCCTTCTGACAGGATTTTTAACAGACAATTTACAGTTTCTTTTTGTGTGGGCTTCTGCTGGTATTTTAGCAAATCTGCACAAACTGGTACAAGATATACGTATTTGTCATTCACTCTCACCCTTTTATATTTGTGGGCAGATTTCTTACAAAGACCGTTTGCCAAATGGGGTTACTTAGTTGTTTAATAATTATTCTGACATCAAAATGAGACAAAAGAATAAGAAATTGCTCTCCAGGTGCTGTAAAAGACCAGTGTGTGGATATTCCCACTAGGAATATGTCTCTGTTTGTGTATTATCACCTACCATTGTGCAGAGTTTTTTACCACTTCATTATCTTCTGTATTTCCGGACATTGGAATATTAATGTTGTCAATGAATCAGGGAGCTGTATTGGCCATAGCCTATCATTAACCAAGGAGACCAAAGGGCCATTTTATGACCTTTGACTCCTACCTGGGAATCTCTCTCTGAATAACCTAACTGAAGTAATACATGTGGAGGCTTAATAATGACTTTCAGGAAGTTCTGGGATGCCAGTTTTCATATTGATTATACCTATTTGTATCCCGTAACTTCCTTAATCGTTAGTATCAGAAGACATGACATTATGTGAAATCTCCTCCAGTCTACTCCTCAGGAAAAATATTTATGATGTGTTCCAAAGCTTAACAACTACAGCTGGCAGAGATGGGCAAACTGAAAAATAGTTTAGGATATCCAGCAAGTTGCCAGTGATAATGCAGGTATTAAGATGTAGGATTTCCTAATGTCTGCCGCAAGCCATACAGTAGCTTTGAAATACAGAATAAACAGGACAAAATGGTTGCTGAAGTAAGTCAGAAGCCTATACATGCTTCCTAGTTTCAGGCAGACATATTTTACACATTAAAATTCCTGTAATGCAGAAATGCCCCACAGAAACCTTATGGTAAAGAAGTAATTACTACTGAGTATTTTCAGTAACAAATAGCATGGGAAGAATGCATTCACATTATTTTTGAGCTTTATTTGGCCACATATAGAGTCAATCAAAAATTCCTAGAAGGATTTCCCCCATATGTCATGTATTAATTCATGGCACTATATAACGACACTACAACATCCACACTAGCAAAACCTGAGAAAATATGGGAAAAGTCAAGATACTAAATTAATTTGGCCTCCACAATCACATACATAAAGGAAGCGGAGCAGAATCGAAAGCCCATCACCTAAACCATGAATCCTTTAAATAATATACAATCCTATAGAGAATATGCCTAATAAGGGGAAAGTTTTCTGCAGCCCAGGTTGCCACCATCATTTTGCATTGGTTATCTGCCTCTTTGATATTCAATGCTCAGCCCACCTCTGGGAAAGCCAAAAAAATATGCATTGAAACTAAATGTCATCTGCATGTTTACGAAACTAGAGCTCCAGAAGCCACAGCATTTCACCTACAACCAAGCATGATGATGCAAAATGGATTCAGGAATATCTGAATGCCGGTCAGGCTTTGCTTTGCACCCTCACAGCAGAAGACACCATTCCATTTCTTGGCTGACTGCATACAGCCAAAGGCAGAAATAAAGACTGAATTTGCATCCAAAAGATACCCTTCGGCACAGCCCTATGCAACAGTTGGTGTTTAACCTTCCAGTGGGATCACAAGAGGTAATGTGTCCCAGGGCCACACCTCAGGGGCCGAACTTAAGTACATTGTTTCCTCATTGCTTTAGGGGGGTAATAATTTACTACTCTCTCTGTAGCATCGCCCATCATCTTGTAGCATGGATGATGTGAGGCTTAGACTTCTTCTCTTCCATGTTTTCTGTCTGTCCCCATACTCTGAAAAAGTTGTGAATGTTGCCATGGAAGGTTGCCTGCACACAGAAAGGAATGGAAGTGTGTAAGAGACAGTCTTTCTTCCACAATTACTTTTGTAAGTGCCTAGTCCAGATAAGTCACCAGAGAACTGAATCTCCAACTGAATTTATATAGACATTGTCCACAAGACCTGGCATTTCCTCATAGTACTTATTCATCTTTTCTATATAATTTAGATTTACTGCTTATTTGTAATTCTTTATTTTACCTAGCTGTAGGCAAACAAATAGAAGGTGGTATTTACACCCTGGAAAAGAGTGATCAAATAAGGCTTGGAGGGAAGAAAAGCATACTTGCTCTGCTCCTTTTATTTGTTTCATATAAATAACCTCCAAAAAAATTATATGCTAGACTTTATTTTATTATATGCAAAAATAGTAAAAAAATATTTTGCAATATCTTAGGAAGAAATAAATATTGAAAAATAAAAGAGAAAGCTTATAAAAGGTTGCATACTCCACTACAACTGATGAAATAGTTGGAGTCCTAAAAGTATTGATTTAACTAAGGTTTTTTTCCAAACTTAGCCAGATACCTTAGCATCTTGAAATTTGTCTTAAGATTTCATTTTGTTGGTTTGTTGCTTGGTTTTCACTTTGAAACTCATCAACCCATAAAAATTCTCCTGCTATGAAGAAAAACTTGCTTCTATTTTACCAAAAAGACAGTGTACGTACTTCAATTCTTTCTATTAAACCTGAAAATAACCTCTCTTTTTTTTTTTCTTTTTTGATTTGCAGTAGTCTACTTGCATTATCATCTTTAAGGTAAAGTATTAAACTAATTTGAAGATGGGAAAGCAAAACTATTCAATAAAGTTTTAGCACAAAAATGTCTTACAGATATACACCAATTTCCCATTTTCTTTAAGAAAAAGCTGACTTTGGACTCTCTTTTTATCATATTTTACTGACTGACAGGGTCAAACTAAGCTAAAGAACTGCTTCTCTGACTTGTTCCTATCACAATAAGTTTTGATAGAACTCATCACCTAGAACCATCACAGTTTTAGAGTTGCTCATTCTCCTGAACTGCAATTCTTTTACAGACTTGCAGAATGTTTTCCTGGCCCAAATTTGGCCCAAATACAATAGGATTCAAAACTATCATTCTTCTAGCCTCTTGTGATAGCCTACTTGGAGTACTGCTTTCAGCTCTGGGGCCCTCAGAGGAGAAAAGACATGAATATATTGGAGTGGGTCCAGAGGAGGGCCACAAAGATGATCACAGGAACAGAACACCTCTGCACAATGAGAAAAGGCTGAGAGAATTTGAGCTGTTCAGCCTGTAGAAGAGAAGGCTTCAGGGAGACCCTGTGGCAACCTTCCAGTGCCTAAATGGGGCCAACAAGAAACCTGGAAAGGGACTTGTTTACAAGCGGATAATGACATGGGGTGATGACTTTGAACAGATGGAAGATAGATTTGGATTGGATATTAGGAAGAAATTCTTTGCTGTAAGGGGTAGTGAAGCACTGGAACATGTTGTCCAGAGAAATTACAAATACCTTTGTGCCTGGAAGTGTTCAAGGCACCTTGTTAGTGGAAGGTGCCCCTGTTCACAGCAGGGAGTTTGGAACTAGATGGTTCTCAATGTCATTTCTAACCAAGATTATTCAATGATTATATTTAAAACCCAAGTAGTTTCTGAAATTTTGGGATACTGCGCTTGTCTCATCTAGGTGTGGCTCCCTCCAAGAGGCACTATGTTCACTCACTCTTACAACTATACAGAAGGATTTATGCCTTCCTTTTTCTTTCTATTGATCTTTTTCATTCTCTTCCTTATCTTGTGCTTATCCTTTGAAACTTGAAAAGACCTGATGAGCTAAAGAGGGGGGCATGAGATCTCAAGTGTGATATGGCAGGATGTGTTAAAGTTTTAACCTAACAATACATGGAAAAATATATGGTCTGATATTACAATCTAATTTCCTACTAAATCTATAAAAGGAATAGAATTAACTGGTATGAATAAACCTGGCTTTGTTCAGTCATATATATGTTCATATTTGTACAAGAACAAAATATACTTCAGACTGATTGAAACTGCTGTCTTACCTCTCATACAGACTTCATGAACTGGATAACCAGAACAATTGGTACTGCAATAGTTATGGAAAGTTATGTATATGTATAATAGTTATGAAAGTGATTTGTAACTAATAGGTGAGGACAGACTTTATAACTAGGTAATTTAAAATCCTGAGTTTATTTTTAAATTTTTCTGTAAACTGCTAAAGTCCATTAACATCAATTGAGGAAAGACACCTTTTTAAACTTATTTTCAAGAGCTTGCCCACTTAGCTGAAGTAGGAGAACTTACAAGCCTGGGCATTGCTGGAGTAGGACCATTCTTAAGAAATGCACCTTTAATTGATCCAGTTCTGAAACTTTTTTAATTTCTCAAGTAAAACATGTGAACATGACCTCTTTCTGAATGTAAAATGTATACAATACATTACTATTGTAATTCATGTGCAATATAGAATCATAGAACAGTTTGGGTTGGAAGGAACCTTAAAGCTCACCTCATTCCAGCCACCTGGCCATGGGCAGAGACACCTTTCATTAGACCAGGTTGCTCAGAGCCCCATCCAACCTGACCTTGAACACTTCTAGAGATGAGGCAACCACAACTTCTCTGGGCAACATATTCCAATGCCTCACCATTCTCACAGGAAATAACGTCCTTCTAACATGGGAGAAAAGCTCCTCTCCAGTTTTCTTGTAGCCCCTTTCATATAATGAAAGGCTGATCAAAGCTCTCTGGAGATTTCTCTTCTCAGGGCTGAACAACCCCATTTCTCTCAGCCTGTCTTTTTAGGAGAGCTGCTCCAGCCCTCTGATCATCTTCATGGCCCTCATCTGGACTCACTACTTTTATTATGCTCATACCAGTGTCTGGAAAAAAGTACAAAATAGTCTTTATTTTGATGTCTAATTCACTCCAGGTATAAATCTAGATACCAAAAGTACAGTTGGATGAGGGGAATGTTCTTCAATTTATTTGTGTTTCTACGAGCACCTAAAATCTTTCCCCATACCGGACTTGGTGCATGACAGGAAGTAGCATATTAAACTTTGCCTGATCTGATAGTACACAATGGACTGGTAACCTTGAAACCAAGATTATTCTATTAGGTAAATCATCATATCCTTGTTCAAATTCCAGTGAGACAGAATTTTCTTTATTCATTTGCCATCTTGAGAGGAACAGATGTCAAACTCGGACCACTATTGTTCTGCTTTAAAGCTTCTCTCTTACAGAGGTGTATATGTCAGGCTATAATCACTCTACTGTTGGGTGGTTTATTTTTGGAGGGGTGGGGAGCTTAAGCTTACACACTTGAAGTACTTAAGTTTGAATAATAATAATAATAATAATAAGTAAAACTCAATGCTGAGTGTTGAATACAGAATATAGTGCTTTTGGAAGCACCTATAGCTACACTTGTGCTATGAAAAATAGGTTGGAGTAGAAGAGATTAGGCCAGAGGGAGAAAAAGACTGAATAAAATTATAAATACCACTTTGTATCTTAAACTGAATGTACATATGAGGTTGCCTGCAACAATTAACTGACAATTGCTGACAATTAACAACAATTAACTGTATTGCTGACAATTGTCACACTGCAGGGAAGCTTGCTGTCTCCATGAATGATTATACTTGAGAAGCAGTGGGATGGCAAATTAAAGTGGTGATAAAGGAAGTAAAGTCTTGCTAGCCAGAGATCTTTTTCTGCTCTAAGATATTGAGAATCTGGGCTCACACAGAAAGTGCAATCAGACTAGGATGAGGTACATCTTAGTGTTTTAAAGATAAGATACCTTAAAAAATATATTTGCTAAACTTTTATTTCCGAATTTCCAGACATGCTGTCCCTAAGTGATTTACCTAGAAGTACTGGAATTTGACCTGTAATTCCGCCAATGGAAACAGCAGCATTCCATATAATCTTGCCTGGCTATCTGCCCTACAGGGTACAAGACCACACCAGTACACAGTTGGACTTGGTCAGCCTCAAACAGATCCATCCAGCACATTTCAACATAACTTTACATCCCTCTGTAACATCTGCCAGCTCTTCCTCACTTACTAGCAATTTTTCTAAAGTAATGCCAAATGTCCCAGAGTTCTACTTAGCTCATCTGTCACTGTCTGTCCAGATCTCTCACATGTCAGGGGAAAATGTAAAACAAACCTTATCTTATAAGCTCATCATGAAAGAAAAGGAATAAACCTGACCAACATGGGCTCAAACACACTTGTACAGAATAGTGCAACACAGGAACTCACTAACTCATTACTTAATTCATGAAGTTTCTAACTCAGATGTTCTTCTGAGTTAGAGTTACAATCATAACTTGTAACTCGTGCACCTATGAACAAAGTAGTCACCTAGCTGATGGTGAGAATGGTCCTCCTTCCTCCTTCCCCATGATGCAGGCATTTCCTAAAGGGGAAAAAAAAGCATGAAAACTTTGGGAGCCCATTTACTGCTGTATCCACCTCAAACTTTTGGGGGGTAAGCTGATCTATTTATACCTTTCAGTTTGGAAGTCTGGTCTATTTCCATCCACATATACTGGATTCTGAGGAAACTTTCAGAAAACTGCTACTGCAAAGATTCTGCAGGAGATCAAAAGCTGTGGGTGATAGTGGCTGCACAATGACCTTTAGCCATGTCTGCCCAATCATACCCTGCCTACGTGTTGCCCTCCTTTTCAGCTAGTGGCACTGCTCCCAGCATGGCCTTAGCATGAGCTACGTGACAGCCAAAATTTGAGCAAGATTTGAGCGAACAGTCACATTCTATTTAATAGACAGAATTTTCTGATCATTATTCTGCTGTCAGTGGTAGGGCTACTCAAAGAAAGGTCTACATATTTCTCTACTCAGACATGAAAATTATTTGTGAAAAAAAATTAGAAGTTCTAGAGATCGTTTTTAGAAATGGAACTCCAACAGACATTCTTTCTTTTTTCTGGCAAACTGTATTTACTCTTTAGAAACAGAGTTTAGCAATATGCAGCTTAATGTCATTTAATTCATGGCTATTTTCATTACCAATTGATGTTGGTGAGTGCAATACTTGCAATGCTATATATAGTAGATGTAGATGAAGATACAGGATTTTAACCATAATAACTGAACAGTTATGTGTAATTTTCCTCCAGAAGAACTGTGTTTAAACTGGCCTGTTCTTAATAATGATTGTGCCATTCTGCAAATTTGTTTTATAAATTCTCGAGTATGCAAGAAATGAGAAATGTGCATTAGAGCATGCTCTCTCTTGTCTCTGCAGACTAATCACTGTACTTGCAGTCTTCTTCTATAGCTAAATATGGGGTTTTATTACAGGCAGCCAAATTAATATTGTTTCAGCACTTGAAAGAAGAGATCCTACTTCCTCTTTCCTCCATTTTCCTTATCTAATCAAACACTGTTTTCACCTTGTGTTAACGCTGGCACTCGTCTGCTTACATTGTGAACTTACTCAAGCTAAACACACACATAGTTTTGCTTGGTTGGTGAATTGAGTCATCTTAGCATGTGATCAAAGAAGTAGTGCCAAAAGCTGGTAAGAGGTAACTACACAATTGAGGGCAGGGAGACAGAGATCTCAGCTGCAAAGTGACACCAATTTGGACACACACATAAACACACAATCTCCATGAACACTTACTGAACTTTTTATTGTAGGCAAAGTTATTACTGGAGCAAGACACTGTGTTGCTGTTGATTTTATTATCACACATCATGGCTACATAGTTTTTGCATTAAAAAATCTTGTCTAGATTTGGACAGAATTTGTCTCTTTTTCTTTTCAACAAGTGCCAACAGCATGCAAGTCGATCCTTGCCAGCTTATTTTGTAATACACTTTGTGTAATCCAGTACTGTATTGGTAATTTTTTCCTAAAAATGGCAAAAAACTTGCAGTCATTTGTGCTGATTATAAAGAGCATAGATGGGGAAAAGCAGAGGGAAAGAGCTTTTATTGTTAATGGGAGACACTGTCAAAATAAATATTCAACATAGAGAAGCAGAGTTACATAAAACCACCAAAGCACCCATCAGATTTCTTGGCTTATTAATAAATGCACATAAAATACAACAGTTAATAAGATACTCAATAAGTATGTCCCCTAAAATATTGATAACAAAATTTTCAAAAATAAGATAATGGGATAAATCTCTTTTTTTACCTTCCTGTAGGTGACTACTTAAAGCTCATTCCTCTCTAAGGGTTAAGGTCAATCCTTTATATCTTTTAAGCGCTATATATGTCAGAGTATAGCACAACTACAGTACTATTTTCAGGGCAAAGAGCAGAGAACAGACCTGTGCTGAGCACTGAGGAGATAGCAGGTTGCAACCTTAATAAAATTAAGGTAGGCTCTACCCTGCCAGGATTGTGATAGCTGACTTCATGCTGTTTGTGGGGAAGAAGAATAATTACTTATTTACCAGAAGTGACATGAAGTATGTTCCTTAAGAGATGCATTCCAGGAAATATTTGAAGTCTGAAATCACAAGCAGATTTGGATTAGCAGTTAGAGAAGTTTCACATTTTTATCCCATATCCTTCTGATACATATGCTCAAAAAACCAAGATGATACAATATATAAGCATTCCAGTATAGAATACCTCTCTGCAGCACAGGAAACAGACTTTCCAAGATATTTATTCTAACCAAAAACTGGTTAGCCAAGGGGTCAGCATTGTGGCTACCTCAGTGTAAAGCTCTGTTGCTGTGCAATTATTCTAACTGTGAAGCAGGGCATGTTACTGAGAGTGGAGTCTGAGCTGATGCCAGTCAAGGCTCATATTTTTGTGTGCACTGAGCTGCCCTCTGTAGACACACCAGCTCACTCAGAACCAGCTCCTGCTTGATGTGTAAAGCTGCCCTCTGTGATGGAAACATGCAAAGTTTCAGGCTTTGGACAGAAGGTCTGTTTTACCACCCAAGTAAGGCTGCATTGCACCGTACTGTTATCTGGGGGAGCCTGTTGCTCACGTAACAAGACATTTATTGAGAACACCATGGAAAGCACCACGTTGCAAGTTCATCTCTGCTTGCTGTTTGAAGCAGTATAATCCAAGCACTTGAAAGAGTCCCAAAGGAGTCAGGGACTTGCTAAACATGAGAGAAGTCATGTTGCACGTATTTACTGGTAATAACCAATTATTCCGTCAGCATTAACTTGCTCATAATTGAGATAAAGCAGATAAGTGGATGGGCACAGCATTTCAAAGGAGTTCTAATAGTCCTCTAGCTCAGCACATTACTTGGTTTTGGTAAAATACGTGAACCATCAGTCCAGTGGAAATATGCAAGATAGAGACTATAATCAAGAAACTGATAAACAGAGAAGCAAAATGAGAAGAGTGATTTTAAAGCAGCCACTCTACCATTAAAGCTGACAGACCTGTTGAGTAAAATCTGAAAAAGGGGCCCACTGCTCATTGAAAAAAAACTTGGAAGCTTTGATATAATATCTAACAAAGGATATTTTGCTGTGTCCAACTGAAGAAAAATCTTGATAATCTCTGTTACACAAAAGCATAATGTATAGGATACAAAACTCACAACAAGTTGAAAGCAGATATACTGTTATTGTTTTACTGCATATTAAACATGCCATGTGTTAGTAGGAACTCACACTAAGAACATTCAAAGATGTATGCACAGAACGGGCAGCTAACCCCAATACCTACTTCGTTTCTTTTCAGAAGGCATTATCCTTTGAAGTTCTATAGCATGGACTTTCAGGTCTATGGAATTCCAGTCCATCAATATCATCATATTCAGACATGTAAAGTGATTTGTAGGGTTTTAACTACCTGATAACAGAATATTTCCATGGGAAATTGCCAAGTTAATACAGGTTTACATCTCTTTACTACTGTTTAGCATTGTTGCAAACTTTATGATGAAGAATTAAAGACAACAGAAACACCAGGAAAGCCACATCAGACCCAGATTTTGGGTCTGTCTGGCACACTTAGGAGACGCTATACAAAAGGAAAAATAATGTGTCAGAACCAACAGACCAGATTTGAAACTAGTTAAGACATAAACACCCATAATATCATGTCTAAAAGGAAATGCATCATCAACAACAACAAAAGCTTGCAAGGCATTAACACACAAGCAAAGACATAACTTGGGTGGCACATCAGGTTTAAACAACCCAGTAGCAGCATCGACTAAGTACTTGTTTCATGCAGGAGAAATAATGTATATTATATTCAATATATTTTAAACACTATCTCTCAGAACTATGCTTTTCTCTCATAACTAAACTCAAGTACAAGTAAAAGACATGGGTCATCTTTACACACTTGCTGGCCAGCTATTTTTTTCTACTTTTCTAGGAAGTACATGAGTTACTAATAGTTTAGAAAGTTTTAAGATCACTTTCCATCTTCCTAGATGAATTGCATAATACTGCTCACCAACACATGAATGAACAAGAATCTGAAGTTCTGTTTCATGACCTATGTTGTAGCACTATACATACAATTACTAGCAATAGAAAAAAAATTAGGCTTGAGCACTAAATGATTTTTTTAAACTCGAACAAATTATTTCCTGTAAAGTTATATGTATGCTTGTAAATGTTCTTGTATAAATGATAAGCTCTTCTGAATAGAAGCATATCTCCATTCATCATCTGTACACATCACATTATCTTTTAGCCAAATTTACATTACAATCCAATTAAAAATCCAAATTCTAAAAGTGATCAATAAAGAATCTAAATGTCTGAGTGATATGTTTCTGTCTCTGCCTATATTTCATTTAACATAAATCCCTGGGATAAAAATGTCTGTGATTGCCTTGATGAGGATACTTAGACCCTGGGTTTTTACAAAGAGAGAAAGAGAACAATACTCTTACTTATAGCATATACGGAATTTGTTAATGTGCTGTGAAAAGAGGACTAAATCATTATCATTTACAAATCAAGGTACAATGACACAAAGAGGATTGCCTAAATTCACTGGCAATCCCAAAAATGGAGCTGAGAACAGCCCAGTCCTGCTCTCTGTCCCAGTCGTTGCTTATGAAACTACAGTTCCTAAGGAGGGATGGCTGCAATCAGGTTGTGTCTGTGGTCTTGGGCAATGCAGAAGCACACCCCTGTCATTTAACTTAATGCAGGACATGTGACAGGAAACCCTATCAGCAAATGCAAGTTAAACACCATCCCTCTGGCATTGCTAGGCACCTTAGGAGAGCAAGCCAAGTATTTTGGTAAAGTTATATCAGCTGAAAAACTGTGTCAAGAACAGGAAATTGGTTTTTACTTTTTCTATAAAAATGCAATGCCTCAGCCAGCTTTCAGAACTGGATGAATCCTTTGAAGTCTGATCTTAAGTATGGAAGCAGAGGTGCTCTGTCACAGTACACACAACGGGGGAAAAGCTAGACTATCTAAGTGACCTAGTGACAGCAGAGCTGTGGGACCTCTAACAATTCCAAGAGATAAAAAGAACTTTAAAAAAAGTCACCATTGTTCTTGGTTTGCATGATGTAAACACAAAAAATCCCATCTGTAAACACAGAAAAAGGATTTCCCGCAAGTTAGGTGGGGTATTCAAAGCTTGCATCTGAAACAAATTGAGTAAAAAATACAATTATTCTTAGGACATTTAGACTCTTATATAAGAGGATGTGCCTGTGTCTATGTGCACATGTAAGGAAAATTCTAAGTGCTTCCTACCTCTTTATTGTTGCAGAGGTTATAAAACTGTTTGAACAACAGCAGTTTCCTGTTACTAATATTTATGTATTTCCTTTTTCGAAGTATTAAACTCTGGAGCAGGGACAATCTTGGTTTTACCATCTGAATCATTGAATGTGCTGCCAATTGTCTTACTAGATGTCAGTAAATTATATTTCTGACACTAGAATGTAAGAACATATTCATGTTGATATTTTAATCAACATGCATTGTGGTCTTAAGAGAGTACCTGGTAACAACTCATACAGCTTGCAATGAAACTCTCAGATCAGCAGGGCTGGTCTGTGCAGACTTGGCAATGATTAAATGCAGTTTGGGTGGAAGTTTAAAAATGCATTCTTTTTCAAGCTAGCTAAACACATATTAAATGTAATAGAATTGTATACTTTTGGAGGCCTTTTAATAAATGGCAAAAAGAACTTCCTCAAATACATGATTTTATAAGATGACAGCATAGTAGGGAAGAACCTTATTTAGCAAAGATGGCTTACCAGCTCCCCCTTTCCCAAATCTCATGCCTTCTGGCTGCAGATGACCAACAAATTTCCAGCACCATGACTCATCAAATCTCATTGTGAGTGAAGTGTTTCCATTAAGATCCCAAGTTTCTACTAGGAGAGATGTCTGGACCACTGGATCTCTTCTCCTCAGAGTATCAAATAAAGAAGTTCTGATTCAAAGCCAGACATCTGACACAGAGAAATGCTCAGAAGGCTTTGCCTCTTGTTGATGTATGGAAAAATAAAGGTCAAAATATCAAGTTCTGAAGAAAAAATCCAATATCATGTTTGTTCAGCATTTCTGTAATTACGATCTTGAAAAAAAAATTTGCTAAACAAAGATCTTTTGTTAAACAAAACTAAAGAGCATACATTTCACATCCACATAGAGATGGAGAGAGACTGTCTTTAAACTCTAATGTAGTTCCAATCAGTATTGCAGCACTGTGAACATGTCAGTCCTACAATTAAAGAAAAGCCATAATTTATTGCTCAAGCAGAAATCCTTGGCTGCTTTTTGATTTCACAAACTAAGTAAATTACTCAACTAGTTGAGTTGAACACTAGTTCAACTTGTTATTTTCTTTCTTTTTTTTTCCTTTTAAATAAAATAACCTTTTGCTCTACTGGTAAAAAAACAAAAAAAAAACAAAAGCAGGAATTTTCTTCAACTCCTGGAAGAATACGAATTAGAAACATGTCTACATACTTGACAAACCTATTTTTTTCAGGAGTCAGCATTTGCCTGAAACCTGTCTCAGTAGTTTCTTTGCTGACAAAATACCATGCCCTCAGATTAGCTGACTAGTGAAATATATATTTTTAACTGAGGTAAATACTCCTTTTTCACACCTGTTGTTTCATTAGGTCTGCAACTGCTGTCAGCTGAGCTGTTTTCAGTTGTTTAACACCTGGTGAATCTGCATTCAAACTGAGTGTCACAGTCCTGAGAAACAATGCCTCATCTCTGAACTATCCCAAGTGAATTCTCTGTGGTCAAGAAAAAAATTGAGATTAGATAAGGCTCCAGATCCATTTGCAAGGACTGTGGGAACAAAATGGCTGCTTTGCCTTGGGAATTATCAGTTTCCCGGCCCAACCTCAAGCACCTCCAGAGTTCATGACAATGAAGGAGGAACAATACCATCTTAATTACTCTTCACCCTCGTTCCAATGTGTCTGATTGGGTTTTTAAAGAACTACATGACTGCAAATAGCACAATTAACACGTATATAGTGTTCAATTCTGAGTGCTTCCAGGTACTGAGACATGCTATACCAGGGAGCAGCAGACTCTACAAAGGATCTAGATTCATCACAGGACTCTTGTCTGCCTCACAATCACTCATAGATCACGATTATTCGCTAGTTGTGCCCCATAGCACTCTGGTACATTCATGCTCTTTCCTCCTCTTAAAATATATTAGAGAAAAAGTGAAAAACACTGTAAAGTGTTTTTTGCTGCTAGAGCTGTTTGTTATGTTTCCACATCTTGGGGCTAGGTGCATCCACAGAATGACAGAAATAATTTAGAATCATAGGAGCACAGAATATGCTGAGTGCAAGAGAACCACCAGGGTCATCAAGTCCAACTTCTGCCCCGTGTTGAAGACAGAGGCAAAGAATGCATTAACTTCTCTTTGTCCCTGTTTGTGAGATGACCATCCTTATCCTGCAATGGGCTGTAACTGTCTTTTGCCATTAACGTATTGGAAAAACCCTCTTTTCTTGCCCCTCCACAGTTCTTGCCAGCTTCATCTGTAACTGAGCCTTGGCCACACAAATTTTCTCCCTACACAGGCAAGTAACATCTCTGTATTCTTCCCAGGTCACCTGACCTTGCTTCCACTGGACATAACCTTCCTTTTCCATTTTATTGCCAAGAGAAGATCCCTGTTCAGCCAAGCCATCCTTCTGCCTTGTCTGCTTGACTTTTGACATTTAGGAATAAACCATTTTTTTATAGCATAAAATTAGTCAGAGCTGCCATAAAACAATTTTTTTTGAGGGCAAAGAAAAAGAATGAGAATGAATTTTTCAAATTAATATAATTAAACACTTCTATGGCATTTTTGTACTTTATACTATTCCTGCACTAAAGCAGAATTTTTAGTTCTCATTCAAACTAAGTAATGTTTCTCACACAGCCAATCTTTGGAAAATAAGAAATTCTGTCTTCCCTTGTTTGTTCACATGCTGCACAGTGAATGTAAAGCTCAGATGGGATCAGGATAAAAAGTAAGAATGAAAAGCATAAGGAGTGTTCATACTCTGAACAAGTTCTGTAAACAGATTTTAGAGGCTTTAAATAGCAAGAGGAGCTAGCTGACCACTAGGAGCTACTCCTGCTTGGGAGAAGCAACCAACTTCCTTATCTCATCAGCTAAGTGATTTACACATAAAGCATGGATTTATACACCTAGAGAAATGCATTATCTCCAGAACAACAGTATATTCCAACAAAGTTTACAGTTATTCTAAATATTCCTTTCAGGAAATCAAGACTTGTGTGCACATGAGATAAACACTTACTTGGAGTGGGAAAGGTCAGTCTGTTGTGGCAGTGGATAACTTCTTGATGTCTCCCAAAGCTTAAGTTCTCTTTGTATTTCAGGAATTTGACATTACCATTGTCAGGAAGGTCAGACAGCCAACTGTGTAGAATGTGTGTGAAAGGACTAGTCTAGAAGCCAATGACCGGTCATATTTTTAGTCCAACAACAACTTCAAAGATACAGTGATCACTAGAAACATGTCATTGACGCTGAAATACTCATCCAGACTGGCAAGTTGGACAGGACCTAGAACTGATAGAGTTGTTGTGGAGCAGGGTCACAGCAAATCATTTTGACATCTTGGGCAGCTTGCCAGGTCTTGCCTAGGAGAACTTTTGCTTTCTACAGGCCTGTTTTGAGCAGGTGCAGGGAGAATTCAAGGCAAGTCCAGCATAATTTTTCTACCTCCTCTCTATCCCTCCACTCAGAGAAGCAAATCTTCAGCACTGTGTCTGAAATTGTAGGAGCAAACAAATCCACATTTGCTGGGGATGTGGAAGATACCTATGAGAGTGGGACAGCTGGTCACTGTTCAGGAGCCAGCTGGTCCAAAGCCAGACTTTGCCTTTACAATTGCAGTGTCCACATGGAAATTACTTATTAGAGGATGCTGCTCACCAGTGACCCACCTTGTCTCTGTCATGCTTATCACAGCAGATGGAGCAGGACTCTGTGTGGTATGTCTCTGACCATTGTGCTGGACTTTACTCATTTTTTGTTGTCTAATGAAGCTTGTTGTGCACACTCCCACTGCCCAGTGGGACTAATTAATTCAACCTTGCAGGTCCTCTGTCATTAGCAAAGTTTCCCTTCTACTGGTCTTATTGCCCTCTTGGTTCTATTACCCTATTTCTTTTTCATAGTGAAGTCAGGCAGTCAGGAGGAAATGATGATGAACACTGGTAGTTGTTGCCAACACATACAAAGTGGAGAGTAACTTGTGAATCAGGATGACCTACAAAGGAAGGCAGTGGCTTCAGGCTCAGTCAAAAACAAATCATAGAGCTGACATTCTCTAAATCAAAGACGTCTATTGATTGCCAAAATGTTTGAGGTTTTTTTAAATTCTATACCCCAAGGGTTCATAAACAGAGAATAATCTTCTTCTGTGGTATACCAGTTTGGTCTGCATATGGAAAATTTGCCTACAGTAATGAGATTTATAGGAAAGACCAAGACATAATACAGTGCCACATCTACAAAGACTGAGATTTCCAGAAGCAAACAAAACATGTTTTCTTTGATTGCTGCTGGATGTGTTTCACAGAAGCTCAGGAGAGCAAGTAAGAAAGAACCTTGCAAAGCGAGTGGGAAAAAAGCAAGCCTGGTAAGTCAAAAAGGAGAACTCAGTAAAATGAGACAAAATCAAAAAATTATGAATGTATTGTACTCACATACTGACATTAATTTCAGCTTTTCATCAGTATACATTTTTTTCATAGAAGACATGTCTTAAGAATGCTACATGTCTTCTTGGCCCAGTGTACTGTTTATCATAGTTTAATCAGATTTCATAACTATTATCACATTTAATGTTATTTTTCTACACATTCATGCAGTTTGTAAAACAGATCTTGTAACAAGGTTGATGTTTCCATGTCATTTGAGAGTCTTTGAATATGTTATGATGATGAAATAAAAGGAGGCTCAATGATCCAAAACAGTAAGAAAAAAATGTCTTTTATTCATCAGATAGCAATACCAAGGAAATATTTTATAAAAATCTTGTTGTAGGCTTTCATATCACTATGTAAATTCAAGTGACTACTTTGGTATGTGTGTCAAGTTGTTGGCCTTTGCATCATCATTCATTACCCCTACCTTCTCCCCACCCTTTCTTTTCCATGGCATTAGATCTATAAGGCAAAAAAGAGAAAAGTTACCTTCCTCACATGCACAATTACTCCCTAGGTGTGATGTGAAGCTTCACAGTAAAAACTGTTAGCCCTGCCAAATCAGAGAAATGCATGACCACTGATCAGCTGGGTGCTCCTGTGAATATTGTAAAGACACATATTGACAGTGTATTAGTGAAAAGCTGAGAGTTATGTGTGCTCTCTGATCCTCCCAAAGATATCACTCACTCTTCTCTGTATGTCTGTCTTTAAAACTGTCACCTGAACAACAACCTTCTCAGAGAATCAGAGTGAACTTGGCAGAAATGAAGAGATGAAGCACCACAATCTGGAACAGAGTGGGACACTGTTCCTGCTAGCGTGTACTTACAGAAATGGGGAAGTGCTAACAGGTCATGTGCAGAACAGCTGAACAGAAGCCAGGATGCAGGCAAGGTAGTAGACAAGATACTCAATTCATGAAACAAAAAAAGGCTGGAAAAATGTGTTAGTGCCATAAACTTATTTGAACCTCCCTACCCTCCTACACTGAAGCTGAATAACAGTGTATCAATTTCTATTTACTGGATTTGACCCCATTTTGTCCTCTGCTTGTGCTTCAGGTCGATTCTTCAGTGTTTTCCAGGGTCTTCCAGTTCCCCATATCTCTTTAGGGGGTTTCTGAGATCCAGTGTGTTTGACATTCTTGTGTTTGTGTTACTGAGACTGCTAATGGCCAGTAACCAAGATATTAACAAACTTATCATAAAAACACCACATCACTGTAATTCTTATCCAAAACCTACTTATGAGATATTTGGCAAAACCAGATTTAATCCCATGTATTCCTTCATCTGCATAATGGTGACTGGTTTTACAACTGCAGATCAGTTAAAATAATTCAGGTCATTCTGGTGAAAAAATGTCTTCTCTCCAAGCTTCTCAGAATGTGACTCCAGCCAACGTCATATATGGCAGAAGAAGCACCAAGAGCTTTAGTTTGTGAAGTCCTTATGAATTCGGCATGATGACATAAAATTCTTCAGATCAGTGTTTCACAATTTCTGTAACATGCCTCCAGGACAGAAAAGGCAACATGGATGGACAGAAAGCCTGGAAGCAGTAAAACAAAATAGAAAAACAATGGTAGGTTTTTGACAGTCTTGCAATGACATGTTTCGCAATGCAGAATCATCCATACTGATTTTGGCACAAGAAAACTTGTAATACTATTTGAGTAAAATTCCAATTTAAAAAAAGCACAATTTAATGTCAGATAATTTAAAATAAAGCATTTTAATATGAATGTAAGATGTAAAATTAATCAACTCAGAGTAATCCACAACAGTTTTCAAATGTAGGCATAACCCTCATAATGACCTCAGAACCAAGCAGATTCTGAGATATATTTGTCCCTAACCCTTAGTAGCCCCTTAACAGCTTTATTAGTTTTATACTATCACACATTTCTAAGCAAACCAACAGATTTAAAAGGAAAATATATCCGAAAAGATTTCATGTTCAGATACAGCAAAGAGGTGAAACACTTGTAACAGACTCAACTACAGATCAGTTGTGTGTTAAGTACCTGCACAGGAACATATTTGGGGTTTACTGCTGTATGTTCATAGTGTACTATGATGGTGTTCATTTATCAGCCTATAAGCAGCTACTGCCACCTACTGGAAAAATTATTAAAATACAGAAATTGCATCATACTGCCAGCAAGGGATCTGAAGTACAATATCCTTTCTGGATATCCTTTATTTCTTGGAAATAAATTCTCAACACGTTATTGCATAGAAAAACTGGGACAAGAATATTATCAGGGGCTGTTAGCTTAGACCCAGATACATTACAGATGTGAAAGTATAAATTAAGGAAATTTAGCTTCAATTTCAGAACTATTGTTAAAGTTTGCTTCTAAAATACCAACGATTGTAACTGCTTTCATGCCCACCCATACTCTGCACCACGCAGCTGTGCTGACTGCTACTCTGTTGCCTATCATCCCCATGTTTCCACTTGACTTGTGACACTCAGAATCTAAATTTATACTCTGAAATGCTGCAGCATCTCAAGTATCTCATGTTACAGTATTCCCAAGAAAATCAAGTTCTTAATTTACTAGTTGCATGACACTCATAAATTGGTTTCTTTCTGGCTATAAGTGGACATTTTCTAGTTGTCAGTCTTACACATAAGGATCTGATTTTTTTTAAAATTACTTTTTCAAGATACACTTTCCATTCTCTGATCAGGTCTTTGGTTTTGCTTGAGAAAAAAAACCAAACCAAACCAAATCAACAACAACAAAACAAACAAACAAAACAAAACAACAAAAAAACCCAAGTGTCCTGACATGGCACTGTCTGATAACTAACTGGAACAAAAGAGCAGCATCTGCTGCTTGCTACAGCATTTAAGGGTATTTAGAGATTTCCTCACAAGGGTCCAATCCCGCCTGATCTTTATTCATTATCCCAATAAACACCAGAAACATCTAAGGTTAAATGCAGTGGAATGAAATTATTTCATTTGCAAGACAAAAGACACGGAACTGAGCATGCCATTCAGAGTTCAGATTACAGATTTAATGCTGCACAGCTTCAGTTAAGGCAGTGCTGACAGGCAAAGTGTGTTAAATACTCCTGCTAATGATGTCAACACCGAGCTAAACACGGTGTCCTGTTGGCTTGGATGTAAGCACAGGACTTGAGCAGACATCAGAAAAACACCTCTCTCACATGGAATATGAGACTGTCACTACTCACAAATCACTGTATCTGTGTTTTCTAGATGGTAGGTGCAGCAATTCTGCAAAGTAGAATGGTAAAACTTGCATGAAGAAACAGAAATCACATTTATTTGAACCGACTTTGGATTTCCTGATTGCTGTACAACACAGGATATCTGTAAAACCTTATTAATGAGATTTAAGAAATGAGTAGATGTGACTACCTTTCAAATGTCACAATTGTTCAAGAGAAGTGGTCATGAAGTCCAGATTCCTACATTTGCAACAGAAAATCCTTGCCACAAGGACCACATGATCCAAGCACTTTTAGGGTAACTGATTCTAGGCTGACACTTGTTTCTAACCTATTTCACAATTTCAGGAAGAAATATTTTTCCTTACCATCCTGTCTTGAAGCAATATGGCACAAAATGTCTTATGACCTGCTTTAGTTTCTTATAAACAGCCTTTATTAGCCTGTAGCTTCTGTCAAATCACTTCAAAAAGGGAGGAAAAACTGTGGTGTGTTGCTGATTTGGATAACCAGCTCCTCTGGATTTTATCTAGTAAAAATATTTAGAAAAAAATGTGTTAAAATACTCCAGTTGTACCACTGCTTTCTGGTTATTTATGCTTCACTCTTCAAAATTTATTTGGTCCTTTAAGCAATTTAATCAATTCTGACTTTATATTCACCAAAGTATATAGAATTCCATTAAAAGTTATCAAAGTAAAGTATTATCTCTGGCAGGCAATTGAAATTGCCAAAGAAATCAAGAGAGAAAATAATGATGAAAAAATATAATGATTTTATTCATTTGTATTTACATACATCTACACATACATCTAAACATACATCTACACATACAAATAAAATACATATATACATACTAGAACCAAAGTCAGAATTTAATGGAAATTGGTGAATTCTAATTTCCTGTATGATTCCAGTCATGAAATACAGATTTTTAAGAGATTTTTAGAGGAATTAGGCACACAAAACTTAGAAAAATAATAAAAAAAAAAAGAAGAAAAGAAAAAGAAACTAAAAAAACCCACCCAGCTTTGAATTTTGACTAATTCTTCACCACAGTGGAGAATACAGATCTGAACTGAGAATTCACTCCAGCCTTACTTTCTCTCTAGACACCAAACAGAGTAAGCTACACACTTGGCTTTGCAATAGGAAAAATATTTTAGAATTTTGAAATGACTTCCCAAGTCTCTAAAATTATTTTTGGCACTATATCATTGACCTGCAAAACATCCCTTTTTATTGAAATGAAGGCTTGTATCAGTTGAGTCAAGGAAATATATTGATACTTAAATGAGGAAAGACCGAGAGAGCTGGGGTTTAGTTTAGTAGAGAAGGCTCAAGGGACATCTTACCAAGTGTTTATGTATATCAGAATAATGTATACAATAACAGAATCACAGAATGGTTTATGTTGGCTGGGACCTTGAAGATCACCTGGTTCCAACCCCACTGCCTTGGGCAAGGATGCCACCCGCGAGATCAGGTTTCCAGGGCTCCATGCAATGTGGCCTTGCTTACAGAAGTTGCAAATGCCCCATTGCTGGAAGTAAGGCTTCCAGCAATGGGGTATTCACAACTTCTGTAAGCAACCTACTCTAGTGCTTTAGCACCCTTTGAGTAAAGAATTTCTTCCTAACATCTTGTCTAAGCTGCCCCCTTTTACTCTGTTGCCTCTTGTCCTGTTACTGGCTGCCTGTATAGAATCACAGAATCATAGAATCACAGAACGGTTTGGGTTGAATGGAACCTTCCAAAACCACTCTGCCAATGAAAGGGTCTCTTTTACCAGATCTGGCTGCTCAAAGTCTTGTCTTTATCTTTCCTATTACCCCCTTTTAATATTGAAAATCTTGTAAGCTTTCCCTGGAACTCTTTCTTCTCCAAGCTGAACAACTTTTCCAGCTCTTTTCTTTTTTCCACAAGAGAGGTGTTTCATCTTCCCGCTAATTATCATGCCCTCTTCTGGACCTCCTCCAACAGATCCACGTCTTTCTTGTACCCTTCTTGTACTGAGGACTCCCCAGAAGTGGGGTTTTATGAGACCAGAGCAGAGGCACAGAAGCACTTGTTGGGGTCGGTGTTCTTTCCTTTTTCTTTCCTTTCTACGTGTGGAATTTTTTCCCATTGAGTTGCTGAGAGGCACTGATGGCTGGCTGTTTGAGATGGGGGGAGGTGGCCAGGCCTCGGGGAAGGAAGGCGTCTGGTGGCACGCCTCTGGTTTTTGGGAGTTTCTCTAGGAGGGACAGAAATACCACGAGAATAGACACAGGTAAAGGACGGGGGCTGAGGCAGTTGGGGTTTCTCACTCACTCTCGGCTTTTGGAACAGGACGGTTGAGCTGCTGCTTGGGGAAAGGAATTTCGCTACCACTTCTATAACCTAGCTGAGAGCTGCCTTTCTTCTGTCGCTGGGCCCTGCATGCCCTTGCCTCCCAGGACATCCCGCAGTTCCAGCTATCGCCGTGGAGTTTCTGAGACATGTCATCCACCGCCCCAGGGATTTCTGCCCATCTCTGCCATTCCAGCCTGATGCTTCCGAGAGCCCTGCTGGGGCACCAGGATCGACAGCCCCAGGGGTTTGTAAAGCAAGGCCTCTGTTCCAGCCCTCCCGGTCTCGTACAAAGCCGCCATTACCGAATGCTCCCCGAGCCTGGGCCACAGCGCCCCCTGCAGCCACGGGGGAATCATCGCACCTGCCCTGCCCGCTGGGAGCCACCAGCGCCCCTGCCGGCTGTGACCGGAACTGCACCAAAGGGGAAAGTGCCTGCGGCCAAGGAGGTGTCACTGGGTTTGTGGTTCTGTTTGTTGTAAATGCCAGAGTTGTTGTTTGTTTGCCTTGTTACACATACTAGTAAAGAACTGTTATTCCTACTCTCATATCTTTGCCTGAGAGCCCCTTGATTTCAAAATTATAATAAATCAGAGGGAGGGGGTTTACATTCTCCATTCTGAGGGAGGCTCCTGCCCTCCTTAGCAGACACCTGTCTTTCAAACCAAGACAACCACCCCCTCAACCTGCTGGCCATGCTGCTTTTGATGCAGGCAAAGATGTGGTTGGCTTTCTGGCCTGCGAGTGCACGTTGCTGGGTCACACCCAGCTTTTCATCTACCAGTATCTATCCTCAAATCCTTCTTCACAGGCCTGCTCTCAATCCTTTCATTCTCCAGTCTGTGTTGGTATTGGGGAATGCCCACACCAAGTTGTACTACTTGGCCTTGTTGAACTTCATGAGATTCATAGAGGCCCATGGCTCAAGCCTGTCAGGGTACCTCTGGATGGCATCCATTCCCTCCTGCACCAACTGCACCACTCAGCTTGGTGTCATCAGCAAACTGGTGAGTGAGAATGCCACTGCAGCCAGATGCAGGCAGACTCTTCTCAGTGGTATCCAGTGGAAGGACAACAGGCAATGGGTATAAACTTAAAGTCAAGAAACACTATTTAAACATAAGAAAAAGCTCTATTGTTATGGTGAGGTCAATGGATAAGATTGCACAGAGAGGCTACAGAGTTTCCATCCTTGGAGATGTTCAGAAATGACCAGACAAGGTATTAAGGATCTTGCTTTAGCCAGCCATGCCTTGAACGAGAGGGGATGGGGACTGGGTACATGACCTCTAGAGATCCCCTCCATGACATACAAGAAATAGCCTCACACAACACAAGAACTGGCTCCTAGTATGGCAAACCTCAGAAACAGACACAAGAGTGAATTCCATTCACTTACACAATCCTCAAAGTTGCTACACTTTGTAGCATGATTTAATGATTATGTAGTGTCAGATATTTTTAGGTGTCCTTAATCTCCCTGTCTTTTTCCAACCCATAATAGTAATTGTTTCCTGGAACATGATATGTCTGATCAAAAATATTTTAATGAGTTTGAAATCGAGGTAACACATTTGTAGCTGTTTTAATGCCAGTATTTTCAATCCACACATTTTTTTCAAAAATATTTACCCATACTTACCCAGTATGTTCCAATTCTCTCTTTTTCATCTGGTCAGTAAATCTGGGGTTAGGATCTTCTTAATTTGTCCCCTAAATTAGACTCTTAAGAATCTTTTATCTTGAATACAGTGTATTTTCCAGCTTTACTATCACTCCATTCAGAAATTGTTTTCCTGCAGGTCTTCCACAGGAGGAAATTCTTTGGGCCACATTTTTCAAAAACAAAAACAGCAGGTAAGAAACCAATCATCAAGAAAAAATATTGACCATTGGGTCCCACTTTCCGCAATGCCTTTGGAAATTTCTTTGTATACACTTGCATGAGACCTTCAAATTAATGTTAGAATAACAGACAGAGATTAATTTCTAATGGCTATGCCATGCATCAGTCTTGATGGCTGAACAAAAATTAAGCACAAAAGAAATTAGCACCCCATGAACAGCAGCTCTCCTGAGCAGAGACAAACTGAGCACAACCAACAGCCAGTTGTTTTGGGACTAAGATAACTGACATTAGAATGAGATGTTCAGATGGTGAACATTCTGGTACTTAGTACTGTGAGTCTCTTCATTGGCAATATAATGAATCTGTCCCTTTTTGCCATAATTTATTTAAAGTGGATAATATGTTGACTGCAGTAAAAATTTCTGACACAAACTGTCTATACTGCTTTGAAAAATCTAGCAGTTAGCACCTGGTTCAGAACTGTGTAGGCTTGCAAAAACACATCTCCACTCTGATAAAAAAAAATCTTCCTAGTGCATGGAAATACATTACAATGTCTATTTTAACATAATGAGTTCTCCTGGTATGTGTTTGTTGGAGAAATCCTACTAAAGATAAATATAAGCAGTCCCAGACATAATCATCTTAAAACTATATTTAAAGAGAAACTTTTGAACACTGGCAGAACATCAAAATACTTTCTCCTGTGCTTCCTTCACAGAATAACAAGCATTGAATTATTTTAAAATCTGCATTATTTGCATGATTATGATTAATGAAAAAAATCCCACTGAATAGAACATGGATTAGACACTTTAACCCTCCAGTGTATGAGCAGAATGCAAGCTCTACACAAATGCAGGAGACTTATTTTTCTGAGTCAATCTAAAAAAAAACCCAACCCAACTCTGCATAAAACCACTTCCTTTTCTTGTGAATCTTGCTTTTCCTATCAGCAACTTTCAACAGCTATTCAAAATCCTCTTTTGACTGTTTTATTGCAGGGACTTCTTAGCAGCTTTACATGGAGTGGGGAATGTAAAGGATTTGGATGTCAAAAACATTTTGGGAAAGCAACATTTCATTTTGACCCAGTTAATGTCCAGTTGAAGGCACTCTGGGAACTAACTATACAGTTTTAAACTTGTGAGTGTAGTTTTGTTTTAACAAACTTGTATTGCAAAATTCTGTAATTGAAGAGATAAGTTACTGTTGTATCTCTAAACAACATTATTTTTAAAAATATTAATGATCTGTAAATTTCTTAGTCATCATATCCATTGCTATGATGAACCATGGAAAAATTGAACATGAAAAAAAAATGGATTAGCATTTCTACTGATGAAAAATTGTTCAGATGGGCTACATTACATGATCAAGTATTGCTGAATATCAGATCTGTAGAGGAAAATGGTGCTGACTACCATACTCACTATACTTGGTATATTCACTTATAGCCATTATTTTATAGAAGCTTTTCCTCTCATTTTTGACAAAATTCATATGGTTAGAATAAAATGGGAAAAAAATACACCTACATTTAGAGTGAATGGGCAATGTACATAGTAAATACACTCTCTCTTTTTCATCCACTTTAATGCTCACAGAACTTGAATTGACAATAGTATTAGACTAAAATCTCAACAAAACTTTGACAGATCTATGCCAAAGGACTCCTGTCTGACTTAGTTAGGATAGACAGTGGTCTAAAACTGTCATCCAATCTCTGAAAGTTTTCCTTCACCATAAAAAAAGAGAAGAAATCCTTCCCAGACCTACTAGCAAAAAAGTGTCAGATTGGTTGCTTTGAAGATGGTAACATGAAAAAAACCTGACTCTACTTTTAAAAGTTATTTTAAAGGGAACTATATTTATTTGACCCTGCTGCTTTTCAAGTTTCATCTTTGAGTTTTGTCTTGCACTCTAATCTCAAAGTAACTGATAATGGCTTTAATACATTAATGAGTATATTCTGTTAGCAATAAAATACTATCCAATTTCCAAAAACTGAACAAAAATTGAAAAACACCTGCATGGACAGTCAGCCATATATTATAATGGTGACAAAATTAGGCCATAAACAGCTAACATAAAGAATGGCAGGTAGCCTAAAGTAGATCTCATAAAAAAGGTAAGATGTTTGAGCTGCAAAAAGTCTTATATTAAAGGGAACAATTATGTTTACTATGAAAAATGAAATTAAGGAAAAATCTTAAAAAAACATCTCCTACTAAGCAGAAAGAATGCTAGGAGACAGGATGTGAGGAAATGGCATAAAGCTGTGTCAGGGGAAGTTCAGACTAGGTGTTGGAAAAGAGATTGTCACTGTGAGAGTGGCCAAGCACTGGCACAGGCTGCCCAGGGAGGTGGTCATGGCCCCAAGCTGTCACTGCTCAACAAGTGTTCAGACAGCACTTTGACATGCTGTTCAGCTTTTAGGCTGCTTTGTGTGGAGTGGGAAGCTGGTCTTGATGCTCATTGTGGGTTCCTTCCAAATCAAGATATACAATGATTCTGTGGGTTTGGATTCACTAGACAGCTATTTCAAGTGACATGAGTATAATCCAAACAAAGCTGCTATTTAATGTATAGGAATTAAGAGAAAAAAGCACACAAGTCAGATGTTTAACACAATCATGAATATTCATATTGCAACTACTTTGCTCTTTGAGTTTTTCTTCCTTCTTCCTAATATCCCTTAAAAACCATGAACAGCCAAAGATACACTTTATAACCTGCACTTCAAGTTACAGAGGAATGTAGTAATAGCCCATCTGCACATTAACATAACTTCATATGTCCTGGCCCTCTGTCCCAATTCACAGTACCTTTACAGATTTTACACTTACCAGCTCTTAAGACAGAAAATAATGAAAGATCAGATATTGTGAGGAGATTAGGTTTCTTTTCTCTTTGAGAAATTCACCACTACTCAGAAGTAGGATTTTTATCTGTTCTTTAACATTAATCCAGTTCCCTTTAAACCAACAGAAAGAATCCCTATTTGGAGAGGGAATATATCAGATTCATAATTAACATGATGTAAATATTTTGGGAATATCAACAGAAATAAAACCACTTAGACAATCAGTGCTCAAGAGAGTTTGTCTTTATATCATTTTTTTTAAAGGCTGGCAGTACAGACAGGTAAAAAGACAAGACACATTCAAGGCTGAAGATAGTAATGCAACATGGTTACAGTTTAGAGGACATCAAGTTGACAAACCCTGGGCCTAAGTTTGCTGTTTTAAACTGAAACTTTGTAAAAACTAATCGGCTGCATTCACAGACCATATACATATCACAGCTCAAAATGTCCCCACAGCAGTTTAAAAAATTCAGGAAGGCCATTGTGAAAAACGAGGTTCACTTTCCTGGTAAAATTTAAAAAGTTTAATAAAAAGACCATAGGAGACAGAGATAAAGCAAAGGGTTGAACAGCACGGTGCTTGGCATTCAGCCAAGAGCACATCTACTATTTTTAGACACATTCCTTAAATACGTTTTCTATTGCATCATCCTGTTGCATATTCATAGCTCATTATGCATATTCAAATCTTTCCACAAACTACTTTACATATTCCAGGAACTGTGTAGCATGGCCACTCCTTGGGTCTGCCTTTTTAGAGCATGTGTGTTTCCTAGTTGTGGTTTCAGTCCGTTCTTTTTATCACTTCCAGTTTGGGCCTTGGTCCATACTTTTTTTCAGACGGCAGATGCTGATAATTGGCATGTCAGGAGCAGGGTCCTCCTCGTATGTTCACTGGATGTTATCCCAAGTAAACAGACAGTTCAATTACAAGCATAACTATATTATCAGCTATCCCACTATCATGTCTAAGCAAAAAATTAGAAACTATACTTACAGCAGAGTTATTTTAACATTACACATATAGCATTCATCTTAATATTTGCAAAAAGCCAAGTTTATAATATGTATTTATAACAGCCATCAAGTTAAAACATATTTTGTTTTCTGTCATAATGCAATTTTACACCAGAATGCAATTACTTTCTCACCATCAATAAATAACACATTTCAAGTGAACGGTTTACAAGGGGTAGCAGTGTGTGCCGAAGGGAGGACAAGTGCAGGGATTCCGCACTGGCTGGCAGCCGGCTGCAGTTTGCTGGTGGGGCTGGAAGCGCCGCGCCAGGCCCGGCACTCTCCAAAGGCGCAGACCGGGCCCGTCACATTTCCCGTCCGGAACCACAGCCGCGCTCCCGGCCCGTTCCCGCCCGATCTCCCGCCCATCCCGGCCCCTGCCCCGGCCCCTGTCCCGGCCCCGCGCTCCTCCCGAGCCCGCACGCTTCTCGCGCCCCGCACGGAGGGCAGCAGCGGCAGCACGGGAGCCCGCCGTGCTGGTGCCACCGCAGGGCCTGGCCCGGCGTATCCGGGAAGGGGGCGGGAGGGGAGGCGGGACAGAGGGATCGGCCGTGGCCGCTGCGCCTTGCCCCGCTCACAGCCCCGGGAGCGGGCGGAGTCAGGGACGGGGACGACCAGCCCCGTGCTCCCTCGGCCCCCGCTGGCTGCAAACCTGAGCGACCGCGGTTACTGAAATGTGGGAAAATTTACCTGGTGTCGCTTTCCCCTGACCGAGTAGAAGAAAATGCAGATAGTGTTTTGTTGGTCAAGAGTCACCAGGGAAAAAACCCAACCACACCACAAGAACACACTGATTTTTAGCTGCTGTGTACACAATACACCAGAATAGCTATAGTTTGCTGATTCACTAAGTCCTTTGTCACCTTCCATTTTAGGTGGTAGTTTGTGTGCTCATGGGATATAAATCTCTACATAATCAGAATGTGTAACTTCTTATCCAGATGTACGTATATCACATAAAAGTACAGGAAGAGAGAAACATGCTCTTAAATTTGATTTCTTAATATGATTAATTAAAAGCTAGTTGATATATGAGGGTGTTTTGGTTTTGTTCTCTTTCTTCATTGCTCTTCTTTCTCTTTTCCCCATTTCTAGTGCTGTATCTTTCTACTTTGCACCATCTCTGGTGTTTATCGTGCAGTATTACAATTCAATTTTGTAATCCAGCAAAAAGTTCTTGCATAATTCTGGTTTTGTTGTCTGTTATTACATGAAAGTTGATTAAATTACTACCAGAGTCAATGCAGAGTGAAGCAACAGGAGAACATACCTGGAAGGAAGGTTGATATAGGAGGATTTTAAAATTGTCAACTGTATGCTGTGGGTAAAAAAAACTCAGGTTGCCTTATCTTTCCCCTTTAAATACGTCAGAAGGAATTCCTGCATACGAATATCCATTGGTTCACATTCCCTTTTCATCTGTTTGCAGGTAGTGGCAGCAGCTGTTATTTGTTTCAGCTGACCTGACATTAGTAACTTTTTACCTCTATTAGTAGATATGGATCACAGAATCACAGAATCACAGAATGGTTATGGTTGGGCCTTTAAAGGATGACATTTAAAGTTCATCTAGTCCAATCCCCCACAACAAACAGGGATATCTTCAACTTGACCAAGTTGCTCAGAGCCCTGCCCAAACCTGGCCTTGAATGTTCCCAGGGATGGCACACCTACCACCTTTCTGGTCAATCTATTCCTGTGTTTCACCACCCTCATCATAAAAAATTTTCTTGCTTGTATGTAGTCCGAATCTAACCTCTTTTAGTTTAAAATTGTACCCCTTTTCCTATCACAGAAGGCCCTGATAAAAACTCTGTCCCCATTGTTCTTATAAGTCCCCTTTAAGTACAGAAAGACCACAAAAAACTCCCTGAGCCTTCTATTCTCCAGCTGAACAATCCCAACTTTCTGTCTTCTTCCAAGCAGAGATGTTCCACTTCTCTAATAATTTTTGTGGCCTTTCTCTGGAATCATTCCAACAGGTCCATGTCTTTTCAGTGCTGGGGACCCCAGAGCTGGATTCAGCACTCCAGGTGGGAATCTTGCCAGAGTGAAGGATGTGAATCACCTCCCTTTACCGGCTGGCCACACCGCTTTTGATGCAGTCCAGGATGCAGCTGCATTTAAGAGCTAACTTAACTTAGATGTACCATTGACATACTTCAGTAAATCTTGAATTGTTTCTTGAACTTTAAGTAATGTGAAATGCAAAGTAATTTAATGCTTGAAAATGGACAGTTTTTAAAAATTATGTAATAGTCTAACATCCCAGGGTACTTGGAAACAGCATTCTCAGATACAGAAACAAAGCTCATTAAGGCTTATAAATTCTTCACAAAAGAAAATGTTACATGTGCAGTTAAATCAGGGGAGCGATAAAGGTAATGCCTGATACACAGACTGAGAGTAGGAGTTCCCAGTTTAGAAATATATACTTTGCTTCTTATTTCCTGGCTAGATTTTACTCTGGGTGCCTCCTGCACTGTAAATACCTTTTCTTTACAGCTATTCCTACAGAAATACTGTCATAGAGTTCAACAGAGATAGGCCCAAGACCACCACAAAACCCAAAGAACACACAATCCACTTTGTCTCTCATAATTTAACTTTACATTAAAAAGAAAAAAAATACTCATGTGACATATAAAATGTTCTTTGTGGCCAAAACCCTCATACATTTAAAAACTGAGTTTTTATTGCTCCATAGCTTCTTTCCTAAGGAAGATCAAACACAGATCTGTGCACCTGATGTGTACTCTCCCTGTATGAGAGTGATTTAATTTGCATAATTTGCACCTGCTATAAATACCTGTTTTCAAGGAAATGTTGGAAGCATAGAGGTTTTTTTATCCTGGAGAGTGGATATGCAGGGTATTGAGCAAGGGTTGGCTTTACATTAGGTGGCATTTGAAAGACATAATAGTTCTTTCTAGCATCCTTTTGCAATAGTTACCATATAATTAATATTACTAGTTCTACTATTAAAAAAAAAACAACCCCCCCCAAAAAAAAGCCCCTCAAGCAGCAACAAGAAATTAAGGTTTCCTATTTTAATAATACCAGATTCTTGATATGCTGCAGAATAGCTTCATCATGCATTTTGTATTAACCCAATTAAGTATTAAAATGTGTAAAAGATATTACCTGCCTTTCTTATAAATATGCTGAGGTTATGGATGTTCCGTCATGCCCCCACCTGGCCTGCCCTTTTGCTCTGAAGTAGGTGATGCGCCACCCTTGCTCCTTTCTGATAAGGAAACTTTTTGAAATTCTTTGAAAAAAATTAGTCACCTGAAATCCCTAGATCTCTGTCATAATGCATTGGGCAATTTGGAGGCAATGACATTGGTTGGTTGGTCGGTTGGTTGGAATTTTCTTAAGAACTAGGGTTAAGAAAGATGTAACCAACACATACCAAGTCTTGAAAGCCCATGGAAGACAAGGTTAGGATGGTGTCAGCTGTGCAGAGCAACAGTGCAAGTTACATTTTTGAAATGAGGGGCTTTCAGTGCTTAATTCCAGTTGCAATATAACTGTAAATAAGGTGGTGATTTCTGAGGCATGTATCCTAAGAAGTGGGTAGGTTTCATGCTGAGGTGGTAACTGTACTTCTGCACTTGATCATCAGTATCTAAAACATATTTTCCTCTAGCTATTCAGAAGACACTTCAGAATGCATGCATGGATTTATTGCTCTATGAGCTTTAATGATAAATGATAAAATAATAATAAATTATTATTAACTTAAAATATTATTAAGAATGATAAATGATAATAGAGCTTTAATGCTCTATTTCAAAATGAGCACCTGGCACAAACCAACCTTTGGCAGCAGTCTGAGTAAAGTAGACTTAGAGTTTGGAGAAGTATTTCAAACTTCTTTTCTTTCACAAAGATTATACTGCACCAGTGGGTGAGAATGCAGAATATATTGCCTCTGCATGTTGAACTGACAACATTTGAAGGAACTTCTCTTTAACAGCAATTGTGACTTCACAGGAACTCAAACACAGCAAATCACAAGACTCTTGGCAGCATCATGGGAATCCCAGGTGCTTCACATGGGGACCCTGAATAGTTGTTTTGATGCCATGATGATTTTTTGCCTTTTTTCTTATATACCTTTCATATACCTTTTATGTATCCTCAGTGCTCTTAGCATGTACACTTAGCATGTAATTCCTTAAGTCTGACGACTGAGCATAATTCTGGTATTCTGTTAGGCCAGAAGACTAAATATCCCAGAGGCCATGCAGTTGGAGGCTGGAAAGCCCTATGCTATCTTGAGAAACCAAGGTCCTCTTTAGAATATACCTTGTAAATTAAGATTAGACCCCTCCAGGGGGAATTCTTTGGGATGGGGAGATATCACACTATTTATTCAAGCCTCTCATTGGGGCATCTTTGTTAGATATGTTAATTTGCAAGGTCTATAAGATTGTATACGTGATCTACCAGGGCTGTGCATTTTGGCGCATTCCACCTTGGCCAAGTGTTGCACCATGAAGGTCTTTATTAAATACCAAAGTAAAAACCCTTAATCCCTTAACCGTGTCTGACTCTTAATTTTTAGGACCAAGGAAATGGCATTAGTTTCTGTTCTAGAGTTATTTTAGCTAACTCAAGTATTTTTATTGAAAAAATTCCATCAGCATATTACTATTGAACTTCTTCTGACTCAGGTGGAAGAGCAAGTCTACATGTGAACTGAAGCTGAGTAGTAGTGTTGCCAAACAAATGTATCTGCTGCTTCTCTATCACAAAACTAAGACATTTTGTATGGCTGAATGCTTAAATAAATCTAAAAGAATTTATATACATATTTGAGCACCAAAAAAAACCCCAGTTGGTTATCTGTCAGCTGGATCAGCTTTCCAGTTTGGTTAACTGTAGTGATGCAAAACCTGACATATTCAAAAGATATGATGTAGAAAATGGTGTGAGAACTTGAACACGTGACTGGTAGTGGCAAAGGAGAAACAGCACTTAGGTTTCACATGCTGCTTTAAAAGCTGGCTGTCATGCATTACACTACGATTTTTTTTTTGTAATAAAAATGAAACTTGTTAGTTTTACTTCTACTTTTTATAGCTTTTTGCAATGATAATACAAAAATAAAATCGCTATTTTTTCCACATTTGTAAAAATGAGAATATTTTCATGAAAAAAATGGAGTGAAATTAAGTGCTTGCTGAAGCAGCAAAGGAAAGCTTTTATTCCTGTATCCTCCTTGCCATGGCAGAGATCCTACTTCCCTCCCTGATACATGGTTCCTGACCACGTAGCTCCTGCACATTCCTTTGCTTTCCCTCTGGCACTCATCAGACAACTCTTCAAGTCAGTTCAGTTCATTAATCTAGCAGAGTCTTCTTTTTCCTGATCAACTTGTTTTCTGGCAAGTTGACGTGAGCTCACAGAGGAATCCAGAGAACACAGGAGTCTGTGCAAGGTAAAAAATATGTGCATTGGCAGCTTCTGATTGGAAGCATGAAGAGAATGAAAAAACAGGGGGAAAGGATTGTCATCTCCTTCTCTTTCAGGGTATGTGAGCTTTTAGATCAGGTCATCTTGACACATCACAGTCTCAGGCTGATGAATGCCAATATTTAAGGAGAACAGAATTTGTGATTCAGTCTTGTTTCTCTTCTAACTTTATGCTCATCTAAATTAAAAGGGTCTTGTTTTGGGCTACTCTGGCTTCTGTAAAAGATCAAATTCCTATCAGTCTGGACTGTATTTTGGAAATACAAAATTAGTTCAGATTAAAGTTGTTTTGAAGTAGGGATCAAAGTAAAAGTCAGGAAATACAAAACAGTACTATATTTTGCAATTAAACTTTTATATTATTGTCCCATGAGGATAAGACTTGATTAATTCACAGGTATTCACAGGTATACACAAATTCCACTTACAAACTGACTGTATACGCAAATGTTTTTGAGAAGATAGCTTTATTTTCTTATCCTTGGAAAAGTTGTCTCGTGCTCACAGTAGCATCAGAGAAGAAAACTAGATTCTGTTTCCTCTGGGAAGCTGTGCTGTTAATTATCTTTGGAGCTGCAAAACAAATTGCCATATTATTGCTTTGTCAACTTCCATCTGCCATCCATAATGTAGTTTATTACTTTATTACTGATATCAAAGGCCACAGTGAAGATATCTACGTCTATTCATAGTTACTGGTATAACTAACACTGTTAACTGACTAAACAATATAGCAAGAGGTATATTTGGAGTGGAAGTCAACTGTGAGACCTTCCTATGCTTTCTGTGACTTTTGTAGAGGTATTTCTGTACTATTTTTTGCAAGTAAACTTATTTGTTCAATTTTCCCTGTTAACAAATTTCAAAGCAGACAGTTTGCATGCTTACCTTTGTATGAATGAAATCTCATAATTTCATGTGTAAGATTAAGTTAAAGAATAGCCATCGTATTCAAAGAGTATTCAGAAGCTTTCCCAGCTGTACATGAAGTCCCAATACTACAGACATTAGTCACCAATTTTGGCCATGGAGCCTATGGAACAAAAATTCTTATTGTTCAATATCAACCTAAATTTTCTACATGTCTTGCTGTTGCATGTTGCTGTTCTGAATCTGTCATGCTTTCTTTATATTCCTAGATATTCTAGAAGTATCATTAACATAAAGTCAGCAAGTTTGTTCCTAATGCTTCCTTTTTAGCTCTAACATGTGCTGTCAATGGGAGATGAATTTCAGCAACTTATGTAACATAATGGATTTTTTAAAATGGCAATCACAAACTAACCTTTTCCTGACACAAGCTTAAAAAATTAAAATCTTATTTCCTCTGAAAAATGGCTGGATTTACATGATTTGTCAAGGTTTTATGTACAGCTTCTATGTCAGCATCAAGTTCATGTCCTACAATGCTATCTTGAGTGCACTTACTTTTTTCATTAACATTTATTACTCACCTTAGTATTGATTCATGACATTATTGAATTAAAAGACAGTTTATCAATCAAATCTGAAAGATTTTGTGGCATTGCTCAAACTTCCTGACTTAAACATTTGTACAAGTCCTAATTTAATCAATTCCTTTTGCAGATAATGCATCTTCAGTGAGTGAAATGCTTCTTTGGTGCAATTTAGTACAGATAATGCATTAAAATTAGGTATTTCTGAGCAACAGAATCAAAGTTACAAATGCATTAATTGCGTTTGTGATATTGCAATACTATCATAGAAGTTTGAGCTTCATTCAAAAGTGAATAGTACAGTGAGGTGAGTTCAGGAAAAACCTGTAGTTAAACACTTAAAAAACCTACAAGACTTCACTCACCATTTGAATTTTGCCTAAATATTTTGGAAAGATAATTACACATACAGTACTGCAGCTTTGCAGTGTGGTGAACTGGTTACATACAGCTTCATGCTTCAGTGGCTGGAATGTTTCTAGTACATCACATGTCTCATTTAAAAATAGCTGTCTTGCAGTATGCTCAGCAGCACAGATATAGCAGAGACATCTAACAAGTCTCGTCAGTTAATTATGCATTAATTCACTTTTAGAGGCACCTTTTCAGTTGGCATCCCATGTCATCAATTAGTCTCTTGACATTCATACATCATTGGTGGACTTATTAAGACATTAACTTTCAACACTATCATCCTATATTCCTGCTAGCTTGCTTCAAAACCTGGAATGGGTTTGCAAGTTTTTTGGGAACTGAGTATCACTAATTAGCACAAGGGAGAAAGGACTTCTGATGTATTTATAAAGGGTCTACTGTTTTCAAATACCTGTTTGAAAGGTATTGAGTGTTCTTTGGTTGCATTTAATTTTCCATCCTGGTGGTTGTGTTTATGTAACTCCATATTGTGCCTTTAAGCACCCCTTTGGCAATAAAAAACAAATTTGGTTTTTTAATAGCTTTGGTACTATCATTTTATAATGCCAAGATAGAGTATTAGAATATAGTAATCACAATTAGAGTAATTTTAGTATTTTGTTTTTACTGTATTTCTGTGATTTTTAAAAATAATTTTATCCTTTTTTTTAATATGTATGCTCCCATAAATACAGGCACAATGTAGTTTTTCGCTTGTCCAGTGTTTTCCAGTTCAGCAGCACTCCATTGTCTCCTTACCTAGCAGAATTCAGCTTTCTGAGCTGTTCTCAGGCAAGCCATGGTGCTATTGTCTAAATTTGCAGACTTATTTTAGACATCTGATTTTAATTGTGGAGATGGTTAACTCATCAGGCTTTTAGTCTTATTACATTTTAAAAGCTCTCACAATGATTTACTTGTAAATAAAGGCTTTACATAATTTTTACCAGACCTGTCACTGTCTGAAATACTTTTATCAGACTCCTTTCTGTAAAGCTATGGGTAGCATATAGAAAGTTAAGCAATATAGACCTTCTAACAAGAACTTGTGTTGTCTAGTTTCTGTTCAGCTGAAATGACTCTCCAGTACGTGTTGTATGTAGAACCTACTCACATGGAGAATCCATAGACT
Source organism: Pycnonotus jocosus (assembly GCA_013400435.1). Lineage (NCBI taxonomy): Eukaryota > Metazoa > Chordata > Aves > Passeriformes > Pycnonotidae > Pycnonotus > Pycnonotus jocosus. The sequence goes on along the minus strand of VWYP01005940.1, from coordinate 21,084 downwards.
CTAGTATCTTTACTTTTGCTCATCTTAAGAACTTGTTTTTCTGGACACGCAGCCAGAAAATTGTGGAACAAGAACAAAACTCTATCGTTTACTAAAATTACATAACTTCCTCAGCATGCTCAAAATCAGGTGTCTAAAGCGGACCCATCAACTTACATTCAGGGCCTATATTCAGTTACAGCTTCCATTGTAACTGTTTTTTTTAATATGATCATGTGATCCTACAGATATCTTTAAAAAGGTGAGTCAATAGAGCAAGTTATTCTGAGTAAATTTATTCTGAATAAACTTACATTACTTCTCCTATTCCAATCCCAAAGCAGCAAGATCATTTCTAAATTACAAGGAGTTCTGTGTTTATAAATGTATAGCAAAGAATAAACTGGCTTTACTGTTAGGAAGGACCTTAACCAAGCTTGAGAAGTTGGCAGACATAATTGAGTTCAGCAAAGACAAATGTGAAATGGTACCTTGGGTAAAATAAACCCCTGCAGCAGGTGCAGGATCTGACAGGTTATGTACCAGCTCTGCACAAAATTTGGGCCTTTCCTGGGTAATGAGCTGAACATGACTGCAGCGCAAGCTGGGCTTTATTAATGAGAGCAGATTGAGAGAAAAAATTATCTCCCTCTACTCAACACTTATGAGGCAGTACTGTATTTCACTTTGGGGTTCCCCATGTAAAAGAGAGGTCATAAAACAAAAGAGTCCAGAGAAGATGGTATAGGCTAGAACATATACTAGGAATGGGCTGAGAGATACGGTTTTGTTTACTCTGGAGAAGAATCGGGGAAAGTGAGCAGGAGGAGAATCTAATTACTGTCTTCTACATGGGGGCATATAGAGAAGATGAAACCAGATTTTCACCAAGACACAGTGTAACAAGAGGCAGCAACATTTCCATGGCAACAAAGACAATTCCAGCTGGACATAAAAGAAGGATTTTTTCCACTAGTCAAGCACTTAGAGATGGCTTTTGAAATATGACTCAACAGAATACTGTGCAGCAGCTTTGTTGACATTGAAGTTAGAGAGTTCACTGAAGCGTAAATTGGACAATTGAGGACATGCAGAAGTCCCTTACAGCCTGAGTTATTCTATGATTCTAAGATACAAGCAAGTTATATACAGCGTAGTATTTTAAATTTGATTTTTTTCTCTGAAGATGGTGTTGGAAAATTATCAAATACGTAATTGTCTTTCATTTAAATCCTATTCTGAAGTTGCAATGTGGATTAGTGGAGTCACATGCAAAACTGTGGTGAAAAATGACACAGACTGGAAGTCAGAAAAAATGATTATTGACATCTCTAATTTGTAAAATGGAAGTTGGAACACGGAGGAGATGACCAAAACAAGAACAGTCATAGAAATTTCTCATAGTGTCTTTACTGAAGAAAAAAAGGCTGCAGTCTTTAGTAATTTAATAATTTGTGTATACTTGTGGTGGGTGGCTCGCTCAGTTTTGTGCACACTGGCCAAAAATTGCCTCTTGCTTAGCAGGCATTGTGTGTGAGAGTGCTTCTGGGGTACAGGGAGGTAATGGCTTAGCTAAACATAAGGGAATTTGGCTAGTGACTGGGAATAGTGTTGTGGAGGAAGGCATGGACATGGGCTGTATAGAAGAGTATCTTGAGCTAATACTGGACATAATGGACACATATCCTGCAGTGGAAATGACAGGGAACTGATCCACAAGGCTTTTTGCTTCCTTCCTCCTGTGTGATAGGAGAAATGGATGTGACCTTTGGGTTTCAGCTCAGTTTCATGGATTAGGTGTTTGGTAGCTCACAGTCACCCTTCTCTAATCTACCAATACCATACTGTGCAGGCTTTGGGACAAAAGGTTTTGTCTTTTTAGCAATAAGATTTGGTGTTCTTCCAGATGTAGCCATTGAATCTGCATAGAAATGCAAGAAGACTTTCACTGGCAAAGTTAAATCTGCTTGCATCCTGGACTTGTCATTAAGGTTATTTATCAATGATTTTAAACTTTGATTTTGGGGTTACTTTTGATTCTTTGTGATGACTTATTTTTTAACTGAAAACAGTTTCTAGGTGGCAGTTAGGTCTCCAGAGCATTGCCTGTGTCTCCTGTGCTTTGTGCACCACCTACTGGATTCTTTTTAATATTCTGCCAAAGATTTATCTTTTCACAGGTCCATGAAATACAAGATTTACTTGTTTCCAAAAAGAAAACTCACAACCCCATTACTTTGTTGAAAAAATATGTCTTAATTTATCACAAATAAGGCTTAATTCTTGTCTTCAGCATCCAGTTGTTTTTAGGAACATCATGAAGTGTTCCTACTTTAACACATGGCATCAATAATCATACTTAATGGCATTCTGGTTGGTACAAAATAGGAAAACAGCTACTTACACAGTAATTAAAACAGGAGTTGTTATATGGTCTGCCTTCTACACAGAACTAAAAAACTTGGTTAAAATGAAATTTTTTAGACAATCTCATATTACTTCTAAAAATAATTAGAAACACCACTTGGTCCAAAATTATCTCAGGTAGTGTTTAAATGAGATCAAGTTACAGCCCAGGATGATGTAAGAAGTCCAGACGATGAGGGGCTAATAATGTGTATGTCTTAAACACCAATAACTGGACAGCCATGAGAGTTTGTTCCAGGAACAAGATTTGATTGGAGAACAGGACCATGTAGACCAGGGACAAACATCCTTGTTCTAGTTGCCAGAGGCACAACAAACAAAAAGACAGCATCAGCGAAGAAACAGGGATGAACTGTCAAACAAGGGCCAATCCAGCGGGAAGGATATCAGACCACCCAAGACCCCTGTGACCCTGCAAATCATGTCCAGATAGGTCTGAAAGAACAGACTATAAATTACAACTCATTTGCATAGAAACCAAGAAATCCGTCCTCAGGGTGGGCAAAATTGATCTGTAAAGAGTACTCCCATCAAGCCCAAGGCACACAGACCCAGGACTCTGCACATCCCATTGGCCAAACAGACAACCTCTCTCTTTCACTTCCCCTCTTTAATTCCTTCTTCCTTTCTCTCTTCCTCTGACCCTACCCTTTTACCCAAAACCCACTGCTGGCTTACAGAGCAGGTTAGGGACTAACATACCAATTTCCATGCCAAGTGTGTAATTTACTAATAAAACTCTGTGGGCCCTCTGACTTTTGTCATTCCTTTCGACCACGAGCATTTACCAATCTTGGGCACTTCCTTCCCCATAGCGTGGGACATCACAGAGCAGACAGACAAGAAGCTGAGAAGAACAGAATGAGACACAGCTCAAGATGAAAGCCACTGTCAAGTGCTGTTTATGAGGATGATGAGAATGAGAAAGCAGTAACAAGCAAAGACTGCACACAGGAAAAAATGCTGTGATACTGCTGTAAGGCAGACAAAATTTACTTCAGTAAAAGAAGATTACATCCTTTAGGATGTCTTTGTCATGGCAATTAGCTAAAGCAGGATCCCAAAATTAACACACAGCATCACTTCCTACTGCTGACAGTACCTAAGAACAGAGATGGAATTTCAAATAATGGGAAATATTTTATATCAATTTTAATATGTGTATACATATGTATCTATTGATATGTTTAACATATAAATATATAAGAGATTTTAATCTTATATTTAAAAAACTGTATTTATACTTTTCATATTTTATACTCCATCTGGTTCAGTGACATCAACATATGAAACCTACTCTCACTGAATGTCAGTGTATGACTACAAGAATTTCCACTAAAAAACTTATGAGAAATGTTCCTTTAAAGAATTTCCTTTGTGGCAAAAATTCAAATTAGTAGTACTAAAATAGAATAAACCCACCAAAATACTACTGAAAGGAAATATTATAAAAATAATTTAATTTAGCTGAGGTAATGAACAAAATTGGTTGCCTGAATTGTTTTAATGTAAAGAACTTTAATTTCTATCAAGAATTAGCAGACATGCACATGCCTTGAGACTCAATTTGAGCAATTTAATGGGAGCTATTATCAGTTAAGAAACAACAAATCAACTTTTTGTAACAATACAGGCAACAACAGATGTTAGTACCATTGTAAAGAAGGCAAAGTTTTTTCACGATGGTAGTGTTGATGGACACAGCCAGAAATCCTCCACACTTCAAAAATAAAAAGCCAACACCACCAACTAAACCAAAATCAGTGCAATCTGTCTATGGTTGACCAGGATGAAGGGCTGCCAGTAGGAAACATGCATATATTTAATGAGATTCCCTCCAGACAGCCTAGCCAATGGCTAGTGCCTAGATCCCGATTTTCCCCTGCTGCTGGAATCTGGACATGCACGTCTATGAAGATCACAGCTACACTTCATCTGCTGGTATAGTCCCATGTCATCATTCCCTTCCCACCTAATGCAGACCAGCACACACTGAATCCCTTAACCAGGGATTACCACTGAATCCAGTAACCAGGATTAGATGTGCAGCCAGCTGAGTAACTATCCCACAAATTCTATCATCTCCTGTGTAGAGACACACACCACCAAACCTTATACCCTCCCCAGTAGTTGTTATGGACTGCCTGGTCCTTTTGGTATGCTTCCAGCTGTCTCAGAGACATATATGTATCTGTCCCAGTCTTATGAATGCTTTGGAAACTGATGCTAAAGCCCCCTCGTGCTGTTTAGGTTCAGCTCAGTATCTACTGGCAGCCAAATGATGCTATACATGCCCTCACTTGGCCCAGCTGCTGGCACCACAGGCATACAGGCAGGGTTCCTGTCACCTACAGCCTCCACTCTAGTTGCTGGCACCACTGACTATTGTGACCCCTGGTATGACTCCAGCGGGTAGCAATTAGACCTCCATAAGCACGTGTATGTACACAGAACAGAGAATCCCCTCTCCCAAGAAAATAGTTAAGAAATTAAGTTTAATAAAACAATGCAACTGGCACTTAGTCCAGGGCATCACCAACTAACTGCATGGACTAGGGACTAGTCCCTTACCCCTTTATTTTCCCATGCTTGTTCCTCCCCAGACCACCTACATCCCTGCCTTTGGTTCCTTCTACATACATTCACTTTTGTTGCGGAGAAGAGATGACTGAGAGGGGATTTAATGAATACTTATCAATAAGTATGCAAACTTTCAATGTGCTTGGGTTAGTTTACATTATTAATAAATCAGTGCAGTGAGTTAAATAGAAAGCTGAGAAAAAAAAAAAAAAGGCTAACTAGAAGACCAGGTTAAGCCCCCTGAAGACTCAGATTTAGCAGAGGTAGCCTTTGCCTCCACACCTGTGTTCGTGCAGTCCTGGCTGTGCTAGAACAGCTTGACAGAACCAGGAAAGATCAGCCTGCGCATGATGTATGGACATGAGAGCAGGAGTGTGTAGTTATTGCTAGAGTAGCTACACAGACTGAAAACCAGCTCAAATGATTGTATTCCTGGAGTGAAGAGAACACGTCCTAGCAGAGGAGGGTTATTTTCAAGTCATCATGTGTAAGTGGTGTGTAGGGGTGAGTGGGCATTTCCAGAGGCCGTACAGGAAAAGAATAAAAAAATCCTTAACTCTTTTGAAAATACAGATCTTAGTGTTTTATATTCTCATAGGGCAGAAAAGTACTGTCTTCCTCTATCTTAAAGGCATTTTGAATGGTAAAGAATTTGATTTTTCCTATAGGTTCTCTGCTTCACTAACTTTTTTACCGTTCAGTAACCATATATTCTAAGAGTTAAAAGGAGTACAGGAGGGGACAGTCCATGGTCTCTGTGCAGGAAGAAAAGCTATCTCAGGACACTGTATTAGATTTCATTTAAAAGGCAGTTGTAAAGAAGGTTGTCTAGTGTGTGAGAACAAATAATACAATTTCCAGTTTGAGAAAACTGGAGAAGAGACAGGTAGCTGTAAGCTGTTTAATTTTGTTTCCTTGCAGTTGCTAGTCACTGGATTAGCAATTGACTGCTCATTTTGTCAATTAACAAGTGACAAATTATCAGTTGACACTGCTATATTTCTAGAGCAGCACTCTGACTTTTTTTTTGGTCACATTATTAATTATGCTATTACAATGTTGTGAGGTAAATCTTTTAGTTTTCTGCTTCTTTAATAAAATCATTGTATTTTTGCTACTGGAAAGCTGACTGATGATGTTATTCCTAAACAAAAGGTGCACATTTGCTTTTGGATGTAACATCTGTGTAGCAAATGACTTTCTTTCCTTACATGTAAAATATTTTCAACACCACTTAAAGAAGTTGAGAGAAGTAATTCAGGCTTTTGCACTGAGGATCAATCTATCTTAGGTAGCTAGTTAAGAACAAATGGCTTCATTCCTGACAGATCTCATTTGGTGGATCACCATTATCATGGCTATTTCAGCATCATACAAGAATCCTCGAAATATTAATAACCAGCTTCAGTCATTATTCAGACTAGGAAAATAAATGGCAAAGAAGAAATAAGATTCTGCTCAGAACCAGATAGCTGCATGTTCAGAGAGTATTTTGATGTCATTTATAAATTCATCAGCAACTAAATTAACATCTAAACTGTAAAATAACTGTTGCTTACAAAGTTTATCAGCAAATACCATTTACTTCAATAAATCCCAGAAATGATGTAGTAACACATTTATTGATCACTTTACCAACTAAAAATACAATTTTATACAGTCAGTCAACAGCAGTAATGTACTTTATGAGAAGCTATGCTTTAACAAAATGGTGTTTAAAATATGGATTTCACTATACCTTGTCAAGCCAAGCTTTTACAGTGCTAGTCAGAACAATTGTTGCACTTGAACTTCCCCCCTAAAACATCAACAATAATGTTGCAAAGTAGCTTTTTCATTGTTAATGTGGGTTTAGAATTTAACAAGACAACTTCAAAAGGTTTAAAACATCCATAACATTATCATTACTTTAACATTCACACAGATAAAGTGATACATTTAATACTTTCTAGCATTAATAAACAGTGTAAAAATATATATATATATATATATATATATAAATTTGTTTCCTTTTCCTGAAAAAACCTAGTACAAACTAGTAGTATATGATCCCCCCTTCAAGTTTCTTTTACTTATTTTAAAGATTGAAAAGTAGTAGTTTTAAATTAACAGAAATAAAGACATGGAAATAGAGAATCACTGTTGTGCTCCTCCATAACCTCGTGTCATGGTTACTAAGCATATTAACCCCTTGGTAATGGTGGTTCTGTTTTTGCTAACACCAGCTAGAATTTTGGAAATGGCTGCAGTGGGGATAAGATTTTGCCCAGTGTGCTTTGCACTGGATAGTGCCTGGCCCCCTTGATCAAGTGGTTAAAAATCTTTGCTTAGGACATATTTATCTACTACAGTTAAGATTTAGAAATGCTATGCTCAAGTTGTTCATTTGCAATAATGAAAAGAAGATTCAATGTTAAATTATTGAGAAAAAGTAAACTTGTAAGGTTAAATGATGATGTAAAGTTTTTTACCGTGTTGAAAGTTTCACAGTGAACAGAGTAGGCTAGTACAGCTGCATGTTAATGTTTGCAATGTCTGCAATTAGAAATATTGCAGGTAATTATTAGCACACAGCAGCTTCCTGGTTGATGAAAGACAAATGAAAATAAGAACAAAAACTTGCAAGCTTCACTGAAGGTTTTCATCATAGTGTACAGTGCTCCAAGGAAGACTGTGTCAAGACCTATCTCGATACTCCAACTGCTTAACAATTAGATTTTAATTAGTGCTCTAGGTAATCAAAGACAAAACCATTTTGCCTCCACCCTTTACGGTCAGGTCCTGACAGTACGCACATCCAGATTTGTGCAAATGAAGAATCAAAACATCTAAATCAAATTAGAAATGGATGTTGGAACAGCATGGACTGATACGCTAGCAAAGGAATAAAGCATAATATGGATAAATAAATGGTTCACAACGGAATAAAATCAATCTTATTCAAAAATTATACTTCTGTATAAATATATATTTCTCCTCTAATATTTAAATCCGTGAAATATAACACCTTAGAATAAACTTCAATATATTTATCAAACATTGACCATTTCTCTGCTTTACAGAATGTAAAGGCAAATTACTTTGTATTATAAGCATTGTACAAAAAAAATTCCCTGCAGCAAGAATTTGCCAAAGCTGATATATTCAGAACCCAGCACAAAGATGAAAAACAGTTTTTTGCACCCTATAACTTGTTTTTGCCTATAATCTTACCTTTTCATACACTACAGTGCTAACAAAAATAGTTTGCCAACACAATTTTATATAGGACATCAGTTTGTAGGTTAACTGACTTTACACAAAGCCTTTGTAAAGATCTAGAACATATTTAGCTTGACTATTACAAACATACACAGCATTTCAGCTGCATTAATATAACCCTATTTAACAGAGCCCAGGCTGCATTATTTCACATTATTTAATTACTTTGTTTAAAAATAGCATTTGAGCAAATGCAAGCATACAAAAACTTATCTGATGTAAACTTAAAATAATTCACTGCTGTGGGGATTCAGACTACCATCTTTTTTTCTTATTTTATTGTTCATCTATAATGTAGCTTGTGATCAAAATGTAAAGATGGATGAATTGAGTGTACTTTTAGGGCCACAATTTTAATTTACTTGAGTGTAACTTTAATCATGTTTCTGAATGTTTTTGATGTTTTCTGAAAAATGTGCAAAGCAGTAACAAAATCTTGCATAAAGATAACTGGAGGTAAGGGCAAATTATCATGAGCATTATCTTTGCGACATTTCCAAATGTTTACATCAAAACTCACTTTGTACAGTGCCATAAGCTTTACAGTAACTCAAAAAAAAAAGATGCTGTGTAAGTGCATTTCAAAATTAATTCATTGGCTATTTAGCTGCAATGGAATATGATAGTAGCTCATCATTTTTCCAAATCAGGTTAGTCAGTTGTGTATTTCAATGTCAATTTCTAAATGCAAGGTTTAAAGAGGAAAAAAAAAAAGTCTCTTCTGTAGTTTTGCCCTCATGTATATCCATGTCCCCACGTAGTGCCTGTGTGCATGCACATGAATACAAAAGATAACTTCATTTTTAAAAAAATTGTTTCAGACTACCAGAACTGCAAATGTCTGCCAAGAATGCTCAGCCAAGAGGCTGGATTCTTCCCTCTTTAATTTATGATCAGGCTTATTCTTGCCAAAGTCTATCCTGAGTGGATGATAAATTAGTTTGAATGAAATATGCCAATTCAAATGTTTTCTGACAACAAAGTCGAGTTGTATCTTAAACTTGTTTTGAAATCCACCTTCTCCATAGGGTTTTTGAAGCAATATACCAAGGCTAATATACTGAAAAACATGAAAAAAAAACCCCAAATATATTAACAGATATTTCTCCCTGCAAAAACAAATTACTTGGACAATTAACATGTGGAGATTCTATCTGCAATATTCTTTTACTTCCAGAAGCATTATTCTTAGCTGGGACATCATTCAAAGCACTGGTTTTAAGTTTAATGAGCAAACATGAATGCAACTGCAGGTTTCTTAGTAGTTCTAGGATTCTGAAGATTTAAAAAGAACAACCCGGACCATCATTTCCAGCTTATATTAAGTAAGCCAAATGAGCACTTTGAGGTTGCACAAAATCAGCAACTGAATGTTAAATGATATTTTATGGGCAAACACTCTAAATACAAGGGGTACACGTGTATTAATTTGAGGTACTCCAGACTTTAAGAATTTCACACAAGTTTCAGTGCTGTCATTATGCTTCTGGTATTTAATTGTATAAAGGTCTGAGCAAGACTGGAGACCATAGGCAATGTATGACACTCCTGTTTCCTGTTCCCATCTCATTATACCACAGCTTTGTTTGTACTTATTAATGGATGGTGAACAACTGTGTGTTTACACAGTGAGTGTCAAGTTGCTTGACAAAGCTGGGGCAAAGGAAAATACAGTGCCCATGTAGAGCATAGTTTTAAACGGTTTCTGAGAGCACTCAGAAAGCTTGCTTTCACCCTAACTCTCTCTCTCCTACTTCCTCACCATGGAGAAACTCCTCTTGTCACACTAAGTCTATGTTAGAATTGCTAAAGAGTGATTTCTCTCAGAACAGGGTAGACAGGTAAGACCATAAAAGCCTCCTTAGATCTTTACCTTCATGCTATGAAGGGAGAATGACAACGTTCCCAACCAGCCAAGCTGAACAGCACTGGCTGCAGGACTAGAGCTTGGCCCTAATAAGATTTAAGTTTTCATCAACATTTATACAGTTTAATTACTTAAGCTGGATCCAAAGAGCATGTGTACACACACACAAACCTACACAAGTCTTGTGCATTACATTACTTAATACCAACTAAGTGACAAGCCAAGAACATATATTCACACTACAAACAACATACACAAAGGTGTAGTTATTTTGGCACACACGCAAGGCTGACAGTCAGCTGAGAGGACACATACCAGTGGAACGTTACATTTGCTCTGTCATGAAGGTAAAAGGTTTGCTCTTGGCCAGTGCAAACACAGAATTCTTATTCACAGATGACAGGCACGTGCCCCCAGAATACATGCATCCCTGAAGGCAGGGTTATGTTTTGACTATCATACATGCAGGCACAAAGAATTAAAATTCATTTCATAACTACGAAAAGCCTTAAGGAAAAAACCTATCAATTACAACTTTAAAGTTTTGGTTTTGGAGGAATATACATGAGGATTTTCTCTACAGATGGTTAGAGATGGCTGGGATATCTATCACTTCCAAGCCAAACCTATAGTAGTCATTTGCCTTTTTGTTCTGCCTGCTTCCAGCTACCATAAGAAGTATTAATTGAGCCAATAGAGGGAAAATAGGGATGACTGAAATGGTAATTTGTGAACAAAGCTTTGTATAATGCTAAAAATTGTAAGATTTTTTATTCTAATTGTCAGAATTTTAAATTTAGGTGAAGTCAGTAAAATATATATTTCAATTCAAAATATCTTTGAAAGACAATCTCTATGCTGATGAAAAACACAAGCTGTGACATGGGAATAGTTTTGAAATCTCCCTTTCCCCTCCCTAAATGAAAAGGAGGTAAGAAGTATTATAGGTTTAAAAAAATAAGGGCTAAATTTTGGCTATAGTCTAATATTCAACATTTTCCTTGGGATTCCAAATATTTGATTACAATTAATTACAGCTGTTCACATAGGACTCATGAAACTATGTATGTTTTTAATGTCTGCTTCTCAGTAATGCTATTGTGATAGCTTTGATAACCACAAAGAACAGGACAATCATTTTTGGTTTTGATATTTCCATACCGATGGTTGCAAAACTCCCAATGAAACCCTCAACTAAAGCTTATGGAGAGACTAAATGGAATCAGTAAGCAAGCACTAATTAGAAAATCCTTTTTGAGTGCTGCATATTTTATTTTAAAAATATGTTATTTTTAGAAAATTATTTGTAATGACTATTCATTTGCCTCAGTAAGGACTTTCATTTCTTGTCGTCAGTCTTGTAAAGGTTTTGATGGTCAGATTAAGCTTCAGTAGACATACAGGTAAGGATTGTGTACTGCCACAATATTTAAATAAAATTTCAGTTTGTTCTTTAAGGCAGTTATTTCTAAAAGCTATCTGAACTTTCTGATCACAGTTCTTCTGGTAGCATCTACTGTAGTAATGAAAGTAAAGATAAGTAGGAGCAAGAGGGTTTTATAGAAGGTGTCACATAACACAGTGCTATGTAGTGGAAGATGCTGCAAATCAGGCTGGATATTTAGATGGAATGAATTGAGATGCCCCCGAAAAAGAGAGGACAGTAAACCTTATTAGGTTCCCATGTCCTTACTTCAGACGTGATATTTAGTTACAGTCTGCAGCACGGAGCATTGGAAGAGAATATGCTCTACAACTCTCTTAAGGGCTGAAAATGGGGTACCTCCTCAGCTATCCCTTCATGCCGTCTTTGAGGTAAAAGCTGCACTTACTGTCCTGAGAACTGAGGGAATAGCAGATGAGTAAGAAAATGTACTTTGCCTCATTCCCAAGCAGGTCTGGAACTTGAGAGCTAATAATCAAGCAAGTTTTTAGGCCTTTAATTTCCTACCGATATTAGTGAAATAGTAAGAGCTCAAGGTAGGTAGTGAACCCCCAATACACAGCTGTATAAGATGCTTTTATTCAAAGCCCTTATCTTTCACACCAAGCATAGAAAAAAGAGAAAAACCTTTACTAAGTACTGTCTTCCCAGCAACAATTTTCCTTTGTAACTGTCACATTAGAATGACTTCTTTTCATGTACCATTTTGAGGTTTAAAAATGTCAGACTGTAGAAACAAAGAAGAAAAAAGAAGTGTGTTCCTCAAAATAAAATACTGTTATCCGAACCATCTTCTCAGGTTCTGATCCCAACCTTACTATGCCATTGAAAGAATACCAAAGTTTGCATCAGGTCCAAATAAAGTGCTTTGGTTCATGGCAGGGATTTTACACTGCACAAGCATGCAAAGTAAACTCTGGCAGAAGCTCAGCTTGTTACATCAGCCTCTTATAACTCAATTTCTAGACAGTGTCAGCTTGGATCTGTCTGCACTCTCAAATCCCTTGCATGCCTTTCTTTTATCTTATGAGTGTGTGATTTCTCTCACTTTGAACTAACAACTTAAAACCTAGTTATATCTTAAAATCTTCCTAACCAATCACTCCTCCTGTATGGAAACATTCTGGCATTAACACACAATTTGTATTCAGGTACCTGAGAAAGCCTGTCCTTTGTGTACCTAAAAGCAAAGTGTCACCCCATGTGCCAGGCAAGGCAGATATTTAGCAACAAACAACACCCAGATCAACAGTGTGCTCTTGGACTCTGCAGTAGGCTGCACTTCACCCTTTAAAGAGGCTGGGTCCAGAACTTTTCAGTTACCAGTGAATTATCAGTCAAGTCTTAAAGTCAAAAGGAAAAACAGGGACACTGATTTTGCCTGTAATTCAGCTAAAGGATTCATCAAGGGTTGTAGGCTCAGCCTCTTTATTCATTAAAAAAACAGGACTACCCTGGAGCTGTCTGCAGGTGCACAGGTACCAGTGATGATCTTTACATTTAGACAGTTTACTACCATGCCAGAATAATTTAGCCACTGTTGTATCAAGTATCGTATTTTCTGCTTTGGAGTGTGACAGGTCCCCAGTGCAACACAGGAGTGGATAACATTTCATTCTTCAAGAACACTGGGTAACTCTTGGAAAGGGTTCACAAAGCTGGACACTTTGCATCTTTACATGCATCTAAAATCTTAGGTAACCCAGATAACCAAAGCCATCTGTGGGAAAAGTCATTCAAATCTTTACAACAGTGTGCTGTGTTTTGGCAAACTTCCCTCCCGGTTAAAAACAAACATCAAAAAAATTATAAACAAACAAAAGGATGTCCAAGTCCACAAGGAAGCCCTCGCCTTTTGTTTGCTATTGTTGTTTTGGTTTCAGACTGATGTATGGGCTCAAAGGATCACTGAGGGCAAAGTTATAGGCTGCCACACAATGTCAGCAGAATAAAAACAGTTTAAGGGCTGAAAACCAGTGCTCCCTTTCCATGCATTGGACAAATACAGACTGCTCACCTGCATGGCACATGACAGCACACACAGCTCACCTACATCTATGTACTCTGAGTGGGATGATTATATGGGTGGGGGGAGAGCAACACATCTATTAACCTTTATTCAGAGTTGAACATGGAAATTTGTGCACAAGCACTTTTTGCAAGAAAGCAAGGCAGAACTGCAAAGAGCTGGTTTTGAACACTGAACATCCTATCTTTCATAACTTTATAGCATCAGAGTAATACATCAAGGTACTTGTTCAGCTCTTGCAGAAAATTGCAGCAGCCTTTTCTTTCCTTTTCAATCAATATTGAAAAAAAAGTTATCTTTATTCCAATTAATTTCCTTTGGCATTCTGGCTAGGTCACACTCAGCTATCTGTACCTTAAACCTTTGGGACTGGTTCTCCTAGTAACACTGGAAAGTCATTTCCAGCAATACTATTACTCCCAAGATTGTCAGCAAGAGTGAACAGAGAATCACATCCCTTGGCTTCAAATGAATCTATCATAAGATGTAGCTCAGTTAAACTGGTTTGGGGTGGGGGTGGGGGGTTGTGGGTAAATTGTATCTAATTACATAGATACTAATTGTAAATGTCTTTATTCCAAGGGGCCATAAGCTTTCCTTACATATGTTAGAGCTTAAAGGGACTATGTGCCAACATATGTGCAAAATAACATTCATTTAATAGCAATCTGATCAGCAGTGTTTAGTCATAAACAATATTTTAAAGCATTATTAGCTTAATGCCCCCTTCACTTCCAACATGAGGCAGTGCAAACTTAGAAACAGACTGTGAAAATCCTTAACTAGACTTTCTTAGTAATGTCTTGTTCCTCACCTCTCAGGTTAGTACAATAGCTCCATCCAAATCCAGCCAGTCAGAACCATGCTACAGTACACACAAGAACAAGCACAAAATATAGACAGGAGGAAAGTAAGGGCTGGTGTTTTCTAACTCTTTCTGTTGACATAAAATACTTTAGAGCCTATATTGTCCTAGAAATAGGGGTTTTTTTCAGTTTTTCCATGAGTCATATATGACAATCACAGGCTAGAACCTAGTATAATACTACCACTTACTTCCCAACAGTATATTGTTGAATGATTTAAGAAAAGTGCAAGATCCTATATAAGACATTTAAAAAAACCCCAACCCTAAAACAGTAGTCAAATGAAACTGCATAAGTAATGGGATATTCTTCAGAAAGACTGCTACAAAAGATCCTCTTTTCAAGAAGTTCTCTTAGACATCATCAGGGCAACTGAACATCTAGGAATGTTTGAGATACTTTGCTTGAATTGACAAAGCGTGGTATAACTGCTCTTGACTTTGGTTTTGTTGTTTGTTAGTTTGGGTTTTTTTTTCCTAAAGCTCAACAAAATTATGTATTTTTTATACCTACATATTTATTTGTTTTTGCCAATATATGCATGAGGAATGTAATGAAGTGGTATTGTGCTGCAAGTAGCTCAGATGTTGAAATCAGTTCCAGTTCCTGAAGACAACTTCTTGACAACATAGTCTCAACATTCACAATAACCAAAACATGTGGGATTCATAACGTCATTCTTACAAATATATACTTTATCACGCTCTGTGTTGTAAACCCTCAGCCTTACTTGTTTCCTTGTACTTTATGATCGTATGTGCCTGCATGCTTATAACCAGATACATATCCTGAGTTATCCACCAGATCTTCTCGGCCAGCTCTGCCTTTTCCTTTCCCACTGGCATCAAACCTCTCTTTGTGAGAACCTGTGAATTTTGAAGTATCTGTAAGGCGTGAAACAGTTGGAGATGCAACGGTTTTCTATTGGAAGCAAAAAAGAAACAAAACAAAAAGACATATCAGAAATCAGCTATTCTTAATACAGATACTTTTACATGCTACCAAGATTTAAATCTTTGCTAATGACAGACTATGCAAATATCTACCCATTCCCAGCATCAGGATACAAAATATGTTTGTTTCTTGCCATTACATATAGTGACAATAATAATATATCAGAAAAAGAAATAGCACAAATTATGTCAAAACCTTTTAGAAGAGACTTTCAGTATGAGATACTTTTGACTAATAATCAAGTTATAAGCACCAAAGATACAAAGAAGTTGTATCTTGACTTCATATTTTGAACCATTTTCAAAATCCATTATGTCAGCATAAAAGCACAAAAGCTTGGCTCCATTAATATAGAAAAAGTATTCCAATACAACTAGAATTCATTGCTTCAAAAGACAATTTCATCCTAAACTCTAGGATTCATGGGAGAAGTAACAAACTGGAAGGACTGAAAGTTATTTGTAATGTTAGCAGATTAGCAGTCTATGAAATGGCAGTCAGCAAAGACTCCTTCCACTGAGTCCTATCGGGCTCCTCAAAAAATCAGTTTTGTTGTCATTGAGACAAAAATTTTGACTATAGAAACAGAAAAATAATTATTTCACATAACAATATAGAAGCATGATACCCTGTGTGCTCCGACTACGAGCAGCCTCTTTGATCCTTAAATTTGTATTTTAAAATCAGGGGAAGAAAAAACACACAAGACTCTTGAGCTAAAATTAACAGAGTGCTAAAATCTGGGCATCTTTTTTCTGTGCACCACCTGTCACTATTTGAAAGAAAATGAACATTGGAGCACTCTTTGCTCAAAACAGCATTGCTAAATAACTTTTAGGGACTTCTTTCTTGCAGTCTTAAGAGTACTATTTGCAGAAGTGGTTATTTTTTTTTTACTGAAAAAAACAGGTATCAAGACAATGCTTATGAAGAAGTATTGGTCTAATATATACAGTTTACTTGTTCACATTGATCTGGTAGCACCTGAAAACTCCAAATGCAAGTCAAGGGCAATATATTCAATATGGAGTTAATTAAACCTAAAACATATTTGCTTTCCTCATATTTAAAAACCACTACTTGACAGAAAAACAGTTTTATCTACATGTGCCTATACTGTCTACCATCACATCCACAGAGAAGTCTCAGAAACTCTAGTTGATTGCCTTTTCCTTTACCAAATTCATTCTCAGGACAGACTGCTATTCTGGGAATTTTTAATGGTAAACTTAATCACTATTTGGAAAAGAAAGACTACAGCTCCTACTTCTCTGTTTCAAAGGCATGGCATGAAATTTTCTTCAATACACAAAGTACAATAAAAACATATGAGAATTTTTGTACAGTAACATATTTAGCAACATACACACTAAAACTTGTGTGAGTGGATGGAAATGCACACATATTAACATGAAAGAAAAAACAGTAAAATGAGGATTAATAGAATGGCTCATGTCAATAATGAAGGATGTTTCCAGTGGTAAACTTGAGAAATGTGGTGTTTATATCAAGACAGCTGCATTCTGAGAAGACTGCAACACACGACTTATAAGGTGCGTCTTTACAACAAGATGATAGCACCATGCCACACAACCCCTTCCTTTCCCTATTAATTTGTAGGGAACACAGCAACATGTTTCAAACCAACAAGGAAAACTGAGGATGGGCAACAGCTTGGCAGGTTAAAAATTATGATCTTTTTGTCCTAAAAAACAATTAAGCAAAACCTAAAACCCCAGCACGAGGAACAGCACAAATCCAGAGCAAGAACAACAGTGATTCCACATCCGGTCGTCTTTCAGCCCAAGATGGATCAGAAGGCTTCCCGCATCACAGGAGTCATAATATGTGAAATGAATACTAAAGGCAGTAGTTGCAAGGCAAAGACTTTTTCTCAAATTGTTTTTTACTGAGTAAGAACCACGGCCTTTTCTTAAGTCACATGTCAAGTCACTGATGTGGCCCTTCCCACATGTGACAGTTGAAATCCTGTTGATTTGCTGTTGGTAAAATTCCTATGAAATGGGAGGCTCACCTTGTTTCCAATAATACAAAAATCCAAGCAATATTAATTTCTTGTGCATTATGCTCTCAATCCCTGAACTGTATATCTATATAAAAGCTCAGAGATAAGATGCCACTGCAAGGCTGGGCAGAACAATTCATTTCTCCTTTTTCTTCTTCTTTTCCATCATTCTTATGATGAACGTGTATACATTAAAAAGAAAACATTCCTTTCTTTTTAAGATTGTGTGAACATTTTTAAGGTTGTGCTAAGACGCTTGCATTCAAAAAAGTCTTTGTACATATGGAGTAGAATATACAACAACTTCATATCCATCCTGGACACCTCAACCAGAAGCAGCTAGTGGGACCATACACCACAGAATCATAGAGAAGTCCTGTGACTGAGCACTACTGAAAAAAGCCTTACTTCATCATCTTTGCACCCTCCCTTCAGCTATTTATATACATGGATGGGATTCACCCTTGAGCCTTCTTTTCTCCAGGTTACACAGACCCAGCTCCCTCAGCTTTTCCTCATAGGAGAGATGCTCCAGTCCCTCTATCAACTTTATGGTCCTTTTCTGGACTCTCTCCAGTAGCAGTAGCACATCAGTCTTCTCTTAGGGAGCCTAGAGATGAATGCAAGACTTCAGAAGAGACTTCACCAGTGCTGAGCAGAGGGGAAGGAACATCCTGTTTGCTTGGCAATACCTCTAATGCAGCTGAGAGTATCAGTAGTATTCCATACAGCAAGAACACCTCTCAGGCTCATGTTCCGCTTGGTGCCCATGAGCACTCCCAGGCTCACTTCAACCAATCTTTCCATCTGCATGGCCTCCTGCATGTACTGGTGTGTGGGGCTCTTCCTCACCAATTGCAGGACTTTGCACTGCTTGCTGAAGTTCCTGTCAGCCCAGATCTCCAGCCTGTCAAGTCCCTCTAGATGGCAACCATCCCATCTGGATGATCTACCAGCCACTCCTCCCAGCTCTATGTCATCAGCCAACTCACCGAGAGTATACCACACCCTATCATGAAGATGATTAATAAAGATGTTTAACAGGACTCAACTCAGTATGGACCTCTGGGGTACACCACTCTTTTCCAGCCTCCAACTAGGCTTTGCACTGTTCATCACCACCCTCAGGGCCCAAACATTTGGCCTGTTTTCAAACCACTTCAGCATCTGCCCATCCAGCCACTACAGCAAGAGTTGGAGGGGTTGTGAGACTCTTACAAGAGACCACATCAAAGGCCTTACTGAAGCCCAGGTAGACACTGTACTACTCTCTTCTTCCCCTGTCTACTTGGGCAGTCATTTAATTGTAGAAGCTTACAGGTTAGTCAAGCACAACTCTCCCCTGGTGATCAGCCATGCTGATTGCTTCTAATGACCCTCTTGTCCTTCATGTACTTGGATACGATTTCCAGGATGAGCTGTACCATTACTTTCAATGTCTTAATATGAAAAGTTTATCCATAAAGATTCTTCTATGAGCTGATAACTTATTTTTAGTGAACAGCCTTTATGAACTGAATGCGCAACCAACTATTCTTATCAAAATGTTTTTTTCTGTTTCTGAACAACAAAACCAACGAGGCAGATTAAACTGTATATTGAGGAAAAGGCAAAACCAACTGAAAGGGTGGCAGTGAGCTCATTCTTCTCTACAACTCATCTACTCATTATTAATTGCACAAGGGTATTGAGAAGCAAATAAAAAAAAGTGAGGGGTGGGGGGAGAAAGCTGATCATCCTTCTTAAGTGAAGAAAAAACGTAGGAAGAAATATAGTGAAGAGCACAAAGGGCTGGATGAGAACAGTTTCCACATTAGCAAATTACTATTCTCCCTTCTTTTTCACAATGAATCACATACAAATGATTCTGCCTTATCATATAGCAATTCTGCTTGAACTGTTTACTATGTAGAGTAAGTTATATAATCTCTCTAGTTACATTATTCCAAAGGTAATAAATTCTTTCCTCTCTTTTTTTTTTCTGTGAGACTACGGAAGCCTTCATTTTTCCATCTCTTATTTGCACATATGGTTAACCACAAAGTTTGCATATCACAGAAAGTGCCCATGAACTTCAATTTTTTTATTTTTTACTTTTAAAAAACTTTCTCTAAAGAAGAAAGTTTTACTTAGCACAACAGAATCAAACATAATCATTTAGTGTTCCAAACTGAGTTTATTAATTTCTTTTGTGCATTTTTTCTTAGCAATTCAGTATTTTTGCTTGCTCTGTGTTAGTGTCTACACAGAAGTGCTGCTAAGACAGTAAGGGGCTTGGAGCATGTGACGTACATGGAAAAGATGATGGGAATGTGTTTATCAAGACTCAGAATAAAAAAGGGAGAGACAAATCTTATTCCTGTCCTCAACAGACTGGTTATATTAGAAACAAAGACAGTTCAGAAGTAAACAATAATGGGCATGATTTGGAAGATATGAAATTCCAACTAGACATGTGCGAATTTTTCACCACAGTGGTTGGTCAAGCCTGGAAAGAGCAGGGTATTCTCTGTCCCTTATGATTTGATATCAAAACTTAGAATTACTAACTGTCCTCAGTCATAAAGTCACTCTAGGACACTAAGTCACAGAACAATTTAGATTGGAAAGAACCTTTGAATATGAGTCTTTATCTAGCATAAAGCCCTGCTCACAGCAATGCTTGAACAGGCTTACACAGCAACTTCTCCAGTCAAGTCCTGAACACCTCCGAAGTTCCACAGCCTCCATGGGCAACTTATTCCAGTGTTTGACCACACTACAGGTAAGTAAACAAAACAAAAGAATCCAACATCTCATCCAAATTCCAGGTTACCAGTAGTCCAATTTCTATCTGTCTGAAACAGCCCTCATACTGAAGACAGGAAGTGAAAGCTGTCATCCTCGAACTCTGGAAACCTTAAAAAATGCCATATTCCTCCCCTGACCTTTCTCAAGAAAAACAGCTCTGTGTCGTGGTTTGGGCCAGTCTGGTGGACCAATCAAAAGTTAGCTTTTTGATTGGCATGTCATTTGGCCACTTAAAAAGCAAAATGCGACTTTGGAGGATATTCGTGGTGGCTCACCTCAGAGTTTGGCCCTTTTGAGTTCCGGCCGCTGAAGAGTTAACATCTCTCCGTGAGTTCCTCCGTGGGGAGAGAAAGAATGATCTGCCCCCCTCTCCCCCCTCCCCTGTCTAGATTGGTTTTTTAGCAGCCGTGAAATGCTCTGTGAAGGGGAGCTGTGGGCCTGAGCCCTTTCCCCAGCGGGAGGAGGAGAGCCTGCAGTGGCTCCGGGCTGGGCTCGCCTTGAATGAGACCGAGGGGTGGAGACAGGACCCTTCCATCAGCTGGGCCGCCTTTGACTGTCGGCTTGAGTTTTTTTCTTGCATCTCTGTGGCTTTGAAAAATCTCAGCTGCCCAGCCGGCAGAGATCACATGACCACCGCAGGCCTGACTAAAGACATTTAACCCTTTCCCTCCTCCATGGAAGTAAGCGAGTGAAGATGGAAAGAGAAACAGCAGGAAAAGGAATTCAGTGAAAGAACTGATAAGGATTGTTTGGAAGAACGGATAGAGGAAGTGGACATTTTTGTCTGGACTTCTCTGGATAATTTGTAGAGATACTGACTATCATAATGCTGCTGGGAGAATGCAGGTTCTAATCAAAGGT